>WEKY01040268.1:7654-24371 GCA_013390045.1 Picathartes gymnocephalus | reverse complement strand
ATGGGCAGAGAGGAACTGTCTGATATCCAACAGAGGCAAATGTAGAGTCTTTTTTAGCTCTCAATTTTCAGAAGATAGGTGGTTAATGTATCTCAAACACCAATAATAGGATGGCTGTGAAGCCAAGCGAGAACTTTTAGCAATAACAGACATGAAATTTTGGTAATAACCAAGGACTATTGGTACTAGCAGGCTCTAAGAAAGAACAAGTTTTGACTGGAGAAGAGGAACCAGGTGGAGACAGGGCAGCAGTTTTTTTAAGAAAGAGACACAATGCAGTACAGCTGAGCACAAGAATGATTGGCAGGAAGTGGACATGGACTATAAGGTGAGATTGGGATCACCAAAACTTTGGAAGTCCTCAGACTCATTTCTAGAAAGACCTAAAGGAATGGACTGTGCATGATAAGGAATTAGCAGAGAAAGTGAGAAACTTTTCTTCAGAGTAAAGAAGACTCTGCACAAAAAGGTACTAGCCCCAAGCCCAGGCACTGCCCCTTGGACCCTGGACATCTCATCAGCCAGACAGATGCAGCTGGATTGCTGCTTATCATCTGGGTTGACACTGAAATCAGGATGGGCATCCCCATCATCTGCATCAATGCTGAAGTGAGGAGTGGTGTACCCTTTTTTCCTTTTCTTTTTCCTCTTACTTGTCCTCCCTTTTTCTCTTTTCCTTTCTTTAATTCTTCTCTCCCTTTTTAATTAACCTCTTTAATTTCTGTTTTCCCTTCCATCCTGCCCCTTGATCCGAGACCCACTGCCATATGCTTAATCTGTGTTTTCCCTTTACCCTACGCTTTTTTCTGAACCCCACTGCTACGTGCCTACATAGCAGGTCATGGACTAACATAGCAACTTTCATGCCAAATGCGTAATTTACCAATAATATTTTATGCTTGTTTGCAGACCCTCTGACTTCTGTCATTCTTTTTGACCAAGGAGCATTTTTGAATCTTAAATGTTTCCTTCCCTTAAGGGTGGGTCATCACACTCAGGGAAATAATTTCATGATGATGTTGATCTTCTCCAGCATGCTTTTACATCCTACTATATCTGTTTGCAGTTAAGAGCCTTAAAATGATAAGAAAAGTTTTCTTGTTTTTTGTTTTGATTTACCTGAAAGACAGCCAGTGAGTGACAGAAACAGCAAGAGTTTCCATGACAACCACATCCTTGGTCACAAAGGTCCTTCCGTCCCTCTTTGTGCAGTTGTTAGCAACGCTGACGTTTCTTAATTAAAGCTTAGCCTAGTGGGACAAAGACAGATCTCTGTTAGGAAAATTAAAAATATCTCTAAATAATATGACAAACAATTCAAGAGACAAAGCTGGTCCTAATGCAATTAAAAGTCTAGTTCCAAAGGTCTCTGTGCACAAAGGAACAGGTATCCTGATGCATAACCAGAGGGATCTTGTTCCAGAAGTTAATAGTGTTAATAGCTCAAATGTTTGTGGGAGTGCTCTGCGTATATATTTTTATGGCTGTCAACCTAAAACTGTATGTGTCTTGAAGTTGTGAATTTCTAAAAAGCTAAGATTAGATAATAGTACACATATTTCACAGCAAACATATTCAAAACACATTGCTAGACATGTGTTCTTATTTTCCTGAAAGCAGTATGTTGATTTTTGTTATAAAGTGTTTCAAAAAGCTCAAGTGAAAGTGTGGGTTAGATGAGTGGACAGTGAGGTGGATTGAGAATTGGCTGAAGGGCAGAGATCTGAGTGTTGCGACCAGTGGTGCAGAGTCCATCTAGAGCCTGTAGCTCACAGTGTTCCCCAGGGATTGTTACTGGGTCCAGTCTTGTTCAACTTGTTAATCAGTGACCCTGGATGAATGTAACCCTCAGTAATTTTTCCGATGACACAGAACTGGGAGGGGTGGCTGGTATACGCCAGAGGTCTGTGAAGCCCTTCAGAAGGACTTCGACAGGCTAGAGAGATGGGCAGAGAGGAACTGTCTGATATCCAACAGAGGCAAATGTAGAGTCTTGCACCTGGGAAGGAATAACCCCAGTACAGGGTGGGGGCTGATCTGCTGGAAAGCAGCTCTGCAGAGAAGGACATGGAGGTCCTGGTGGCTGGTGGGCAGCAAGCTGTCCTTGAGCCAGCAGTGTGTTCTTGTGGCCAAGAAGGCCAGAGAGATCCTTAGATGCATTAGGAAGAGCTTTGCCAGCAGGTCGAAGGAAGTGATCCTGCTGCTCTACTCAGCCCTGGTGAGGCCATGGTTGGAGTGCTATGTCCAGTTCTCAGCTCCTTAGTACAAAAAAGACAAGCAAGTACTGAAGAGGGTTCAGCTGAGGGCTGTGAAGATGCTGAGAGGACTGAAGCATCTCTCTTATGAGAGGGAAGCCTAAGAGAGGTGGCAGAGCACTGGAACAGGCTGCTCAGAGAGGATGTGGAGTCTCCTTCTCTGGAGATATTCAACACCCTCTTGGACACAATCCTCTGCAACCTGTTCCAGGTGAACCTGTTTTGGAAGAAGCTTTGAAGTAGATATCTGCATGCTTCCCTTTCAACTCGAACCATTATGTGATTCTTTTCCTGAAAGTATTATGTTGATATATTTAGGATGAACCATTTTAAAAAATGTTTTGGAAAAATCCAGATGTTTTTACTACTTGCAAACAGGATTGAAATAGAGTCCAATTTCTTCAAACTTACTCAGTGTGTGAAGAATCTACCACTGAATTTAAAACAATCAACACTTTTACAGATTATATTTTTCATATTTATCTCCTTCTACTATTTCCCAGATTTGTGTTTCCTATCTGTCCCATGACATGAACATAAATTTTGGCACACTTAATCTTTGATCTCTGTCTTCTTAGCTATCACTTTAACAATGTCAGCAACTTTACCACATTGGAACTCAAGAGCTTGTGCATTCAAATATCTGAAAAGTCAGTCCAAAATATAAGAAGATTCAGCTGGTTTTGTATGACATGTACTTCTTGTTTTTGACTTGAAAAGCATCAAGTAGCAAACATAATTTTCTACATTTAATTAGTCATATCTGTTCAGGAGGATTTTGAGGTCCTCTTATTGGAGCCCAAAGAATTTCAACCAGTAGAGGTTGTGATATACAACTACAGGAGCAATGACATGTGACATAATTATGAGACAAAGGAGAATTTCCTTTGGTCCCCTATCAAACCCCTTTTGGGGATAATATGATTGCTTCAGATTATAACCAGCTTAGTTGCATGTCATATTTGCTGTTTTGGGGGTCCTATTCTCTAAGCTAGAACCCACACAGTAAGAGAACAGAAGAAAAGCTCTACATATTCGCCAAAAATAAGAATACAAGTCATAATGTAAGAGTAGGTTCCTGCTGGATTATTCCATTTCAACTGCTCTCTTAGCATCTCTAGTTGTAACCAGTTTTGACAGTCTTTCCATCATATATACAGAGACACACTGTGTGAGCACAAGATGACATCTCTTTATGTTGCTGGTAGTTATTCCTGCAACAATATAAAGGTGTAGCTTGTCAGCTTTCATTTAAACAGCACAGCAGATATGCTTTTAAACACAGATAAAAAAATCCCATTTAGGATTTGTATTTCCTTTCAGGTAACTCAGACCAGGGAAACTTAATATTGGAGGTACACATAGGTAAAAGCAACGCTGAAAGAGAACATAACAAACTGGTAAACAAGTGACTTTCCATATAGAGCCTGTAACTCATTTAAGCCTCCACAGGAAACCTCCTCAATTAATTATTAATGTCTTCTGCCTTTGTTTTTCAATTCAGTGATAATCTGCTTTTCAGTCATTGTGTTCCTTTGGTTAGTGAATTACCTCATTCAGCATTCTTTCCTGGCCAGGCCTTTGGGAAATAAGTATTTTCATTAAAATTTAAATTTTTCCCTTATGGCCATATCTCTTAAAGACAGTAAAGCAGAGATTTCTCTCCCTGCCCCCAACTTTATTACTTTTTCTTCTTCCTCTTTTCCTCACTTCTTTTCAGCTACTTTTATAACACTGCAACAGAGAAATTATTTTAACTTGGTGATTTTTCTCTATGAACAGGGGAAAATATACCAAATTTTCCAGAATTACATTGTGAGATTATTGTTGCTGTTTTTATGACTAGGTATTATTTTGCCTATTGGATTAGACTGTTAATAATAATAAAGGTTGTGATTGGTAGAACAGAAACCGGATGAAGAAAAACTGGAGCCAAACAATGGGAACATCAAAATAAAAGACAGATTTATACATATTCCTCTTTGCATTCTTAAAACATGATGATTTTAAACTCTCTCAGAAATCTTGGAACACAATTTCAAACTTTCTGTGAAAAAGAATTATTTTTTTATGAATATGTCATTGAAGATGACAGAGTTATCACAAGTTGTGTCAGATAAGGAGCCCATAGCTGAATAGCTGAATAGCTATAACAACTTTTATGTGACAACCCTATGTAACCTGTACCTATCAACATAATACATACTTCAAACCTGTTACAGAGGAATATTAAAATGTAAAACCAGAGCACAATAAGAGGGAGTCATGGATGTTGGACACTGGCCTTCCTACTTGGATATTTGTTGTATAAATACATTGGCTGATCTCAGTAGAAGAATTGCTAGCAAAACAAGCAAGGGCAAAATATGCCACTGCATAGCTTTGAAAAAAATCTGCTTCGAAATCTTGATTATTTTCATAGTGAAAGGATTTTGCATCTCTACCTATTTTTTCTATGTTTCTTGTTTCTTAAAGGATACTTGGCTAACAGTTGACTGGGCATATAGATAAATGAAATGCATAGCAACATAGTAGGCTATTAAACATCTAAGAATTGGGGAGTACAGTTTATGCAGACTGACAAAAGCATTGATATTGCATGTATAGGGCTGCCATGTGGCATGTGGGATAATGACAAAGGTGCTTTGTAAGAAATAATATGGGCAAGAGGATGAAAATGCTGTAATAAATATAGGCAGATAGTCTAATTTCTGTTCTATATTTAAAGAAGACATGTACTCCTGACTTTACTGTCAGTTGTTGACATCCATCTTTCCAATGACTAAGTTCTCACTTTTAGACACACACGTGATTGAAGAATTCCTTTATGCTTATAGCAAAAAGATCAAAGCTGCACTAAATCCATTAAGAGGAGCATCTTCTTTCTTACTAAAGAAAAAAAAAAAAATAAAGGGTGTTATTGCTGAAAAAACCTAATGAATATTCTCTTAAGTCTTATAAGAAAATCTCCCACTTAAAACTGGTTTATTCTAGAAGTAGTTTAAGGTCATATATACCAGCAATATTCAGTTGTTCTTGGTTTGAAAATTTTGCAAATTTTCTGTTTTGTTTTGTTTTTTTCCCACCACTGACTCTCTCAGAATGGGAAATACTTTAAGAAAAAATAATTTAAAAAGCATTTACATTTTAATTTTTTTGACTGTAAAGCAGAATATACAGTAAGTTACTAATGCAAAAATACACAGTTGAAGATGCTTTAGGACTTTAAAATAATTTCAGCTAAATGGTACCTGTTTTTTCCCTCAGTTATAAATTTGGACCTCACAAAAATCCAACTGGCTTATTTGGAAGAGTTTCTTGGCTTCATAGGTAATTCAGTGCAAGAAAAGAAAATTTAGTTGTCCAGAATATACAATTTTTCATAGATGTCTTTTGCATAATAACATGAGTTGACAAAGTTCTACAGTCAGATTTTTAATTTAAAGATGGACTACCTACCATTTCTTGATTTTTTTCCTCTGTCCTGTTCCTATTCTGGTTTCTTTACAATACATGCTGTTTCGGTAAGTTTGGTTTTTTTGGTTTTTTGGGTTTTTTTTAATAGCAAGAACATGAATTTTCCCTGAAAGAAATTTGTATAAAACAGTAGCCTAAAATACAGATGTATATAATGTGCAGCAAGTAATTTATCTAAATTCTTTTTCTGCACAAAAATTAGCAAGTGCATTTTCAATTTCCACATGGTACTACCCATGATCCTTTGTTTTCCTCAGCATTTCTGCTAAAATACTTTTGCAATTTTAATTTTAATTCTATGTGGTAATTGTAGAAAACCTGTTAAAGCCCTCATCATTCAGTATGTTTTAATTAATTTCTTTGGCTGGTAGTGACAGAGTGGATATTTTCTCATGGTGGGATTTTTGAATACTGAGAGCATGAGTACTAATTCAATGTTGTCAACAATAACGTGCAAGAGGCTTGAACCAGATCCAGTAAAATCATGCTCTTTCTAAAGGTAATAATAGCATCTACTATCATTAATGTTTTGTGGCATTTATGAAAAATTTAAATGCAACTGCAAGGATCTGTTTGTTGGGGTTTTTTTTAATTAAAATACTTATAAAACAAAGCCTTTAGCATAGATACCGTGATATTATTATCAAAGTGCTTTCTTCCATTATCACTACCTAACTTTCCTTTTCCAGCATGTGCATATTTATCCATTTATGTGTAGCAACATGAAAGAGATGGTTGCTTAAATCCACATCCTCTCTCAAAGCAGTGGAGCAAGTGTTTGTTTCTACAGTGTCTATACTGCTCAGAGGAAAGGATGTGACTTGCCACAAAAAAATAAAAGTTTTCTCTGTAATTTTTTTCCTATATCAATTTATATATCAATATATATTAGAGGAAAGCTCAAATTACTTAATTTTCCACTTCATCTCTAAAAAGGAACATGCTTACAGGTAATGAAGAAATAACACCGGTGATAAGCAATTCTGATGTTTGAGATAGACTTGGAAGAGTGGGAACTGAAAACAATTAGAAACAGAGCCATTCCCACCCATACATCCAAGCAGAAAAAGAATAGCATATGCGGGGAAGAATAAATATACTTGGACTGTTTTAGGTAGTATTATTAGGAAATACTTTTCCTCACATTTAGTTAGTGGAGTGTGTTGGCTTAAGGTGCAATGAAACTACTAATAATATTCCTTACTTAAGGTGGCAAAACTATGAAATCAATAAATACAACAACAAAGTATCACTGACTAGGCTTTTTATAAAAGGCTGGTTATAGTCTTGGAAGAAGACAGAGGTCTAACTGAAGATACAGTTTAAAGTACTTCCACACATTAAAGGCTTCCGAACTACATCAGCGTCTCTCTGCCTCCCTGCACATCCCCTTCTGCAATCAGGGCTTGGAAGATATGAATGGAATTGTTGCAGACAGCAATTCAGCCTGTCTTCCTTGCTCCCATGAGTATCAGACCCCTAATGCTCAGTCCACCGAGACTTAGAGGCTTTAGAAAACTGAAGGCTCAGATATTACAAAGTTCATAATGAACAGAGGAAGTAGCTTGGCTGGAGATTTTTAAAAAGAACTTGTCTGTAAAGATCTCCCTAATGAATACTTACATATAAAGTTAACTATTAGGACAAGATTATTAGAGACAGTGGTTATAGAGAATATAAATAACCTTGAATGGGTTCATGACCCTGCTTGCTTTCAGTAAAATTTTTATTTGTTCAGTCCAAAATCTTTTTGACAATACTCTTTTTAAAATGGTTTAAATTTACTAAAGACATATTAAGCTAATATTTGATAAAAGTCATACCATAGACACATTTACAATGAAATGTCAGTGAAATTTGTTGCAGGACAAATTAAAGTGAAATAATATTAAGCTAATGTAAACAGCAAGGCATCATGTAGTATTGATTATTACTCCAATGGAAGATAATTTATTTTCAAGTTTTAGTAATTGTTTTACCTATTGTAAAGAAAACTTAATAACGATCAAGATTTAGCAGATAAAAAAACCAATTTCAGAGTAGTTTACAAACACTCAATTTACTGCTAATAATATTAAAAGCTTATTCTGCAGTGGAACTTTTCCTTGTCGGTTCCTCCTGGTGAGCAACCAGGACTTTCAATACCTAAATTAATTTTTTATAAGTTTTTTCTTGTGGTTCTTTTTGGTGTTTTGTTGTTGCTGTTGTTGTTGTTGTTATATTCATGATACTAATAATGTTTTCAAAGACACCAGTCCAGTCCTAGGAAGAAGCAGAGAATGCTACTCTACAAAAGAATCAAATTATCTCTTTCTGAAATAAGGATCAATCACAATTTCTATATTGGTGAATGAACATCTGAACAACTGCTCTAAAAAACAAACCAAAATATTTGATTGCTAGTGCTGAATAAGTATTTCAAAATGCCTATTAGTCCAAGTGATTCTGAATCATTCAGATGAATCAAACCTGTTTGGAAAGCTGTGCAAAATACCCATATAATAAAAAGTTAATATGGTATTAATATGGTATTAAATATTGATTATTTTCTAGTATTTGAATAGATTTACACATACATATTTAAAATAGAGGGTTTGTATGTAAGATACAGACTGTCTTCCTTTCCAACTTTTCAACCAGGTGACTGCATTTGCGTTATGTTTAATATTACATTTTTTAACCAAATCAACCATTAATATGTCTAGAAGAGATTTACATAATCACTTGACCGAGAAAGCTGGTTTATGCTAAATTATTTGAGGGATTGTTCAATGTTATTTGCTATAGGAACTAGATCCTCTTTGATACTCTTAAAATCAGTTCAAATGAGACTTAAAATGCCTTTGTGTGCTCAGGCAAAAGGGAAGATGGCAGAAAGAGTCCTCAGCTTCTCTAAACCAGCAACAGTGAGTTGCTGCTATTTGACGACATTTGTTTGAATAAAGCTTGAAAAAGCTAGAGTACTGCTCAGGCAGTCAACTGAGTCAGGATATACCTTGAGAAGTGTTAAAATCATGAACTATCTACTTGCAGGCACTGGGGCTGCTCCCACTACAAGGCATGGTCCTGTTCTCTGGCGAATAAAATACCTGCTGGAAGAGCCCTTCCGAGAAGGAAAGGAGGGGAATTAGTTCAGCTGTGGTTTTTTCCATCTATTTGCCAATCAGACTGACAGCTTCTAAAATTCAGATCACATTTCAGAGAACAAGCAGCTGCTGGGTATGAAGCAGTTTAAAAAGCCTTGCTCTCTGACTTAGGGTTGTGAATGCAACATGGATTCACTCAGCAGCATGATTTTGCAATTTCCTAAAGCCTGGGCTGGAAGTAACAAAGATTTGCTCACAAGTAGTACCACAACTAAGCTATTTGGTTTTGTGTGTGAACTTTGTGAACAGACATTTCTTAAAATCTCACAAACTGTCATTACATACTCTTCAATTTTTTTTTTTAACTTCCGCCAATATTATTCACATCTAACAGAACTGAAAAAATAAAGAAGAAAATTTTGTATAATTTGACACTTTGGAAATGAAGTATATAAGATTTCTTGTTAGTAAATGAAGAAGAATAGAAAACCTGAAGGAAAATTATTTCAAAGATTTTTCACAGTTATTTTGAAGTGAGATGAACAACCTCATTCTTTTTGCTAACTGTGATGGAAACTTGATTGCAGCAGAAGCCTAGCCACCTATCCTAGATTATTCAATTAACTTTCAGAGGACTAAAGCTGAATGATAGCAGTTTTCACTTGTTTTTTTCCAGTGTGTATGGAAGTTTCAACTGCTTGTGAAAAACTCGACTGGTCATTTAACTTCCAATCTCTCTTGTCTTACAAAAATATCATCCTTCATCTGTGACAGTCCTTTCTAGGTATTTTGCTTTAATTATTCAGCAAATATGTGTAAGCACTTAATAATGAGTATAAGAGATGCCTCAGAGAAATTGAGAAGTTCAGGGAGAAACTATAGAATTGTGGGTCATTGTTGTGGTTTGAAAAATAATTTTTTATCTGTAAGGAACTTGACAGCTTCCTTCAGATATGAGAGAACCAATTAACTGGCTAGTTCTAAGATGGACACTCTGTTTAGCCACTTAAGAAGCTGAATACACCTCTGTGATTCACATTTAAGAAAGGAGAAGCCTGGGAATCTCTCTCTTGCTTCCAACTTCTGAACAGGTAACAGGGGGCCCGCCAGCCCAGCAGAGCCAGCCGGGCCGGGCCGGGCCGGGCCAGGCCAGGGCCAGGCCCGCTTGGTTGGGCCCTGCCGGTTCTGTGGGGCTGGACTGGGCTGGGCCAAGCAAGGCCCACTCGGCCTGGCCAGGCGTGGCTGAGACCCTGCCACAGCTGAATCCTGGCCCGGCTGCTGAGATCCTGCCGTTCCTGCTCCCCTCTCCCTGGGAAAAGTCTGCAGCATCTCCAGCCGCTGCCCAGCAGAGATCGTGTGACCAACAACAGAGTCCAGGAGACATACAAACTCTCTTAGTGCACAGATGAAACTTACAGACATCAATCCTCTCTCGAGTAAGAGGAAGAGAAAGAGTGCAGACACGTTGAAGAAAACAACATGGGGACCCCAAGGTCAGTGAAGAAGGAGCCGAAGCCCAGATGGAGGAGAAAAAGGAGATGCTTTAAGCTGAAATTCTTTTGTAAGACCATGGTGATGGCCTATGATATATTGGATTATTCCTTGTAACTCATGAATGCAGTTGGGGGGAGGCAGCGTTCTAACTGCAGCCTGAGCAAAGGTACCCATGCTGAAGCAAGCAGATGTTGAAATAGTTGTGATCTAATGAGAAACTTGAACAGAGAGAGATGGGGAACCATGCCACAGAGATGAGAGAGATGAGAACCCTTGCCCCAGGCATAGAAGAAGAGAATTTTTGCTCCCAGAGATAAGAGAAGAGAACCGTTGCTCCAGGGATAGGAGAAGCCTTGCTTCCAGAGAGAGAAGACCCTTTGCTTTTCTACCAGAACAGCTCATCCTTAAATAGCACCCCATGAGACAGACATGAGCCCTCGAAAGCAGTTGTAGGAAGAACTGTGTGTCGAGGGAAGGGACTTTCACACTGCGAACAGATTTCCTTTTCCAGGCAGCTGATTCGCTGTGATATTGGAGCCACGAGAGAACAGTATTCTTGTAGAAAAGTCTCTGTGGCATGGCAGGAGAGACTCCTCTCCCTAAGTGAACTGAAGAAAGACTATTTTAGAGGTGGTAAGCTGACTGAAGGTCCCAGGTTTTGTCTCTTTACATTGTTGGTGAGAAGGAGAAAATGAGGTGGAGGGAGGAGAAGTGTCTGAAGGTTGATTCTGATTCTTATTATTTTCCTTTCAGTTCTGTTAATAAAACTGTCTTTATATCTTTTATGGTTTTGAGCCTGCTTTGCACTTCTTCTAATCCTTATCTCACAGCAGAAAATGAGTAAACAGGTTTAGTGGGTGCACTGGTGTTTGACCAGAGTGCTCAACCCACTACATTAAATTGGTACCCTGTGTGAGAAGGCAAATTAAAACCACCACAGTCATGTTAGTGAGCTGCTCTCAGTCTGCACTCTTTGTATTAGACTTGATTTATTTGCAACAAAACATTGCAGGGAAAAAGGCATATTCTTATGCTACTTTTTTTCAGGCCCACTTGTTTATTTCCACATTCCTCTGGGAGATCATCATATGTGCCAGTGTAATCACATCTGGAAGTGGTCTTTTCTTGCCAAGTGGAGGAATTAAGGACAATAAGAGCACCAGCAAGACGCTGCTGTTTTTTGGTCTCTCAGCTGCATTTGGTAGAACCACCCCTATTATAAAAGGAGCAGCTCATCTTGGCCTTCCTTCTGCAGTAGCCAACTACTGCCAAGAGGGAAGATGACTACAGTTAAACAAATACCCTTGACTGCCACTTGCATCTAGTACATCAGCCAACATAAAGAGGCCTAGCTTAAACCTTCCACTTAATGCAACTGCCAGTCTAATGATATTATGCATTTTAATAACACATACCAGGATACTCATTCATCTCTCTACAAGAATAAATCCCTGCAGATTGTGTGTGCTGCTCTGAAGTAGTGGCCACTATCTCTCCATGGACCTGTAAATTCCACTCATTTCTGTGCTTTATTCCTGACAAATCAGCTGTGGCATAACAGTATATTGTGTGCCAGGGTGCTTAATACCATGCGTGAAAAGGATCACCAAATATTCTGTGTTTAAGATGTGAGATCCTCTGCACTTTATAAGGAAGGTGCAAGGCAGGGTCCCAAAGGTGTGTTAGGGAAAAGTAAGACACTTCAATACTTTGCTTGTGTCCTACCTTTGGGCTTTATGTGGTGCTGTCAGCCTGTAGGACACACATTTGAAAAGGATGTAGGCTACATGTGCTGAATGCAAGAGGCTGTTTCACATGTAGAGTGGACGGGAGACACAAAGAGAGGTTTGTGTGAAAATGAGTGCACGTGAATAATCTGCATATGTGGTACGAGTCTGCCTCAGTGCCAATCCACAAATTAGAAGAATGGCAGTTTTATAAAAAAACCACTTATCTTGATGTGTTACTCATGAGTTCATAGTTATTACCTGTGTTAGTCACTGTTGCAGATTTCACACTATTTCAGCCCCCAGCTGCAGATAACAGGACCACTTGTAGTCAACTATTTTATTTTATCGTTATATATAATTAAAGAATTGAAAAGTTCCATCTAATCACAGAATCATAGAATCAAAGAGTCATTTATGTTGGAAATAATTTTTGTTCCAATAGAAGTTGGGGATGCCCCATCCCTGGAAATGTTCAAGGCCAGGTTGGATGGGTCTGTGAATAACCTGGTCAAGTGAAAGGTATCCCAGTTCATGGCAGGAGGGTTGGAAATGGGTGATCTTTAAGGCCCCTTCCAACCCAAACCTTTCTATGACTATGATTCCATGAAAAGGTCTTCAAGGTCATTGAATCCAGCCATAAACCTAACACTGCCACTATATCTTCAATTCAAGGCAGGATAGACGTTTTCTAAGATTAAGAGACAAAAGTCACTTTAGACACTTCTGGAAACAAGTCTTAACACTTAGTGTATTTTAAAAACACTGAATACATTCCTTAAACTATATATCTAATTCAATTCAAGCTATTCAGATAAATGAAAATAAATAAACAAAAATACTATTTTTTTCATATAATTTGTTGTGATCGACTATCTCATTAAAATTAATAGTTGCCACATCTCATGACAACAAAGAGTTTATTTAATACACAATAAAAATACATTATCTTTGGAACTTAGAGCAGCAGATAAAGATGCAGAATTTGAAAATGAATCTGTAAAAACAAAATTAATTAGGAGAACACACCTAAAACACTCAGTTGTTGTTCTGTAATGATTGTGGTTGTTTAAATGTTAATAAATTTGTTCTTCAGCTATTTTCTATTTGGAACAGTGTAATGCATTTTTTAACTGGCATAATGAAGAATATTAATGATACAACAAATTGATTGGTACTACAGAGATTTATCTGGTTTTTTTTATGAGCATATTTAATTGCACATGTTTCTTAAGTTTCTACTTACAACCAGTACTAAAAGTGTCTAGATGCTTAAGGATGCATTTTTATATTTAAACATACTTCATTATTATTACTTATATGGCAGATAGTTCACTAAGATATAATGATAGGATATTAAAGTGGATTAGGAATCTCATTATTAAAACACAAGCTTGTCTGAATAGAAGAAAAAAATAAAGTACTCTAAGTGGAATAAGCACCTCTTCATTTTTTTTCACAAATCTCATTTTATTACAAGCTAAATGTCAGAGACATAAAGACATAACTGCTGGCATGATCCCATCAGGGAGTTTTCTATCTGTTATCATATGGTATTCAACATCAATTTTCCACCCATTTTAAATAAAGCCAGCAAACTTTACTAAGGGCTCAAATTTCAACCAAATATATCTTAGCCTATCTAGAGGTGGATTGTTTATTTTTTAATAGTAAGATATGACTGCTGTCAAATAACATTTCTTCTTGTATTTTAACTCAGCATTAGGGCTGACACCAATTATGAAATTGTGCTGTCACGTTACCCCTCTAAGGGCAGTCACACACTTCACGTTTTCAGTGGCAAATTGAATTTGACATTTAATTTGAAGCCCAGGATACCATAATGTAAAACCTGCAGTATTAGTGATAAAGCATGAGGGCATACATCCTGTCTGGCTCTTTTAAATAGTCCTCTCCATATAACTAATGCCTTAATTATTTTCTATGGGGACTATTTTCCTGATATTTAAAGGAAAATCCCACTCAATATTTAGTAGCTCCAAACTAGAGCATTTCAGGTTTTTCATAGATTCAAATAAGTGATCTAATATAAAATCTACCCATACATGCTATTCAGAGACTTTGTCATTTCTGGGTTTAGAAACAAATAGAGAAAACCTTAGCATAGCTCTTAGTAGGTGATGGTGCCAACATTTCCTCATTTGTTTATACTTCAGAAGATAATTTAATTTTACATTGCAAGAAAGTGTGCTAATAGTGGTTGCAAGCCCTTTATTGGTGGAAGATTAATTTCTTGCAGAGATTTTGTGTAAGTTGGAAGCCCTTCCTTTAATACATTTCAGAGTATTGAAATGTAGTATTTTCAAGGAACAGCCAGAATTCTGCCTTCCTTGACAGAATAGACAGTTTTAGGATCAAAAATTAAGAATGTCATAACCTTAAAGTTCGAAGGCTTTTTTGGTGCACATGCAAATGGAATTTAGACAGGATTTCAGGGTTAACCATCACCTTGGAGAATACCATTACATATTTTAAAAACCCCCAACAAACAAACAAACAAAACCACAACAAAACCAAACACTTCATTCAACAGAACAAAACAAAACAACAACAACAACAACAACCAAAAAAAACCCCAAAAGCTACCGACCAACCAAAAAAAACCCACCTTAGGACAGATCGTTTCCCCTCTAAGCTTTCACATTGCCACAGCGGTGAAACATATGCCAGTTCAGAATAAGGCCCAAAGACTCTGGCCACAGAGTACTATGTAACAAATATCAGATCCCTGCGCTATTCAATATCTGTACACAAATATAATCCAGCCCAAATAGGAGTATATTTCTGGTTAGTTGTCCTGCCCACACAACACATTCAGCATAATGTTAATTTTGCATAAACTGGCACGATCTGATCTGCATGAAAGTCAGCAATGATCCAGTTATTTCCCACTTTTTTCCCTACCATTTCTACCATTTCTACATTCTGTGTCAATTGGATGAAGTGTTCTAGTATAATTTTGTACTGTTGGTATGCTAAAGTGGAGTTTACTGTCATGAAGATCAACTGCTTTAGCACTCCCTAGAGAGTACCAATATTTCCCTAATTATTTCAAGAAGTGGTCAGAGTTCTGTCAGGAGATGTAGAAGTATATCTCCTGAGGATTTTTTTTAATTTTTGGGGTTTTATTTGTGAAATGATTTCTTAAAAGTATTTTCTGAGGAGAGAACACCCTCCTTAATTAAAAGAAGTCATAAGGCTCTTACTGGTTTCCAGAGAGCAATGTTATTGATCATGTTGACAGCACTTATTTCCATTGATCTTGAGTTTTTTTCATTCTATCAGAACATGTCTAGCAAAATAACTTGTCCTTTTTCTTTACCTAGTGAGTTCCAATTGCTGGGACAGCAATTGTAGGCTGTAGGTTGGGTTCACTGGCAGATGAAAATTTCTTTTAAATTTTTTTCTTTATTGCCATTTATGAAGGAAGAGAATTTAGAATTTACAAGCAAGAACCCAAACTATGCACAGCTTAAAGTTCACAGTGTGGCACTTTCCTTGCTGTAGAACATACTTCACTTTGGTAAATTCATATTGTCTATGAAACACAATCTAAGAACATCAATTCAGCAAAATGCAGTGAAATATAGTGAAGAAACTATGTACCTTGTGCTGTTAGTGTGCTGAAATTCTGCCAGTGCATCATGCAAAAATACGAGCCTGAGGCTACTGGTGCATGCTGGACAAGTGCTGACAAACCCTAATGATTACCCAGAGAAGGCTCCGTCGGGACAGAGTTTTCAGTCACTTGTTTGACAACGAGTGAAGTGTCAGGCTCATCACTGCACCTACTTAAGATGACGATTTTTTTTTTTGTGCTTTTGGAAGATATGTGGAATGATGCCTGCCTGTATTAAAAGTTCAGCCATCCCTTTCCAAGAGACAGGAACCTGATAAGTGGTTATAAGGGAACCAAGGTGGAACTGAGATAGGAATTGTATGTATGCTTCTCTTCCCTCCCTGATAATTAGTTGGAATCGTAAGTGTTTTACAATTCAATTTCTAACCTCTGCTGCCAAAAAAGAATAGCAGGATGGCTAATAGATAGAGTGGCATTCATATCTGAAAATGAATGCTGTCTCAGGATGCCTTGTCACTTTCCTGCTCTTCCCTACAGATTTCATGCATAGCAGCAAAGAAAGAGAAGATGCCAGAAGGACATAAGCTTAGTAAAATAAGCCCTCAATATTAGTCTGATAATGCTTTTTGTTAAATGTGATGTTATACTTTCTATTCTTCTTATCTTGAGTGTTCCTTTAGACTCTAAATATAATAGTCCATCCTTAAAATTAGCAGATTTATCTGTGCAACTTAGGACTGTGACAGGTCCCATTGAAAAAATAACTGAGCAATTGGAAAGAAAAAATAACCCCCAGCATGTTCAATTTTTTTATTTCCACTATCCACATTATGTCAGAATATTTTAAAATTATTCAAAATAAAAGAATGAGGATGATACTAAGTATGATTATGTACATTGCTACTGAAAATGGAGAGGCACGTATTGTCTGTGTTTTGAATATTGTTTTCAAGTGTAAGTAGTGTATTATTTGTAGTCATTGTATTTATATTTATATGACTCTTTGGGCCCATACAGTAACCTACTATAGGATAAAACTATATATTAATTTTAAAAATCACTACATTAATTAATTAT
>WEKY01040258.1:61907-72573 GCA_013390045.1 Picathartes gymnocephalus | reverse complement strand
TATTCCACTTTAATCTGCATTTTTCTGTGTGTTAAAAATGCTGTGAGGGTGAAAAAAAAATAAACGAGCAAGATTTAAGAAACATTAAAAGTGAGATCTTTTTACTGTTCCATCAAAACTTTGCAAATTCTTTGTTGCCTAAGGGAGATACTTAAAGGAGTGCTTTATAAAGATGGCTAAAATGAATCAGACTTACTTTGTTTACTTAATGGAGAGAATATGGCTTTTTTTTCTGGGGGAAATTTACACTGATTGAAAGTTTGACTATTGCAATGCATAGCATTGCTAATATAGACTATTGTTTAGGGGCCTCCTGCTACAATGACTGCTCATGTTTAAGGTAAAATGTTGGGAATGTTCCTGTTGAAATCAGTAGATGTTATAAGAGAACTTAAAAATATGTACATAAGATAAAGCTGCAGAGCTCTGTTCATTGAGAACAAATGAGAACACTGTCATTTTTTTTAGTAGAAGTACCTTGAGACATGGGAAATTGAGTGAACCTCAGCATTGAATGAACAGAAAAAGAACAGTATCTTCTGGGCACTGAAATACGATTTATATCACAGATGTTCTAAAACAGATTCAAATGTACATGGAGACAGTGTGCCTCTGCTGACAAGAAAGAGAACAAGATATTTTTAAATAGCCTCAAATATTTTGATCTTAGATTCTAAGACCTGTTGGCCCACAAGAACATTTGAAGTTGTAAGGAAGACAAACTAACCTTAAGCCAGATCTGGTCACGTCTGTTTTCTGTTTGAACACAGATATTTCAGTGTGCGTACATTTAACTTTTAATACCACAGAATTAATTTATTGGCATCCTGTGCTTGAGACCAAATTTACTTTAATGTCTGAGTAACAAAATCTGAGGCTCCATATTTATTACATTGATCTATCTGGCTGACTTGAGAGTATAATGTTTCATAGCAGCTCTTAGGATTTTGTGCTTATAAAGTGGAATCAGTGGAAAAAGTGTTGTAAATTAAAAACAAAAAGAAACCCCAAAAAACCAGCCAGCAACATAAAATGAAATTAAATCAACTCAATGAGGTACAAGAATGAGGGTGACAAGGAGTCAGTCACTCATTAGAAGGGCATTCAAAGGAACAGCTTCTCTTACTGGGTCTGCCTAGGTTACAGTATCCCGATGTTAATGCTGACATTTGGGATTGAAGCATTACCTAAAGAGAACAGAATGTTGCAGTCTAGAAAGGCTTACCACCAGCTGCCCTGCTGGTTTTAAGTGTATCTTGGCACATGAATAGACCCTAAAGGCCTCTAACTGGATGTATAAATCAAGCGGTGGCTTTGGCATAGGCTAAGTAATGTCTGTGAGTTGTTGCAGTAAAGGATTCCTTGTCTCTTTCCATTCTGAACTACATTCACTGGGGAGAATTTGTAGTCTGGGGAGAGAGTGGTAAAAAAACCCACCTGCTGTAGTCCTGTTGCACTGTTTAGTGTCAGGAGTGGTAAATAAGAGGGTATTTTCTCCTTTTTTCTGTTTGTTTGGTTGGTTAAGTTGGTTTGGTTTGGTTTGTTTTTCTGGTGTGAGGACATGAAGATATCTAATTGGGGTTGGTTCTGACTGGCTTTTTGTTTGTTTCCATGACACATGGTTTGCATTGCTGTTTTAAGGTGTCTTTCCTGAAGCCAGTGAATCCTTTTCTGCATTTTTATCCACAGAGCTTTGCCCACAGAGCTGGTAGATGTGGTCTTTATGCTGTTTTGCTGCTGCACTGCATTACATTTATCGCTAAGAATGCTGCGTGAGGCCAGGTGTCTAATTAACGATACTAGGAGGGCACAAGTTGAGGGAGAAAGGAAATACAGTTTCTGATGAGGTCAGGTTGGTAATTACATCTAGTGTTCTTCAGGCAGCCTTGCACTAATCCGTGGGAGCAAATCTCATATGCCTATAGGATAAAGGCAAGTAGAGTCTTGTAAGGGTACATATTAATGATGTTCACTAAAATAACACATTTTTCCTGCTGTCTAGAAGACTATGGCTGCCTACTAAACAGGCGGCAAAATGTGGGTCTTTTCATGTGGTATTATGGCTGGTACACTTTCTTTCTTTAAAATTCCAGTTGATGTTGTCAGCAGTGGGTTCAGACACCATTGTGTCATGCTGTGTTGTTCATTTCAGGCTTTTAAGGGAAAAAGGGTAATGGTTTCCAGCAATTTGCATTTGTGGCTGGCTGCCTGTTTATGCTTTGGAAATTACTATTATATGCCTTGGTATAAATGAGAAATTATGTTAATAAGAGCCTTACTGGAAAAGCAAAAAAAAAATCCCCACCTCTAAAAGTTATGCTTACATTAAAAAAAAATTTCAAATATATGTACTGATGTTAAATAAATAAAAAAAGAAACCCACACTAAATAGTTTTGGGGGTTTCTTTGGGGTTTTTTGTTTGGTTGGTTGGTTTGGTTTTTTGGGGGTTTTTGGTTTTGTTTTTATTTTTTTGGTTTTGCAAAAGAATTTCACAGATTTTTATCTTTACAAAATTGAAGACACTTTAGCAATGCCATTGTGCATACTTTAATTTTCTGTGAATTTTTTCTTAATTCTCTTCCTTATCTTCATTTTGCTTGCCTTTTTATTTTTATCGTATCACCAAGTGCTCAAAACCTACAACGTGTTTCTTTTTGTGTGCATATGTGTGCTGTTTATAAGGAGTAGGGGATGCGGCAAGGCAGATAATGAAGGTAACACTGAGGGTAGCAAAAGTGACCTGACTTTCCCCTGTGAAGAGTCACAGATTCCTACATTGCTTATGAAAAGTGTGGGTGTGAGGTGATGGTGGCAAA
Organism: Picathartes gymnocephalus; assembly: GCA_013390045.1. Classification (NCBI taxonomy): domain Eukaryota; kingdom Metazoa; phylum Chordata; class Aves; order Passeriformes; family Picathartidae; genus Picathartes; species Picathartes gymnocephalus. The sequence continues at coordinate 69,756 of WEKY01040258.1, read as the reverse complement.
GGTGGGGGGTATGCAAGGGGTTTCATTTTAACCAGGAAAATGGTAGAGTGAAGAAGTCATCTATATTCAGAGCACTGGTTAGAATTTTGAGCAACTGGTAAGAGGCTAACAAGCAGCTTCTGGAAATTGGAGTCAGAATAGGGTCGAGGTCATCATACCCACCCCTTACGAAACAGGCAGAGCTGGTCTGTAACTGCACATGTATGGCTGGACTTGCAGCATGAAAGCAAGGTAGCAATTATTTAGCATTCTGTGCCCTTGTGTCACTGGGAAACTTCCTGCTCTCCAGCAGTCACGGGAGATGGAAGAGGGTTAAAGGAGTCTGAATGATTTATGTACTGCCTGAACAGATTTCCAGCAAACAAAAAAGTTTCCGATGCCAAGTCTGTGCTTCAAAAAGAATCCTTAGTCTCAGTATTGGTATCTTTATCACTGTTGCCATGTTGACATGAAATGAAGCTGTATTCTGGCATCCTGTCTAGTTCTTTGTAGCTTGCGAGCTAGAGTCTGGTTAGACATGTCTCTTCTGTCTTAAAAGCATGGTCCTCCTCCTTTCACGCCTACTTCCAATTCCTTTTTCCCGATTGCAGCTCTACTGGACTTGCATTTTGGCCCAGCTCAGGCAGTGCCATGTGTTCTTTTCTGTGCCTTATCTTACAAAGTTTGTAAACCCCTTTTTTTTTTTTTTTTTTCCCTAGACTAAGAATGAACTGTGTCTGAGCTGTGTCTGTGTTTTGGAAGAAAAGCAACATGCAGGCAGGAAGGATGTGTCCTCTTCCCTTCAGGTAAAACATTCAAGGTACCATGAAACGCTGTAGATCATTGCAGGGAGAAGCAGAGCAGACTGAAAAAAAAAAGAATGAATAATGCCCAGCAGTATCTGGGAAATAGAGAATACGAAAGTGACTTATTGAAATAGGATGAGGAGCTGTAAAAATAGTCAGAGAGAGCACCGAAGGATTTTAGGGTAGAAGGGTAAACACAAGAACACAGCTACAGTTTCATTTCCTCAAATGCAAAATGATTTATAGGTAAGAGAGGAGTAAAAGATCTGGATTTCTTCCCATTCAGCCATTGTGTTGTGTTCACACAGACAGTTTCACATTTATGCAACTGACTTTCTCCAGAATGAGTTGTATGTGTATATGGTCTTTGATGATTAGTTAGATGGGGCTGTGACCAGCCTGCTGCAGTGGAAGGTGTCCCTGTCATTGCAACCACTATCGTTACCACCCTATGATTTACACAGCACTGTAGTCAGTCTTGGCCAATTTATGATTTGGAAAATGGTGCGAGTACCAGTGACAACCTAAAGTACATGAACAAGCAGCTGGTGTGTCTTTTTCTGTTGGAAACCCTTTGTACAGGTCAGAAACCAAAGGCCAATCTGCATGGGAAGATTGTTCTTGTTCCATGTACTTTAAGCTGAAGCCTGCAGGGGCTGGGAGTTTGCTACTTACCCCTGTGTACTCCTGCTGCAGTGGGGGCACAGAAGCTCTATAGCCAACTGGAGCGCAAAAAAACCCACCAAAACTATGGAGTAGAAATAAAATAGTTGAAGGGCATCACTGATGTCATAGATTGATGGAGCAGCAAGAGGAATTTGTTGGACTAAGCTGTCAGGAGAACCTGTGAAGTGCACAACTAACCCTTCAAACTATGAGAGAAAGCAAAATTATTTTTAAAGTCCTGCAGCTCAGCCTGGGAGAAAATTCTTTTGCAGTCCCAACCTGGAGAACCCTGAATGCATGAACAATCTTGGACACGCTCAGCTCTGCTTCCTACCTTACACAATTTGTGTCCTCCACAACTGTATTTAAATAGGAGTAAAAAACTAGAAAAGCCCAAAACTCATATTTTTCCATAAACAAAGGAAAGACTACTTTAATTAGCTATTCAGTTGGGCAGCCATATGACAGAAGAGTTAGCTGTTTAGGTGTCCTGTTGTCTTGTATTAATTTAATAGATATTCTATGTATAAAATTGTCACTATTTTGCAGTATTTCTGTAAGGGAAAGAATTTAACACTCATGCAAAATATACATTTTAGCTCTTTTTAATCAATTTATGTCTATTTTTCCAAGTTACAGAATATGTTTCTGAAGTAAAACTGAACTCCAAGCATTGGCATAAAAAGTGATACTTCCATGTATTAAAAATTGTTGAGCTGAAAACTTCTAGTTTTTTCACTTTCACAGATTATGACAAGTCAAGAGGCAACTTAATTTAATACAGAAGGTGAGCGGTAGTGATGAGGTGATTAGCTAAGCAAAATGACAAGGCTTGAACAATGGACGAGGAAAAAATACTGGCTGTTTATTTGCAGTTTAACTGAGAAAAATATGGAGAAAAGGGAGAGGAAGAGTTTGCAGACACCAACTATGAATAAAGTTACCCTTTTCTGGGAGCAAAAGTGTAGAAAGCTAGACTAGGAAATAGGGAAGGTCAGGGTATTTCTTTTTAATGATTTCTCTTTGACAAGCTTTACGAGTCCAAGCTAGGACAATTTAAGAGGTTGTCACCTCCAGCTGTCCATCACATCCATTGAGTGGCACTTACAAGTCCCAAAACTGGCTGAAGAGCAGTGGGTCTGGTCCTAAAGTGCTGTGATTCAAAATTTAGCATATTAATGCAAACCACCATTGATTTTAGTCTGTGTTAATATATTGATCTATGAACTACCGTGTCTAAGAGCTCTGATTCATAATGGTTTTGGGATTTAGCAACCTTTAGGGGCAGAAGTCAATTCAGCCATCCTCACTGAGAGCAAGGAGAGGCCATGAGACTGGAGAATGCCTCTAAGATGTAGAATTGGTTGATCTGTGCAGCCAGAGTGACAGTAATGATAGTCCCTGTGGGCATATAGAGGTGCTTTTCCTGGGTGCATGAGTGAGCGTGGTGTCACGTTTCGGTAGCTCACTCGCTTTGTTAGTCCTGCATACACTGATCCACTGAACACCTCCTTTTCCTTTGCCATTCTATCCAGTTGTTTTGAATTGTCTCCTGGATGTACCGGTGGCGCCATCATGAGTGTTGCAGTGGCTGGCTCATGTGAGCACACAGTGTAAGAAACTCTGGTTAATTGAACAATGTTCCTCGCAATACCAGTTGATAAAGAGCTGGTTTCAGGCTCAGGCTGGCACAGCATTCCTGGGCATGAACTACACTCTATAACAGGCAGCGTAAGGTCTCAAAATCATAACTCATCCATTTTGTGCCAGACATAGCTGCCCTGAGCATGTTTCATACAGCATATACAGCTGGCATTTCCATATTTACAGGCTTTTGGGGTTTGTGTGGGCTTGTGGTCTTTAAGAAAACCCAATGGTGTGAAAGGTAATACATTAGAATAGTCACAAACCCAAGAAATTCAAAAGTTTACCTTTCAACCATAATGACAAATTACTGCCTCCACCATATAATAAACTTAAATGGTTGGTATATGTGTTTTTGTAATGAATAATTATAAGTAAAAAGGATGCTTAGATGTGTATTGTTGAAATCTCACCAAAACATATCACATTTTACTTTTCTGTTTGTCTTTGAAAACTAAAATTAAGTAGACAACTGTGAATTGGAAATAATGATTGTTTACCTTCTGTGCTACTGGTACTAGAAGGTTTTCTGTTATTTTGATACAAAGCTGCATCACAGGTGACATTGCAGTGAGAAGTATCGCTTTTTAAATTTTATAACATGTAAAGATGGACTAAAAATACTGTCAGTTTATTACTGTCTGTTTACCATACAAAGCTAAGCACATTTGTCTCACCCACCTGAAGTATTGTAGAGAATATGAAGGGGTTTACTGCTGATGGATTCAGAAATATTTCAGAAGTAAGTATCAGAAAAGAGAAACCCTTAGGTTGAAGTAGGTGAATAATTAAGGTAAGAATGTTCTCATTACTCTCTCTAAGCCATGAGACTCTTTCCTGAGGCTTGAACTCCCCTCATGCATCATCATCATGAAGAGACCATAACCTCCCAAGGGAAACCATGAGAAAACCACATATAATCTAGCAGAGTACTTTTGCACATAGAAAGGGGGGAAAATTGCTCATAATTATAATTGCAACTTACAGGATTACAACTTAGCACTCTATTAATTGAAGACTATAACTTTTAAATTTTTTTTATCCAAAGGTCAAAGGGAATTTTTCTTGTTTTTCTGTTTTTTACCAGAAAACTCTTAATTTTGTAGAGAAGATATTCCTTGGAAAGGCTTGCCTTTGATTTTCTGATTGGCTTTTGGTATATCATTGTTCTGTAAGTTTTTTTTGTTCATCTTAGCAACCAAACTGCAGTGACAAAGAACAAGCTCCTTCACACTTTTGCTCTTATTGATTTTTCCAAATGCACTTTTCTGTTGCTATCTATCACAGCAACTATGCCTTTGCAATAATAAAAAGAAAGAATTCTACTTAGAACATGCTAGATAGTTCCTAATGTGAAAAAACTAAAGAAACACTGGACTAATAGGATCATATTCAGTGAAAAAAACACTCTCAAGTCACTGAGACCTGAGGATTTCTTCTTGAGGATGTTCCTTGCACTGAAACATTCACAGTTTTTCCCCTGCATGGTCTGGGACTTTTAATCAGAAGTATCACTACCGCTGCAATTAAATTGGAGCTATATGAGCCCATGATTATTTCAGAACTCATATAGAGAAAATCTCTTCTCTTTCTTGATTATGAAAGGTGATCATGAAAAGCCCTGCGAGGCTCAGAACTCAAAGGCAAACAATAAAAAGAAAATTTAAAACATTAGCTTACAATTTTTGGTAATGTGATGTTAAGGAAGAGTGGGTTTTTAAAGGAATTATTTTTTCCTAATGAGAAGTTTCTCCTACTGATTTTGAAATTAATATTCTGTACATTTTTTCTTTTTAATGTAAGGAAGAAAATATTAATAATCTTGTAAGTAGGGTACCATCATTTGTTGCATAATACTTTACATTTATGTTTTCCAAATCAGTTACCTCAGAGAATGAGCATAAATATGTAGCCTTTGAACAGAATGGCCAAAATAGAGTAAAATTACCTTTCAATAATTCATTTGTATAATTACACCCTTAGGCTTCTTAAATTATGGCAGAAACTCATTCAGGAGCTGTTATTAGCTTAGAATAAAGAGAAGTGCAGTTTTTCACTCCTCTGAGAAACTCTGATTTTTAGTCCAGAGAAAAGGGTAAAGAAATTTCTTGTGGAATTTGTAGGAGCAAGAGGGAATTCACTAAATATAAGAAACGTGATATGTGCTGGATATTTGCTTTTATAGGAATCCTTGACATTCTGTTAAGGAAGGTGATTCCAATACATCAAAAAATATACATTCCATCTTCTGATGTAAAATTTGCTGTTGCTACTTCTGTTTTAATTCAACCGAAGCACTTGTATGCTAAATGAAAGTTTGTGTACAATTTCTGAACATGAATATGTGTTTTTCTTCTGGGATGTAGAAATAGAAGATAAGAATTTTAAGAGAAAGTAGGGATTTCAGCAGATCTGCTCTGGAACATGCTGAAGCATAACTACAATACTTTCTATTGTCATCAGCCACTGCAAAGTAATTCACTGAAAAATCTGTGTGCTTATCTCCTGTTAGCATTTGCAGTGTAAATGTTCTCTTTTTGCTCTTATTTGTTGCTTTGCTTTTTAATCTTTGTGGTGATCACTTAGTATAGCAATTCAGTTCATGTAAGGAGAACTCAGAACTAAAAAGGATTTTTAAAAGTTAATGAAGGAATAATGCACTTTATCAGGTCAGGTGTTTGGTTTGGATTTTTTCTTATGTAAACCCTTGTAATCCATGTTTACCTGTACAAAAACCTGAGCTTTTTTTTTTTGTTGTTTACATATAGATAACATGACCATGATAAAATACTTTACCCTGGCTCCAATGTACTGCACTTGTATGGTACTGAATGAGAGAGCCAGTGTGCCCCTGTGACTAAACTTGCCTGGATGTCTCCAGACAGCCACAGCTGGTCTGTGAAGGAGTTGAACATTGATGCATCTATTCATACCCTTCTTTAGCCATAACACTTTTCTACCCCAACTAGGAAGGGAAAAGGCTATTTTGCTATTCTGTTTCCTTCCTAATCCATCCAGCAGAACAGTTTACTTTATTAATTATTCATTACAGGGAAATCAGCCATGATTTTGAAACTTAAAGAGTAGGAAAAATGTAATGTTAAGTAACTTGTGAGCAGAAGGTTTAGGGCCTATCAAATCCAACATTATATAGTAAATTAACGCTCAAAAGGTAAAAGATCTTCAGATGGAAAGGGCAATGATGAATTTTTTTAAGCAAGAAGATAACAGCAGGGTGTTCTAATAAAAAGTTCTGACCCAGGAATGTTCAACAATCTGCTGATCTCAATTGAATGGAAAGACTGGCAAATTAAAAATGCACTGGCCAGGTGATCAAGTCTGATTTCCAGCACATACACATGGTGGAAATAACTCTATTAGCTTTCATATGCATCAAAACTTCTGTGTTTTACAAGAAATCTTCTTCAAGGATCTGGAGCAAACTATTACCATAACAGGCTGTTAAGAAGCACATTAGCACAATTGCAAAATGGCTGCAGCACTGAAGTTCAATATGGAGGAAAAGATACATTTAATTATGGTACAAAAACTGCCTGCATTTTGTCTCTAAAGGTGATGTTTATTTGGCTTGTTTTGCTAAAATGCAATAACTCTATTGCAAATAATTTCTTTTACAAGGAGGGGACTTACTATCATAGAATCATTTATGTTGGATAAGATCTCTAAGATCATCGAGTGCAGCCATTAACCCAACACCACCGAGTCACCACTAACCCACACTGAGTGCCACATCTACACTCCTTTTAAATACCTCCAGGGGTGGTGACTTTACCACTTCCCAGGGCAGGCTGTTCCAATACCTGACAACTCTTTTGGTGAAGAAACTTTTCTTGACATCCAATCTAAACTTCCCCTGTTGCAAGTTGAGGTAGTTTCCTTTCATTCTCTCACTTGTTGCTGGGGAGAAGAGCCCTATCCCCACCAGGCTACACCCTCCCTTCAGGGAGTTGTAGACAGTGATGAAGTCTTCCCTGAGCCCTCTTTTTCCAGGCTAAACAGCCCCAGCTCCGTCAGCTCCTCCTCATCAGACTTGTGCTCCAGACCCTTCCCCAGCTCTATTGCCCTTCTCTGGAAATGTTCCTGCACCTCAATGTCCTTTCTGTAGTGAGAATCCCAAAACTGGTGTGGCCTCCCCAGAGCTAAGTACAGCAGGATGGTCACTGCCCTGGTCCTGCTGGCCACGCTGTTCCTGGTGCAGGCCCAGAACACCGCTGACCTTCTTGGCCACCTGGACACGTGCTGGCTCGTGTTCAGCCACTGCCAGCCAGCAGCCCCAGATCCTTTTCCACTGGGCCGCTTTCCAGCAGCTCTTCCCCAGGTCTGTAGCACTACATAGGCTGGCAAATAAGGAAAATAATGCAAAATTCAGCTGACAATTGATAAAATGAAAATATTCTTTTTTAACATGTGAAAGTTAAATTTATATTTTTAGTTGCTTTGAGTGAAGTCTGGTGAAATGAAATGAAATGAAATGAAATGAAATGAAATGAAATGAAATGAAATGAGCCCAGAGTCAGTGGGCTTTTTCCAAGCCTGAAGGTATTCTTAGCATTTATGTTGACATTTGGAATAGCTTTAGACTTTTGCAAGCCATGTAACAATAACCTGTAAAGATGCTGTACTAGCATATTTTCATTTAACCGTGAAGCTATGCACCGAAGTGTTTATGAAGAGCATTCTTCCAAAATCAAGGCCTGCTGAACCTTTAGTTGTCTTTTTTTCATTTCTTTTCT
>WEKY01040258.1:50915-61881 GCA_013390045.1 Picathartes gymnocephalus | reverse complement strand
TTTTTTTTTTTTTTAACAAATAATACTTGTCTGTGTTTATTTATACAGGTGGGCAAAATGAAGTGTCATACATGTCCTGCCTCCTCAAAAGAACATTAAAGCTTATTTTACTTCTGCTTTCTTAACAGCAACAGGACCAATATAGTATTATGTAGAAGCTGACAGTTGTTGAACTAGAACAGTGCCAATTGTCCATGGAGAAAGACAGCTGCAGTCATATCTGAGTTATTTCATGTAAAATAGCATGTCTAGAAGAATAAATGTGAGACGACATGAAGCATATTCTCTGCATTTCTCTATTTTCAATATTCTCAGCATTCTGCTGCACTTCACAGTGAAATCCACTAAAGAATTCCTCATTAGATACAGAAAGCAAAATGGAAAATAAATGCTGAGTGCTGCTTAAACATCTATAAAGGATCAACAGCATACCAGCATGTAATATAATTGTTTTCCCTAGTGATCTAGAAAATCTATGAATATTTTAATTTCAAATATGAGGGTATGCACATTATCTAAATTAAAACCTCCAATACAATATCTTAAATAGAATTAGAGTAGAAACAAAAATATTTTTCTGAAATCCTGAAAACTATGGCAGCAGCAGACCATAAAATTAGATATTTTCATTAAGATTGTGGCTTCTATAATGGTATTTCCTACCATTCATCTGATAGGATGTAATCTTCTTACTTTTGATGGAAGTAATAATGTCTGTAAGTTTACAGCAGCAAGTGGTTGTTCTCATGGTCCAAAGGACAGCAGGACTATGCACTGAGCTTCTAGCTTCACATTTCCTTCAATGACCTTTTTTTTTTTTTTTTTGCATAAGTCTGTGTATGCTCAGCGGAGTCAGGAAACCTAGTGGTGGTGAATTCCAACTTTGTCCATTGCAATGTTCTCAGGCGCCTAAAGAATAAGATCTTCTGCCTTGAGCAGAAAAACATGAGACATCCTTTACGTAACCGAATTAAAAAGTACTGATGAGAGGGATTTGTTAATTTGAGCCACAGGAGGGAGGGGCTCTCAGCATAGGTTAACCAGTGCACTCAACCGCGGCGCCTCTGAGCCTCCATGATCCTCAGCTCTTTCGAATCCCTTGAAGAGGCATTGCCTGGTTAGATCCTGGCACACAATGAAATGCATTTCACTTTTCAGCTTGACCCATTAACCTACCAGTTTGTTTTCTACAGCCTGAATCTGCTGACCTGCATGACCAACAGGACACGCTGCAAAACTAATTTGATATTTTTTATGTTTTTCAGCTTTGGCGGATTAGTGGGATTAAGTCCTAAAGTTTGTTCTAGATTTGAAAAGGGCTTTGCAAAACCTCTTCTGAATCTGAGATGAGTAAATGAATTGTCAGTCAAATATTTGTACCGTTCAGCAAATTTAATGTTTTGATTTTATCTAATTCAAACAACACTGTATTTGATCATTCTGTAGAAGCTAATATGTTGTGTTTGTATTGGAAACTGAATTAGGAGGTAGCAATGTCTCTATAAAAGCCTGAATAAAGCAGCCATGATACCTGAAACCACATTTTACCAAAAGCATAAAGCTCACACCTTCAAAACAGGCTGACTAATCAAACCAAAAAGTACAGTATGAGCGTGTGTAAAGACAAGTTGAGTTGTTTCCATATCCAAAATGAATAAGCAAATATTCATGCAGGTCTATGGATTACCTGTTTAATACTTATCCTAAAATATGATCTGCACAGGAGATGCTCACAGGAATGGAGTAGCTAAAAGGAAAATAACTGAATGAAATAGAAGTTGGTTTCCTTTTCCTCCTCCTGAAATAAGATAAGTGTTCTTCCAGAAAAAAATCAACAAGCACCTTGGAAAAAGTTGAAGGACACAGCTATAACTTTTCATTTCCAATTATGCAACTTTTATTTTGGTAGAGCAAGTGTGTTTCACTGATAAGAATGTCTTCTAAAATATAATTGAATATTTTAACTTTTAGTATATGCATAAGTTGGTTTATTATTTCTTCTCAGCTATAATATATAACATTTTACATCAGGATTACCTTTTTTTCAGATGAGGTCTTTTATAATCAAACCTGTTTCACAGTTTAATCTTATCATTATATTACAGTCCTATACTCTTAACATTTTTATTGTTAATCGGAAGCTGGCAAGATTCCATATCATGTAGCTCTACCTCGCTTCAAAAGTACAATATCCTGAACCAAAAAATGAAGGAAAAAAACCTCTCTAAGATTAACAATAATTGTAAGAGACAAATGAAATCAGGTGAAAAGTAGTGCTCTGGTAATCTGACTCAAAGTTATGAAAATTGATGATTTTTAGAAATGTTATTTATAGTTTGTTATTGGATAACTAAGTTGATATATTCAATTGGCCTGAAATTATATTAATTTTTCTGTCATATATGCATTTTGTTGCATTTGATGTTATGACTCACCATTGAAAGTGGTAATATTGAAAACTGAACTAACACTTTTGAAAAAATTCCTATTATGTGAATTTTTTTTTTATATTCTTCTTGATTACCTTCTCTGTTAGTGTTTGTATAGTGGCATTTTACTGGGTTTATAGACAAATTTAAAATCAGGAATTATTAATGGACGTTGGGGCTGACTTCTGTTAAATCAGTTCTTTCCCATATATTGCTTATTCAGTTCTGATGGCTAAGAGTTTTTTAATATATTTGAGCCTCTTTACTACAGTTAAGTAGTTCTGTTAATGCCTGAGAATAATTATGGATTAGAATTAATAGCTTTTTTCTTAGTCTGTCCCAAATTGCTTTATAAAGGTCAAAATAAAATCAATAGGGATGACAAATATCTTTTTGGCCCTTAAATGGTTCTGACATTTGACGTTACACATGGATGATGCAGTGCTGAACTTTTTGGGTGAAAGATTAAAACTGTCAGATCAGAATTAAAGCTGTGCTGCAACTGAAAGGACGGCACTGCCTAAGATATATAAAGAATCAGTATTATTGCACTAAATAAAAATCAGATCACAGCTCTAACCGTTTGGAGACTGCTAACACTCTAGATCTCCTGTGGGTAGCGCCTCCTCGATATGTGGGGTTTAAAATCATTAGTAAAACCACATCAATCTGCTATTATTTTCTACCTAAAGGCTACAAAAAGAAGTCTCTGATGCAGCCTTGATAACATCCTTTTTCTAATGCTATCGGGTATGCCAAAGGTTAGTAGGTCATAGTGATACTGTCTTTATTAACTGTTAGAGAAGTAATTTCATGCTTTATGTTTGAGTGCAAATGCAGATATATTTACTATTATAATGTCACTGCTGTTACAGATTGTCCACTTTATACCTAAGACAAGATCAAACATCAGTATTAGCCTTCTGGTGCCTTAAATCCTGAATGATTTAAGATAGACTAAAATTTCATTTCTCACTTATCTATGACATTTTAGAGGCAGAAGTAGTTAGAACCTATAATTATAAATGTAAATTTTTCCTTGGAAAAGGAGCGTGTCACCTTCCTTGGTATGTTTCTGTACCGTAAGATTCAGTGTACGATTTCGAAAGCTTCAAAGTGACAGAAAACATAATTATTTTTTCATTGACTAAGAGGATGATTTGGACAAAAAATGGTAACTTTAGACAAGCGTGTCTGCCCAGACTAAATCTTGTAAAAGTTTTATAGACTATGAAAGAAATATAGTCTGCGGCAAGAAACCTCACATCTGAAATTCGATAGTCACAATCTGCATGCCCATTGCATCTTTCTGTATGAGAATATGGATTTGCATTTTTCACAAGTGTAAAATAGAAAGCCATATCTTTAAAGAGAATTTAATATGTTGTGCTACAACTGTGCCATCTAATTTCCTTTGTTTCCTTTATCCACAGATGCAGTGTTTGTGAAACAGCCTGGCTTGTCATGTGTCAAAGTTTTGTTCAGCAAATAAGAAAGCAAAATTGAGAGTAAAAACACACACACACACACACACATGAAGAACATCACTTATCAATAACAAACAGATCAGACTCATTTTTTCAGTTTCAATGGTGGTTTGAAGAAACTCTCAATATCACTGATTCAGTCTGTAGGACTCTTCAAACTAGAGGTCTGTGGCAGCATTAAAGCTGGAAGAATTTTATTTCTATCCAACCTTCTCAAATTAAAGTAGCTTTGACAGTGCTTTTGCTTTTCATATATGTAGCATGCCTGTTATATTTCTTAGTTACCAGAGATTAATTACAAAAAATATCACCCAGTGTTTATACTGGTCTAGAGGCAGCTGACTTCAGGCTTTGAAACCTGAATTTACCTGAAGCCTTTATTTCCAGTTCAGGATTCAGAACCCTGGACACCCTTACTTAGTCTGACTAGGATGAAAACAGTGAGGCTTTTTCTCCTTTCTCGTAACAGGTTGGAGGTTTTCTACATTTGTTTATATATATCTGTAATTAGTACATGTAAAAATACAATATTAGTATATGTGAATATATAATAGTCAAACACAGCAACAATGTTTTATTCATTAAAAAACGAGTGATAAAAATATGTTAATAAAATATGCATTTTGATATGGGAACTATTTATATATGTTATAACCATACCATTGTAAGTGAATTTGTAAAATAAGATGGATTTATACCACTAAAAAAATAATAGTGTGACATGTTAAACAAATACTTCTACTTATTAAAATTAAGTTATACTACTAAGTGATCTCATTTTTTTCAAATATCATTAGGATCAAATTTATTTCATTTAGGAACTCAGAATCCAAAGGATATATTGTGCTGAATAAATGTGGAGCTTGCTGGTGTTTATGAGTTACAAGAATGTACCAGTGGACCTCATTATTCATAAAATATCAATAAACCAAACATTTATGCAGTTCAGCAAACCATAAGAAAAACTGAAATGTGAATTTAAATTATATGAAAATAAAAGGATATCAAATGATGTGTAAGTAACTGCACATAACCGAGAAGAATAATCTCAGCTTTATTCCTTTAAGTATAAGATTACTTAATATTATATTGAATTCCCATTGATTTAAATATTACTCAAGGATATAAAGTTAACCATGCTCCAGGTTCAGCAGGGGTTCTTAACTCCTATTTATATTCCTAACCTCCTGCTGAAACCATGTGATTAGACACTTGCAGTATCAGATTTTTTCCATATGGTTTTCTTTACCCATCATTTATTTACCCTTTTGATTTCAGAAGTAAAATTAGCTTATTATCAATTCCAGGTTTTCAGAAATTAGGAGCTGCAAGTCCTCTGCTGCAAGTTATGCAATACTAGTTTTTCTTATTTTTGTAGATCCGTTTTGTTACAATCACACAAGCTTATGTAGAGGACAAATAGATTTGTCTCAAAGGAACTGAAGTAATTCTGTATCTCTTGTCTGACCAACCACTATGCATTTTAAAACTTAATATACACAAACTTGCATAATAAATGCTGAAAAAGATTAACTTAAAAAAGAGTTATGATGAGCAGATTTACCCTCAACTAGCTAATTTCCTACTCAGTATTGTAATACATTTTGGTAAAGAACCCAGGGCTTTCACATATATTTAAAAAATTTTTTTGCACAGAACTCTGGTGCCTATCAATTTCTTCTCCCATCCTCTTGATTTGTGTATTCAATACTGCTAAAGAGAAGAAGAACATGGATCTATGGGACATGACGAGAAGCACTCCAGAGTCCCGAGGGAATTGGTAAATGCAGTTGCCAAGCCACTGTCTGTGATATTTGAAATGCCATGGCAGTCAGGTAAAGTCCCAGGTGACTGGAAAAGGAGTAACATTGTACCCACACTTCAGAAAGGTGGAAAGGAGGACCTGGGGAACTCCTGATCCGTACTGGGGGAATGGTGTGGCACTTGCCCAGAGAAGCTGTGGTTGCCCCATCTGTGAAAGTGTTTAAAGGCAGGCTGGATGGAGTTCTGAGCAAACTGTTCCAGTGGAAGGTGTCCATGTTCATGGTAGGGAAGCTGGAACCAAATGGCCTTTAAGGTCCCTTCCAACACAAACCCTTCTGTGATTCTGTGAACCGCAAGGTTTGAGCCTGATCGCGGAGTCTGGTGGAACTTTCGATCTTCCCTTCCCTCAGTGGCCCAGCCCTGTTTGTATTTCTGTGGGAGGCAATAATTATTTTATTTCCCACATGTGGGTTGCTGGTTATGCCCTCTTCACCATCTCCATGCAAGTCCTATGCTCTTTAGTAAGAACACTAATAAAGCTCTCCATATTTGATGCTTGATGCTGTTGGCATTACCTGGCCGAAAACGCAATTTTCAAATGCATTTCCATCTGGTGAGAAGTGGCTTGCCTGCTAGTTTCAAAAAAATAAAAGGTCCTTTAACTGAAAAGGAGGAGTGAAATGGAAAACAATTTAGAGAGATATTTCTTTTGCAACTTGTAAAGTGGCCTCAATTAGATTTTGCTCTTGTTTTTTACAAATATTGCAAAACCCTATATATTTCACATTTTAGATATTTTTAAAATATTGATGTTTCCATCTAAGTATAACAAGGCATTTTTTATTACTATTTTGCAATTTTGACCTAGAATCACTATAGCTTAGGAAAACAAGCCCTGAGATCTCTAATATCCTTAAGACTATTTTTTTTTTAAATTTGCTTTATGCTGTGGATTGAGTCTCTTCTGTGTACTTAAGCTGTGTCTTCATCTATTCACACTTAATTCAGTCCTATGGCTCTGATCAGATATTTCTATACATCAATCCTTTAATTTATTAAGGATATGAATCATCATATTTAAGAAAACCCAGTAGAAGAAATAATTTAATAATAAAACAACAGTAACCTCAGCAAAATAACATAAAATGACTTTGTAATGCTTGAGCAGCCCCATCTCTCCACTATCAAAATAATAAGATAAAGGGAAATTGGAATCGTGAATTATTTTCTTTTTCAAATATATACTATGGAAAACTAACCCTGGAACCTGATTATAATTTAAAAAGAAAATAAATTAGATTGTAACACATTAATGTGCATTCCATTTTGCAGTTGGAGCAAGAGCAAGAAGGAGAAAACTGATTTTTATTTTTTGATATATCAAACATTCCTCTTAGACTTTTTGCTGTATGCTTACTTGATAAAGCCTTTCATCCACAGTTCTGCAGATAACTACAGATCTGGAAAATAGAGAATACATGGAAAAAATAAATGCATATTGGTTTTTCAGCTTACATTTAGATGAATGAGCACATAGCAAATATAAAATCTGCAACCTCCATTTAAATAAGAAAAATGAAGTCATACAGAAACTGCAGATCACAAAAGATACTGGGATTAGCAGCAAGCACCCTCTACTGCTATTAGAAGAAAGTGAAAGAAACGTTGGTCAGGTAGTTGAGAAACTTATCAGAAAGCAGTGCCAAGGGAAGTTGATTATCTAGTTTCCAATTCCCGCTAAAAATGTACCTGGTTAGTGCAGGTACTGTTGATTATAAGGAGAAAAGTCTAAAGCTGTAATTAGAAACAAGTTACCAGAAATCAGTCAGGTGCTGGCAGACTCACTGGGCCTCATCAGTGTGACCCAGGGTTGCTCAGAGATTTAGAGAACCTGAGTGGGCACACAGTCTTATCCAATCTTGACTCAGTGCTTTAAGCAGCAGGTGGGACTGGAGACCACCCAAGGTTCCTCCCAGTCCGGCATGTTCTAGGTCCTGTCCAGCATCTGTGATTCCACTGTGCTGCCCTTTGGAGAACAGGAATGATCCAAGTTAACTAAACAGAACCTACAGAATAGCAGAAGAGAAAGAAATTATTAAAAGGAAGTGTCTGAAAGGTAAGATTGAGTAAATTAAGGATGCTAGGTCTAGGAAAAAGGGCACTGAACACCTGCTGCTTCTAACAGTATGGAGACACTAAAATTTGCAAGAAATTGATGCTTTATACAAATAGACAATAGGAAAACTCATCCTCTTCTTCACATTCAGAAAGGTATTTCATGAAAAGAAAACCCCAAAAACCAACAAGAGCAAAAAACCCAACAAAAACAACAACAAAAGCCCTTTTACATATAAATGATTATTGCATGGGTGTTCTAGAAGGAATTAGGAAGGAGTAATAATGCTTGGAATAAAATGTACAATGTCTTGTTTATCCACAAAATTCCTTTTCATTTCTTTTTAGTGAGAGCCAGTATATTATGTTAAATGTCTGTTTGGGTTTTGAGGAGCAAGGCATGAAGCTCTTGTTGAGGAAAGTGAAGTGATTCTAATAGCAGTGCTTGATGGCCATAAAGGCTCCTGAGCAGACAGCTCCATAGCCAGCCTGTGAGGAAAAAAGCCAGTGATGGATTTGGAGAACAAATGAAAAGGAACAGAGCAACAAATGGGAAGCCACGTGTCTGGGTACACTGGATATCATTGCTTTCCTTTCTTTCATCGTCAGGTGATCACAAAACCTTAAAAATATTAAGACAAAGACATTTTTATATTCCTTTAAACTAAAGACATTGAGATGAAGATATCTTTATAACATATTAAACTAAGGAATATCTCATCTCTGGAAGTGTTCAAGGCCAGGTTGGTTGGGGCTTTGATCGAGGTGGTCTAGTGGAATGTGTCCCCGCCCAGAGCAGTGGGGTTGGAACTGGATGTTCTTTAAGGTTCCTCCCAACTCTGTGATTCTATGGTAAAGATCAACAATCATTTCTATCTGTCCTGTGGCCAGTGAAAGAGTCTCTGCAGCTCTTTCCTTTTCAGTGCACTAAAAGAGGGGTGCTGATGGAGTCGCTCAAGTTCTGCTCACTTAAATATTGTGAGCCATCACTCGAATTAATTTGCCTTCATAACATAATCATCTTGAACACAAGATATGTGAGTCTCTACATTCGCCACTGAAGCCAGGTAAAATGATAATTCTCTGAGAAATACTGTGTACTATCATTTTGGTGTGGAATTAGGCTTTTTACTGAGCCTGTAAAATTATGCTGCTGGGAGGTAATCAGAAGTGTTTCTGATTGAAAGCTGGAATTCAAAAGTGACAGGAATATAGCTGCAAATACGCTAGCATGACAAAATTAAACTGATATTTGACATCTTGAGTTTGCCAGTATCTAAGAGAATGACAAGGGGGAGCTAAACCACGTGAAAAAAGGGGGTGACAAGAAGGACACGTGCTCCTTCCAGGAAGGAACAAAATGTGCTCAGTAAGTTGTTTCCTTTTCTTTCCCCTTTTTTTTTTTTCTTCCCATAGGTGTCTAGCATATACTTAATAAGTTATATAAAATAGTGCAAGGGGATTTTATATTCTCCCCATACAATGATGGTCTGGACCCTGGCCAACTCTCAGTAGAAGGCAAAGATTAAGTTAAATTTTTTCAAAACTCTTAGGATTTGACCGAGACCCCTTAATATGCTCAGTTGCTGCTAGAATTAATTGCTGGCAACCTTGAATCTCTTATGTACTGATTAGTCTTTTTTGCTATACTGTCAGCTTTACTACAGCTTCCAAGTAGAACTTTGCACTCTATTTTCTGTTGCTTTCCTCTTAATATACTCTTGTGTTAAATAAAAGCCAGTGGCTGCTGTTTGTGGCTGCTGTTTGCCTCCACATTGGAAAAAGAGTCCCTTAAAATGGGCAATGCTAGTCAATGTTACCCCGTAAAAGGTTCGCTACTTAAAGAGGACAATTAGACTATATGCAAATTACCTCTTTAAAACGTGGGATTCGGTGTCTGGCTCTTGAGAAATAAGAGAAACAAAGCTCTACTAGCGTAGGGCTGGTGCGGTAAAACGCGCCCGCTCTGCCGACTTACAGCATCACACGTGTAAGTGCTCATGAATAAGTGATGTCTCTGTGCAAGGCTCGTGCTCCACTTTAATCTTCAGTTAGAGTTCTCATCTTGTTCTGAGCCTCCACAGAGGTTGGAAAGCCACCCCCAGGTTGCTTCTGTACTGAAACCCACACACTAAGGCTGGGTTTGTAGGGGTATGTATTCCTGTACATAAGCAATAATCAATCCCAATGAAAGGCAAGTTTAGATATTTTTGAGAAATGTCTGCTGAGGCTTTTTTGGTTCTGATTGAGTACAAGAGAAATGCTGAGAGATCAAGTGGATTATACACACAAAAGGCTTGAAAACATTTTATTTTTTTTTGTAACTTAGGTTATTTTTGCGTATATTTACATGCAATTGATGTTATTCTGTTGATTATGGCAAAAAAAATGCATTATTTTATTCAGCTATATAAAGTGATTATTGCTTGACAGGTTCTAGAGATCACTGAAGGATTATCTCTCAGTGGGTTTAAATTTAAATATTAAATTTTTTTAAATAGGCTTGCCCTGCTCCTTGAGAATTCTGATTGAGTTCTGAATGCAATACAGTATATACAATTCTACCATTACAGTAATATGTATTATATTGCTTAGTGCTGAACCCTCTCAAAAAAGAAAATCTGAGCAGCAGTCATCTGTTATCAGATTCACATTGTATTTTGAAGAAACAATGAATAGGCTACTGTGTGTGATTCCAGAGGAACTGTATGCAGAACAAGAAGTAAAAATACCACATAAATACTCAAAGATTAAAAAGGATTTGGATAAAAATATAAAGTTATTGGAAAAGATGGTGTAGTTATCACTGATTCATAGAATGGTTTGAGTTGGAAGGGACCTTAAAGATCACCTTGTTCCAACTCCCCTGCTGTTAGTAGAGACTTTCCACCAGAGCAGGTTGCTCAGAGCCCCAACCAGGCTGGCCTTGGATACACCTGTCGTAGTCATTGATATTTTTTCGGCCGTAAGTTTCAAATACTGTGTTTATAAAAATGGAGAGGAAACTTCAGGAACTGGCCTCTGTTTCTACATAATTCCCCTAGTCACCTTTACACACATAGGGAACTTTTGTTTATTTTCTCTCTTTGCATTGAGATGGATAGTGTTGGATTTACTAAGGGAGAATGAAGATCATATAAAGGCCACATAAAAGAAATTGCCTATAAACCT
>WEKY01040258.1:21909-50862 GCA_013390045.1 Picathartes gymnocephalus | reverse complement strand
TTTCTGCCCCAGAGATTATCAGAACAAAAATATTAAATTGAACGATGGGGAATTTGGGTGGATATCACAAAGTCTTCAACAGCATGAGAAGACCCAGTGCCTTTGACAGGTGTGCTGCAAAGATCATATAGACAAGAGATTCCAGATTGTTTGTCATTTTCTCTTGCAATTTTTGTACAAAAAAGAAGAAAAATACTAAAGTGGGAAATTTATACGTGTTTTAAGGTTATGCAGAAAGCTACCAGCAGCCCAAATTTAAAAATTTCAGAGCTGTGAACAAGAAATTATATGTTACAAGATTTATGAGGGGTTGGAGTTCAGTGAATGTGCATTTTAAGAAATGACTTGCATTTTAATGAAGTGTATTACACTTGAGAGGCAATAGCTTGGTTATCCTTTCTGAACAATGACTTTGACTGTGTGCAGCTGTCAAAGAGAGCTCATTATACCAAAGAAGTTATAATTCAACTCTATAGATTGATATGATGGCCTCCAATATATGCTGTGCTTCTGAAGGCAATAGGACCAGCAGTGAGGGGCATCCAAAATGGTAATTACTTGTGGGAAATAGCTTCATGGTTTCAACTTGCTGTTCAAAGGGTTTTTTTCAAGAAAAGAACTTTTAATTCAGATCCTATCCTAGACCTCAAGGCTATCCTACAGCTTTTCACAGCAGCTAAAAAAATTAGACTCTGTCCTATTGCACAGGTCGAGAGAAAGCATTTAACATGCTTGGGAGTAGCAGTTAGTAATTTCCATTATCTTTGTAAATATTGTGAGTTTGCTTCTTCACATGTTTTTCTTGGCTTGTGAAATTCCTGACTACTTTCTTTGCCTGCTTGTTTCAGTGTTTAATGCTGATTTGCTAATCTTAGTCTTAAAATCAAGTTAAGACGTGTTTTCCTTCCTTTCTTTCTTTTTCTTTCTTTCCTTCTTTCTTTCTTTCTTTCTTTCTTTCTTTCTTTCTTTCTTTCTTTCTTTCTTTTCTTTCTTTTTCTTTTTTTTTTTTAAAGGATTCCTTAAAAAAAATATTTTCCCTCTGTTGTTACTGCTATCATCCAGACAACTTAGCTTGCTTAAATTCTGATTGATCACCAATTATTTCAGCTTTCTGAGTAGACACCTTCAGCTGGATGGGTATGAAAATATGAACATGGGTAAGATCTTCCCATTGACACCTCTTTTTACAACAAGCTGTTCTCCAAGCCTTAGGCGAGCACACAGATCTGTCACAGTGATATCCCCTGTAAAATAGCAGAGTAGCAAAATGGTATGTACAAGATTAAACAAAACACTACTTGAAATTCTAATATGTCTTCATAGTTCTGAGGTTTTGTTTATTCATTCAGACTTATTCTTTGTATAGCAAATTCCCGCTGGGTTTTTTTTACCTTCTACATCAAGGAGTTAAAGGAAAATCCTACAACTACAGAACAAAACCAGGTTTAGTTCATATGCTAATGAGTCAGGATAATTGCAGCTTTCCCTGGGTAATCTTGGTGTCAATTATTCATGAATGGTTGACAGCAGACATGACATTTCCAACTGTCAGCTTTCAGTCGTTTTGTTTACAAGTATGAAATCCTTAAGGATGAAACATTAGATAGGAGTTAAAAATTTTGGAATTTTTTTTTCCTCAGGAAAGATGGAAAACTAGGAAAAGAAAAAAAGATGGAGATACAGTGAATTTTCCTCATAAGGTGCACAAAAAGAGCTTGTTCCTGCCAATAATATTCACAGTGTTGTTGGAATTAAGCTGTTGCTCAGGTATTAGGATCCACTGGGCTTCAAAATCCATGCTGAGCCCGAATAACAATACCATGCACCTTCGTGGCACATAGATGGTGCTAACCCATGATAAGGGGGAAGGACCATGGTTTGCTTCCCATCCTCTCAGTGCTTAGTTCCCAGCTAATGCAGTGGCTCATGTCACCTGTAGCACATCTGGGGAATACCACCAGGATCCCAGCTTCAGCTTTGCCCTTTGCTTCAATACCCCATTATACTTTCTAAACAACAACGATGATAAGGATATTCTCGATTTTCCCTTTTGTGAAATTGGGCCCTCCTAAATAAAAAAAAGCTGCACAGAAGTGAAGCACAAACTTGTCAACCTGCAGTAGGTTCTCTCACTAAAAGTTAGATTTTACCCACCA
Organism: Picathartes gymnocephalus; assembly: GCA_013390045.1. NCBI lineage: Eukaryota > Metazoa > Chordata > Aves > Passeriformes > Picathartidae > Picathartes > Picathartes gymnocephalus. The sequence continues at coordinate 48,706 of WEKY01040258.1, read as the reverse complement.
AATTCCCGTATATCTTCAAGTGCGTTTGAAACAATCTCTTCACAGAATCATTGAATCGTGGAATACCAGGTTGGAAGGAGCTCTCAAAGTTCGTCTGGTCCCATCTTGCTTGTCAAAAGCAGAGTTTAGACAAGATGGACCAGCACCCCGTCCAGCAGAATCCTCTGTGTGCAGTGTTCATGGCAGTGCCCACCTGGGCACAGGGTGTAGCCCTGCCCCTGTGGACCTTCTCAGCAGATGCTGTGCCTGAGACCGTTCTTATATCTGTGAAGAAATTAGAATATTTCTAAATTCTAGCACCCTCATTGAAATCAATTGACAAGAGTACAATAGGGAAAGACATTTAAGTGCCTAAAGATGCAGATAGTTACTTAGTGTGGTTTATCAAAAGATTCTATACACCTGACTCGCATTATGAAAAGTTTAAGGAGTCTCAGTCCATTAATAAGCTATTTTAGTTTTTCAGCCTTTATACTAATTTTGAGATAATGACTGTTTAAGAAAATGCTCACCCAGGCTGAACATTTACATTTTTTTCTAACTGAGTTATTTTTCATTTGAATACACATATTTCTTAGCATAACTTTTCAGATATTTTAATTTCTTTTTTTCTTTTTTTCTTTTTTTCTAAAAAGAAAAAAAAAAAAAAGGACTGGAAAGGCATAATGGAAGAACTGGGTTTTAATAATTATTAGGGTTCCTTGAGTAATTAAAGTCATTGATTTTTAGAGTGCATTGAAATTCAATGCATAGCAGAGTTTTTCCAGAAATCCAATCTCAACCAAAGGGCAGCACCTTAGGCACGGACCCAATTCTCCATATTCTTGTAGGCCATCTCCCCATATTAACCATAATCTTGCAGTTTACACTCATAATTCACTCAGCTAACCATTCATGGTTCACAAACTCTGGTAGCTTGTATTAACGCTGATCCCTCTGGACTCATACTCCTTCTACAGTTTCAAGACATATTAATCTTCCCTTTCATTATTTAATTGACAATTTTCAATTGTTAGATTGAAAAGAGATATGTGAAATTTGCCAAAAGCATTGCTATTTTAATAGTTTATTATCATTAACTTCTCCATGTTCATACAGCCTTTCATGGTATGATTTTCATCAGTCCTTCAAAAATATGGTGAGTTTTTTTGGTGGTTTGTTGGTTTGGTTGGGTTTTTTTGGGAGTTGATGTTTTAATTCAAAGATACTGGCAGATTTGGGGATCTGTTTGCAGGGGAGTTTTCAGTCTAATTACTTACATGAAAACAAACTGGTTTATGGGTTTTTTTACTAGACAATAAGTTGCAGATAGCAACAAATTTTTAAAATTGTTTAAATTAAAAGAATTCAGATGGGCTATACAGTAAAATACTTTGAAAATACCTATTCCAAAGCCTCTGAAGCTCAGTGAGACTTCTTTCTTTTAACCACCTCTGTTTTTATACAAAACCATTTGTTTATAGGAAATGTGCCTGCAATGCGTATCCACATCCAACCTTCAAGTTCCTCTTGTGTTAATAGAACACACGGTATGAAAATTAAAACTGATCCATGGTACATATGGGTTAAATCTATATCTCTCAGCACTCCCTTACTGTTTTTACATATATATGGAGGTTTTTATAGGTTCAGCTTTCATGATGATTTGCTTTTTGAAGACAGAAGGGGAAAGAGGAAGAGAAGGGGCCTCGTGGGTCTTTCAGATTTTTCAAACATTTGGGTCTCAGGTGGATGTTGCCATGTAGTGCAACTTAAATACCTTTGCCAGATGCACTAAAACAGTGGTTTTATTAATTAAAATGCAGAAGGAAACACCATTCCATCTTAGAAAACTCAAAATATCTTCATGTTGATCAAACAAACTGCTTTCCTTGACTTCTGGTATTGATTGAGTGACTTCTAAACCACTTGATAGTCTAAAAGTATTTCAAATAAAGGGCACACATGACCTTCTGCCATGATTATGTTCCCCAGATAGTTATTTCTGTTTGCATGCACAGACAAGCAGATACTGCACTGACTTCTAAAAATGTTCCATAAATGCTGAAAAAAGGGTGAAGTTTTCTATTCTAAATCAGACAATAATTTTAAAAGCATCCCAAAAGACAATTGAGCAACAAAATTTTTACTTGGAAAGCCTTCATGTTTCAAATCTAAAGCAAAGGTAAGTAGTATGAAAAGTAGTCCAAGACAAAATGTTTATTTCATTTTGTATTCTGAGCAAATCATCTGTGATTAATCCTGTCATATAAACACCTACCATCAGCTTCTTCAGACTGGGAAAATAGTTAACTTCTTTCACAAGATTCCCCTTTCTTCAAATAAGTGGCACAATGAAATCACTAGTATCCAATGGCAAATTATGTAAACTGTACAAGAACCACTTGTTTAAAAGATCTTACAATTTCTCTTTAATGATGATGAAGTACTAGTGCACAATAGATAACTCCCTTTTGTCAGATTACTGTACCATCGTGCATCTATTTTATATTTCTGATGAATGCCTATTCCAAAATTTTTAGAGAATTTCAGTTCAAGGGTAAGGTACCACAGAAAACTTCTACAGTTGATTTCTTTTTCAGTCTTTACCTTTTATTATATAGAGTGTCTTTAAGACACATTTCAACACGAGCCTATGATCACTGCTCTGAATAAAACACTTCTGGTATACACACAGCACTTCTCAAATTTGTTCACAGCTCAAACAAAGGTCTTTAAATAAATATATGTGACTTCTGAAAGTTTCTTTATTAACACATTTTTCTCATGGTGTCCAAAACAATGGTCAGGTTATTATTTATCACCAAGTAAATTATTGTACAGGAGTTGAATGCTATCAGTTGTTATAGTGTCCAGAAGAAAGGGTCAACTTTATCTACCAGGCTCTTAAATTAAAAGATAAAAATAAGTAAATCTAACATAATTTTAAAAAGCAAAAGTACATTTTGCAAATCAACATTCAAAATCCATGGAATTATGCATTTCCTGGCAGATTTCCTGGATTTGTTTACTGTATGCATTCTGAGTCCCTTATTCTGACAAATTAGAGTTTTTTCCCAGAAAATGTCGAATTAATCATTTGCTTTAACAAGGGATGATATGCAGAATTTTTGTGGGCTTAACAAGTCAGGTTGCAATCTGAAATATATGTATCACAAAAATGCATTAAAATATAATACAACATAAAACATAATGCAATATACTATAATTGCTATAATATAATAATAAAACAATATAACATAATATCATTAATATATGGATTGTAAAAAGAAAAAGGCATATGCCAAAATCTGGCACCCTTCAACCCTGGGTACAAAAAGTCTAACTGCCAACAAGTCCATGTAGGAAAGTGCTTCACTTTGGAAGATGAGGCTATAGGGACCTTCCCTATTTATCTTACATGTGGGTCAGGTAAAACACCCCCCTGAGGCTATCAATGAACTTAGATTCATGATGCAGTCAGATTTTTATCTGCCTTTTCTGTCAAAGCTCCTATTTCAGTAAAACACTTAACCATTCTGGTGTCTCTTGTTCCAATCCATCCCTATTCTTCACTGTTTCTCCATGTTTTAATGCATACTTTTGTGACTTCTGTAGGAAATTTAGCTGTATTTATCTGCTAAGGCTGATTTCTGAAGTGACAATGAAGTAAATGAGGAAGTGAACGTTTGTTATTCCATATCAATCCCCTTCATGACCTTTTAAGTCATAATAACCCTTTCTGGGTGAACATTAGTGCTGTGTCCCTGTTCTGCCACACTGCCAGCTAACCCTGCAGATCCCTGTCGTATTCTCTAGAACGGAAACATCCCTTTGCTGTGGGTCTGCAAAGATCATCTAATCATTACCTCAGATCTGGAACCAATTCTCCAAGAATAGCATTTATGTTAGAGTATGCAGCAATTTCATATTTTATTGCATATTAATTATATGCTATGTTATGCTCTTATAGAGAAAATCTGTCAGAATCATAAAAATTTAAAAGTTAACAACAAGATAGCTATTAAAATACAAATAGTACTATAATTTCACTGGTTTAGTGCAATCATATTCTTACCTACTATTTCTTTTTGCAATTTCACAGGGCTGTAAGATGTCAGCAAAACAAGACCTAATGAAATTATACTTGTCCCTGATATATAGTTATAAATGATAATGAATTCATTTACTGAAGCTAACCAATTTCTTTTTATGATTCCTAAAATATCAGATCCCTACTTACTAATATATGGCTCAAGGTTATTTAGTGAGTGTTGCACGCCTGTACCTACCCTTGGATATCTTGGAAGAGGATGCCATCATGCTTTGGCCTTTTGAAGTAACTGAGGAGCTTTGATTCCTTGCTTGGTAGTGGAAATGCTTTCTGGTAGTACCTGTTCCTAGAGGAATTCAATGTTCTCTGATTTTCTTTCTTTCACTGCATTCAGCCATGTGTTCGAGGCAAAAGATGTGGAGAAACTTTGGACATAGATCACACTGCGTTCCCAGTGCTTCGGGGAGCAGAAATCCCTGTAAGTGTTGGCTTCACTGTCCCAGAGCTAGATTTCCAATAGGATTGAGACTTCTGTCCATACAGTGAGCTGTCCAGAAGAACTATTAAGAAATGAAAAAGAAAAATGTCTTTACCAATTCTGTAAAATCAATGACAAAACTCCCATTCATTTCAGGAATAAATCGCTAACCCTCAGTGACCCCACAATAGCTGGAATTGTCTGCAAGCTGAAAGATTTTCCAATAGGCTACTTAAAGCCTACCACATCAGGTCCTAATGTGCCACTATACATAAAAACCTCATTTTAAAGCCCATAATGATATGTTTATTCAAATTTCAGCAGTAGGTCAAGGAAATTTATCAGCATTCCATAAAGCCCCTGCATTACGTGCACTGTTAAATGTCAGAAAATTTAAGAAGCTCTTAGTTATTATCTCGATTGGTTGCTTTAGATATACATGATGAGCATTTAAATAATATTTAAATGCTATTATAAAAATCCTAAATATTTTTTAAAAAGAACAAAAATAAGTAAAGAAAAAAGTACAGAGGAAATTTGCCTTCACATAGCAACATCTAATAGAAAACTAGGCCTAAGCAATCATTTTGATCTCAAATAAAAAGTAAATTTATGCACTGGTTTTAATTGTAGGCTTTAAAAATTCCTTTTTCTTTCCATCTTTATTCTATTACATGATACTACAGAGTTGCAATCCATCACTTGTTTTTTTCCCTGCTTCTCACTTTGCCATTTCACTTCCTGCACTTCCTTTACTCTTTATTATTGACTTCCTCTCATATTCTCACATCTCCCTCCTTTTCTTTATCCTTTTCTCAGTGTCTTTTCTCTCTTTTCTTTAACATGTAAGCATTTTACACCTGCAGAGTGGCTCTTCTGTGGTGAGTCTCAGCCATGGCACGGTGTTGCAAGCTCTTTCCAGGAGTTTACCATGTTATGATTGTTCTCTTTTATGTGTAGGTTTCCTTGCAGCTCCCCTTTATGGTAACTTAAGCCCACACTGTATATTTTGCCTGGGAAATCAGTAAGGCCAAGGACAACTCCGTATGTTAGTTCCCCTGTACTTTTGCTGTCAGGAATTCACATTAAAGAACCATTATTTTTCCATTATTTTTTTTTTAAGTGGTAATTACTGAGTGGTGAGTACAGAACAACGAAACAGTTGTTGTGAATTGCTTAGTTAATTATACTTTGAAATGAAATTCTAAGCTTTTTGCATTCTAAATGTATTTCTTTGCCAGTGAAAAGCAGACAATTTTAGAGATAGTAGCGATAGTAGCTCCACCTTTGTTTTCCTGGGCTGCAGTGGGATGATCATGGAAATTCTGACCAATGCATAACAGGGCTGTTTCTATTCCTTACACTGACTTTTTCAGCCCACTCTGTACCCAGAGCTGTGCTAGTAGAATTATGTGGGGAGATGGACTGTGGGCCTGGTTTGCATGTCTGCGTGGAAAAAATAAATCAGTCTGAGCATGCTCCTGATCAAGCCTAAGATGGAATAACTCGACTGTTTGTTTTGGCAAATATTAGGGATGGACCAGTGCACGTGAGGACAGGGGAGAGAAGAAGGCAGATACCCTTTTAAGCAGATATCCACCTTTATTTCAGTTTAAGATGACCATAAAACCTCAGCGTTAGGCATGACATGTTACAGAGCCATAAAATTGCAGTATTGCAATGACATAATTTATATTCACATCGGAAATGTCTTAATAAACTTAATTAATCTGCTTAATATAGCCAGCAGTATTCAGAAAGTGACAAAACCGAGCAACCGAAGCAGAATTCTTGTTGTGCAGCTACGCACACATCGCCTGGCTGCAGGGGAGTGAAGGAGTGAACCACCCTCACAGAGCCAGCCAAAGCAGCTCAGCTGAGAGGCACCACTTCCTAAAACAACTGCCCCTGGTTGTGGTTAACTTTGGAATTGCTCCGGTTTCTTTTCGCTGGGTGGTCAAATGGATTGTTTGAAGTTTATAGCGATGGGTAAGCAAGCAGCTCCTTGCACCTGGCTTCTTGAAGTTTCGACTGTAAACAGTTTTTAGTACCAAGCTGAGTAAAATATATTGTTTAGAAGTTCCTCCAAAAAGTGAAAAGTGTTTTTTCATCATACCATGTAGTATTTTAAAAATATTTGTAAGGCTTTCACTTAAATTGAGTAAGTGCTTGTCCTCACATGGCATTTGGTTAAATACTTCCTTCATTATAAATCATCTGGAATAGATGTCATACTTGAATTTTGTGGTTACTATGTGACTTTGCACTCCATCAGTAAAATAGATTATGTGCTCCAAAGTTCCCTGGCTCTGGAAATGGAATAATGCTATGTGTTGACTATAACCATGCTCATGAATCACCAAAGGAATCTTTCAAGAAGACTTTTCGCTGCACTGCACACGCAAGTCCCTCTGCTCTGATACCAGCTCTCTGGGGAGGTAAGCCAAATTAGGGCAGAATAATTTCCCAGATGAGTAGAGATCAAAAATGCTGAAATGTCAGCAGTACTATAATCTAAATTGAAGTAATTGTTGATTCCTAAGTTTTTCCTTTACTGTTCCATAGAGCATAATCTTGATTTATTCAACTGATGTCTCATAATGCAAGTAACTTGAGCGGCCGGAGCACATCTGAAGCAGCCCTCGGTATGTGCAGCAGACCTGAAAGGTCTGTTCTATCATCGCTCACACTCCTCTGCCATTGCCTGACAGGTGTTTTGATGAACAAGCACAATAGCTCATAAGACATTTGACCAGAGCAAAACATCTGTCTTGTGTCTGTGTGGATTGCAGTGCCCACAGGAAGCCTGAAGGGCCACCGTTCCACTCGAGGTTGTAACGCTTGCTTTTCAGAGTTGGAAATGGCAGCATAACATAAGGCAAACTTGAAGGAGCTGTGAAATTACAGAAACCGTTCGGTTTACATCTCGTGAAATGATTTTAAAATTCCTCTTGGATCAGATACCATGTATGCTAAACAAATTTAGGGATTTCTGCATTAGAGGGTTGTTTAAAAAATAGAATGTCTGTTACGATGCTAACAATATCATGCTATTATCATATTTATTGAGTCTGTGTGAAGAATAGGCATAGTTCCAGAAAAGAGGATTGAGAATTAATGTGGGGGTATTTTTCCCACCTAAAATCTCTCCTTCTTTTCGAATAAATTTTAAATTAACCTGCAGTGAATTTGTATTTTATACCAGCTACTCGCCTGTACAAATCTGAAAAGGAAGGGGGTCTGTATGTATGAGACAATGAGGGATAATTCTGAACTGTGAAGTGAACACTCAGCAAGATCAATTCTGCCAATTATGAAGACAAGCATATTATCCAAACCTGTAAATATTTACTATCTCTGAGTGTTTCTGTCTGGATTATTCTATTCTAATAAGAAACTTGCACATAATAAAATATTTTGTTTTCTAACTTTGCATTGCTCCATCAGTAATGGATTAGGTTGTTACATTAAGTAAATTAGCAGTAGAATTTTTTTACAGTCACTGACACAAGAACAGCTACAAGCCCATGTTTACTTCCCGTTACTGTCACATTGAGGCCTGTGTGCGGAGCCAAGGTTTCACACACAACTGGACATGAGTTTTAATTCTCCATTGCTGCTGTTACAAGGTGATCTAACAGCTGAAAACATCAATGCTTTAAAGGATTTCGTTGGTGATTAGAACTCTTTTCCCTCAACTTCATCACAGTTTAAAGGAAGCTTAACATCTAGAGGGAGCAAGACAACTCCGCATCTTCAAAGGGTGGTTTTGCAAGCTTGCATACCAAACAGAAAACCTGTCCCTGGAATGGATAACCTTGGAGGAACAAAGCTGTACCTGATTTACCTGTCAAGTAGGTCAAGACAACAGCTAGAAAGTTAAAGTCCTTTCATGGTGCTGGAATTTTTTTTTTTTTTCAAATTAATCTCAAGTCAAGCATGAATCACACTTTCATTCATATTAAAATAAATTGCTGCATTATTCAGCTTGAAAATATGAGATTCAATACGTGTTTGTGTGTGTGCACGTGTGTGTACATATTTTTTTAATATGTATGTATCTTAACTCCTGATGAAAACAAGAATGTTTTTACTCAAGAGGTGCTGGTACAGATAGAGAGGCACAAACATTAACTTCTAGAGTTTCTTTTCTTCCATGTTCCAGATAAACATTTGTCTTTGAGGCTATAGAGTTTTCTTTGTAAGTTTTCTGAATATGTTTTTTGGTATACATAAAAAGCTGTTGCTTTATCAGAATAAACAAACTGCTTATACACTGGGCAGAAAGAACCTGAGTTACTGGCCCTCTGTAAATAATTCAAGGTATTGACCTCTTTTTCTTGTTATTTTTCTCAAGAAAACTTTCACCTTTTTTTTCTATCTCTTTCTAGTTCTTTTATTCAATGTTTCCTTTGTTTTTTTTTTTCTGTTCAGTGCTACCTCTGTGGTGGTTGGAGTATGAGGACAGAGAGGACCTACTCTGAAGCTAGCAGTAAATTAACATTTATATTAGGTAAACTGGCATGGACAAGACTAAGGAGAAATATCAAACCCACAAATACAGATCAAGGACCAGGTTTAGACATATTTTTTTTCTATGTGTAGTCGTGTAGAACAGTAAAGGCAAACATGTTTACAGGATCTGTACAAAGTAATATTTAAGCATAATTTCAAGGCAAAATTGCTGCTACTAAATTGGTTCTTAAAGTGCAACGTGAGCTTTCACGTAACATTTCAGCAAGTCAGAGGTGCTAAGGTGTCAGCCACCCTTTGCTCTCTGGCTCTCTAAGCCCGCCCAGCTGAGCACTGGCACCAGCAAGTGGCCACACAGGTGCTCTCCGGAGTGATCAGTGGCAGGACTCAAGAAAGCAGCACAAAGTTATGCCAGAGGAGGTTTAGGTTAGATATAAGGAAAAGGTTCTTCACCCAGAGGGTGGCTGGGCACTAGAATAGGCTCCCCAGGGCAGGGGATGGAGCACCAAACCAGAGTTGGAGAAATGTTTGGACAGCGCTCTCAGGCTCAGGTGTGGTTCTTGGGATGTCCTGTGCTGGGCCTAGAGCTGGACTCGATGATCCTCGTGTGTCCCTTACTACTCAGGAGATTCTATGATTCTATAATCTGTGGGAATCACTGGGTGTGCTAAACTTGTAAGTCAAAGACCCTTATTGCCTTGTCAGCAATCACTCATGTGGCCCTAATTCCAGAGGGCTAAAGATAAATCTTGGGTTGTTTCATTCTCCATAGAGCAGAACTAACTAGGGGAAAAATGTTACAGTCAAACAAAAAAAACCACAAACCCCAAACAAACAAACAAACAAAACAAACAAAAAAAAACAAAACCAAAAACCAAAACCAAAACCTAAACAACAAAAAAAACCCACAAAACAAAACAAAACAAAACCAAAAAACAAACAAAAACCAAAAAACAAACAAACAAACAAACAAAAACCCACAAAACAAAACAAAACAAAACAAAACAAAACAAAACAAAACAAAAAAAACCCACCACAGCAGGCAAAAAGAAAAAACAAGCACAAAACAGACATAGTGCTGCTGGGGAAGAAGGGCCTTGTTTTTCAGTCCTGAGCAGGAATTTTTACCCTCCACTTGTGAGAAAGACAGAATAGCTGTAAGGTCAGTGGTTGGGAGCAGCACCCCTCCTTTCCTTCCTGCCTCCCTCAGCCCAGCCCAGGACTGACAGGAGTGAGCAGAGCATTCCCAAAAGAGCCCCTGTGTGGATGCTGAGGGTCCCGCTCCCTCACCATGGCAGGACACCTCTGAACTTGTTTTCCACCATGCCTGACAACTCTTTCCACCAGAGCAAGTGAACTCATATTCTGTAGCATTTTTTTCCCCCCTAAGGATATCCTTTCTTTTTTGTTCATATTCGGTGTGTATTTGATCTTCTTGCCTTCACAAGACAATCAAACATGGCTTGTCAGCAGCTTATTAGCAAGAGAGAAAGAGGAAGGGCAGAAAGGGGTTATATGCATGAGGAAAATGTCAGGTTTAGATAAAAAATTATAAGGTCTGATCCTTTGACAGAGTTAAACTCAATGTTTTAAAATCAAAGCTTTCTGTAATCAAACCATGAAGCTGAACTGATAATCATGCAAACTATTGTTTTGCTTGAACCAGAAATAAATTGTCATTTCAATGCTTTTCTGAATGCTGCAAGAATTGAACCAAAACAGATTTTTGGTTGCAAGCTAAACACGACAAATAAAAATATACAACTCCCTAGCAGGGACTTATTTAGTATGAGCTTTATTTGCAATTGATAGCAGCTTCAAAGCAAAGTCATGTCACAGCCTATTCCCCTGTCTCCCCTCCTTCCCACTCGACTTGCAGGCACAAACAGCACAAACTCTCTCTCCAGCTACACGACATTGTGCTTCTTTGCTCTGAGCTGGGCCAGCAGGGAGAGGTGGCAGAGCCTCTGTCCTTGGAGATGTTCAGAAGCCACTTGGACACGGTGATCATGCGTCATTGGGGAGAGGAGTGGGCTAGGTGGTCTCCAGAGGTCCCTTCCAGCCTGAGTCAGTCTGGGATTCTCTCTCAAAGGGCTTATTGCTCCTGGAGATTAGCTAAAAACTCTGCCTGTACAGGAATATTGGCCTGCACAGAGACCTCCACATGGGGAGTAAGGAAGAAAAAGTCAGAAATGCAGGCACTGCTTCTCAAGTGCAGAATTGGCAATGGCCTCTCAGATATATTTCAATGTATGCAATAGAAAGGGCTTACCTGTCATTGCAACAGGAGGTTTGATTGTAGAATGATTTAAAAGTCTGATCTTGATATATAACTCTAATAAAATCAGTGGAGATATACAGCTCTGACAGTAATGTGTAAAAAGTGGCTGACTGTCTCATTTTAAAATACTGATTTGTATTAGTTTTACTTCACTGGTTTCAAGGAGCTTTCCTAAATTTATATTGATGCAAGCAAGATTAGAAACAAACTCGACATCTGCAACTTTTATATTTATTATTAAGAAATCTCTGATTTTCACACTGATTCACTATTGCTCCAAGCAACCCAGTTCCTTTCTTTTCCCAGTCCAGTAGCAGAAAATACAGCTTTTATGGAAAATGGCAGTGAATATATTTTTATCAGTTTTAATGCTATTTAGCATTTAATAGAAATCTGACCCTCTTAGCTTTATACCTTGTCTTCTCCCTGCAACATAAGCATGTAATTTCTGTAAGTCCAGATCCCAGCAGTTCACGTATAAGGATGAGCAGAAATCTGGTGCTTGGCAGCTGGAAACCATGCCAAGGTTCAGCGCTCCAAAGGCAAAATAGTTTTTCTTACTTATTTTGGGCGGTATGAGTAACTTCTTCACTTCCACAAATGATACAGGAGTAAATCTAGAAGCATTAATCTTCCCAGTCTCTCCCTCTCCTTAATGTGCAGCCACAGCCCTCCTTCACCTCCACATTGAGTTCTTTTGAGCTGCTTAGAAGCACAAGGGGGCTGCTCTTTCTATTAGGCTACCAAGTGTTTCAGCAAAAGAAGTGAAATCTTCTCTCTATGTTGCTAAGATTAATTTTATCTTTAAGGAGATTACCAAATAATTCCTAACTACAAATATTTTCTGGCTATTTTCTTCCTTTTACACAGAGGAGTAGAAAAACAGACTTTAATCATGTATGTGATCCTCAGATCCTTGAGTGTCTGTTGTATTTTTCTTCATGGCAAATATCAGATCAAGAGGAGAAAAAAAGAAAAATAGTAAAAAAATTTCAGAACAAAATAAATCTGTTTAAAATAATGACTCATAAAATACTGAAGCCTGTGCAATTTCTTCTTTTTCTTTTTTTTAGAAATTGAAACAAATTGAAGTTATTCCAAAAAAAAATTTTTTCTTATATTAGCATATCTACTCTGTCTTCCTGCCAGATCTGTTGTACAGGGAAATCGTGGAGGGAAGGGAGAAAAGAAAGAAAGAAAGAAAGAAAGAAAGAGAGAAAGAGAGAAAGAAAGAAAGAAAGAAAGAAAGAAAGAAAGAGAGAAAGAGAGAGAGAAAGAAAGAAAGAAAGAAAGAAAGAAAGAAAGAAAGAAAGAAAGAAAGAGAAAGAAAGAAAGAAAGAAAGAAAGAAAAAAAAAGAGAAAAAGAAAGAAAGAAAGGAAGAAAGAGAAAAGGAGAACTAACAGAATTTTCAATATTAAAATTTGGAAAATACTAACTAATGTGCAGGCATGGAGATGTATTTTGGCATATGTGTTGAGCCAGTTCTGTGGGTTCAGCGCAGTCTAAGCAGCTCAAAAGGATCACAGTAACTGGAGGGGAAAACATTCCCTCTGTCTTTGTGTAAAGAGAAGTGATATTCCCCGATCTACAGATAACTTACAAGTGACTGACTTACAAGCAATGCAAGTATATGAAACCCAACAACGTAATATATTGTATTAAGACAATCACATTTGGTTTTCAATATAAAAGAATAACAAATCAAAATATTCAAGATGACTAAACATTAAAATCAACAAATAAAACATGCATAATTGGTATGAGACAATGTTCAGATCAAAATAATAATCTAGTAAGCATAGATAATTCACTGAATTATTTGATTATCTGGTTTGATTTGATATAATAAGAGCCCAGAGTAGAGCCACAGATCTGAATTACTGATAACTAGCTTGAGTAGCTTCGGCTCACGCATGGGCTGTCAATGTGTCTCTCAACTCATTTCACACTTGACCTCCCGGAGGGCAGCGGAGCTGTGCACAAACCTACGCTGTGCTTTCTGCTCCCAGACTTTGTTAAAAAGGAAAAACCGCACCACAAAATCTATATTGAAGTAGTAGTACCCAAACAGAAAAACCTCAGGCCTGAAAGTCTTAAAAAAACAGAAAGGAAGGAAATAAATTCATGATTTGAAAGTTCTGCCTACATAAAGAGTTATAGTGCCTCTTAAGAGTAGCACTCTGATGCATTAATAGTCGGGGCAGGAGTTCAGTTTAACTATTGCTGCAGCTTAACGTACACAATTACATTCTTCAGCGTTGACATTTTCACCTTGATAAGCATAATAATGCCATGCAGATGCAGACTAAAACCCATAATTTCAGCACTCTGCTTCTGCTCACGTTGATTATAATAAGGCACGGCACTGAAGCATGCACAATCCTACATTTAATTGTCAGCATAGCCCTTCATTTAAACAAGAAGTTAGTTAACAGGATGCCTGCTCCAACGAGTGTGGGAGGCATTGCAAATAGCTGGGGCTAAAGAGAGGAAGTTAAATGCTCCAGCTAAAATGCGCAAAAAGCCCGTGAGAGCCTGAATTCACCTCCAGTTTCTCTGTGGGTTTTGATGCAAATTAAAAATAAAATATGATATGTTTATATTTGCAAGAAAGAACCTGGGTTTTGTTGGTTTTTTTTCCTTCCTTCTTTCCTTTGTTTTTTAAACTGGGGAAAGTTTCCCTGCAGTTAACTCTACATCATTAGGAAGCAGCAAGCCATATGATGGCATTGAAAGACAGATTCTTGTACGTATAGAAATAGCCAAATATAATAGACATGTCTAAGTTTGAAGAGTGAATGTATAATATTAAAAGAAAGCCTATGTAAATTAAGCAAGACAAGAATATTATACATTGCAATTTGTTTACTAAGTTGCTTCTGTGAGGAAGAGAAAAGAAACATATAGCAAATAGAAAATTATTTAAACTGGGAATAGTCGTACACATACATATATACATGTACTTTATTCATACATGTACGTATGTGTATGAATCTATTGATTGAAAAATATCTACCTGATAAAAAATGGGTATCAAAGATACAAAAATCTTATACCTGATAGAATTTCTTGTATTTTTTAACTTGCACTCTATCGTTGCTTGATGCTTGAAGCAACACTAGTTTGAAAAAAAACAAACAAACCACACCCAAAAACGGAAACAACCCGAATAGCCTTGTTCACATCCACCATGTTATTCTATTTTATGGTGCCATAATGCCTTGGTAATGTATTTTAATTCCTTCTGATCGCATGAAAAGGCGAGAAGACTCTCAAAAATGCATCATTTTGAAAGGGAAGGGGGTTTTTGCCCCGCCTCATTAAATACTGTATTGAGCTTTCTAGGCATAATGAACCGTCAGGCGCTACATGCACGTCATGAGATCACATATCCCAAGAGCTGCAGAAGTTCAGTGGCTCATGGCTTTCTCACCCCAAACCGAGGAGTCACCTGGGGATTGCCAGTGGAAAGGCAGCATGTGTCACATGCTGAGCTCAGGAGCTGGTGGGAGGTCTGGAGAGACATGGGGCAGGCTCCAGGGCTGGCTCACAGTCAGACCATGTCCGCCCTTCACTGAAGGCTGTGGCAGCCCCAAACTCAGCTCATGAGCATCTGGCACTGGACCTGCTGACTTCTTTTGTTAGAAATTTCATGATGTTGCTGTACTGTTCTCTAAAGTGGAAAAAAAGCTGCCTCTCTGGTGTACCCAGCTAGCCTGACAAGATGCCTCTGCACTGGTTTAGCAGAAAAGCTATAAATTACTGTGCTGGCTTATATATCATATAAGCCAATGCAAAACTATGATAATTTAATTAGCCCATGAGCTTGTAGTAAATACAGACTTCAAAGTAACTTCTGCAGCAGATTTATGCACATTTTCTGCCAATTTATTTCCAACTCTGCCTCAAAAGTAACTGGGTATAATATTTCAAGGTCGAATCTCTGCCTTGGATTGTGCTGGATGCAATTCATGAACTTGCGATCAGTTGAGGTTTTGTTAAAATGACTTTTTTTTTATCCTTTTATATAAATGAAATCGAAACTCACCAACTTCAGGTAAATTTTTCAGACCAACAAACCAATAGGTAGATGTGGGAGGAAAGCCTTTGTAACAGATCATGGAATTCACGAGTGGTGCTGAGAACCACTCTTCAGCTACAAGCCCTACTCCTGCTTTGGGAATGCTGTGCTGCTGGCCCCGAGGAAAGGAGCAAACTTAGGGAGCTTTTATGGAAGTGCTACACTAGATGTTGGCAACAGAAGACATTTGCCACAGAAATGGGGTTGCAACAGGTTTCCTCTGATGAGTTGGCTTTTGGTAGGCCAGAACACTGATGTGGTACAAAGAACAGAGCAGCTGAATAGTGAAAAACTCCTCATGGAGAATAATATGATGCTGGTGGTAGGACTTGCAATTAATTTTAAAAGTGTACTATAAATTAAGTGCTTATAGTTTTGAAGTGATGTGTAGTGCAATTCAGATGTTGGGTGCTCTAAACTTATTGAGCTTTAATTAACCTCTGCATTCATTAAAAAGAAAAAAGATAAAAAAGAGAAGGAAAATGGTATTTGTTTCATGGAAGAAAATAGTTGAATGTGCTTATATGAATCATTTAATATCTGTCAACAAATGATTACCAGATCTCAGAAGCAAAAATATTCTAATTGGCCCTTAGCATTTAGAAGCAGTTGAGTGATTGGGAGGATACTGCTATATAAATATTGTCACATAGTATCTTATCTTAATAACTAAATTATATAGCATTTATATGACAAGTCATATTGAAGCAACATGCATAAACATTTATTATTCAGAACATGAGGTGAGATGAGACAACAACTAATCCCCACCATAAACAGTGCTTTTTATACATTAATACTGATAAACTGAAGCAGTCAGGCTAACTTGTCTCTATAAGCCAACTGACATCTCTGGAGTTGTCCTTACAGACCACAGGAGAGAATTTCTTCAGTGATTTCATTACATCTAAATTAATTTTACACCACATTTTGTATTCCTATTATGCTCAGAATTATGCAGACAGTGTTTACTACTTCATGAGAGGTTACCTTTCAAAACTAATGATAAAATTTATGTTGGTGGGGCAACACATATAATACCTTTCTCCTAAAAATCTTACTACTATTCCTTTGCAGGATGCTGCAAAATCAATAAAATACCATTATCATAATGCAGCAATTTTCTGTGCATTCTTCCTGTGGCTGGTCGTCTCACTTTCCTGTTAAGATTGTATCCTCCTCCTCTGCTTCACTGCTGCTGTGACCACATTCTTCTGTGCTCTAATATGGGCAAGATAAAATGCTGTCCCTAAGTACAAATCTTCCTCTGTCATCTGTAATGGAGCCTAAATAATTTGTCTGGGTTATGTCACCGTCTTGGTTAACTCCAAGATAACTTGAGTATATATAGAAGGTCATCTAGCATTTGAATATGACAGTCTTGGAGTTTTCTCACACTTGCCGGAGTGTTTTATTCAAGATACTAAGGCTGCCTTAAGTGCTGAAATTCATTTTTCTTTTATATCATTCTTTGTTTTGCTTCCTTTCTTCCCCTTCAACACACAGATGTAGATAATCATCTATACAAATACAAGCCCCATACAGAAAACTTCAATACTTGGGGATGTGGGGCAGAGGCATCCTCATTGACACTGGCATAACGCTGACATAAATCAGATCAATTCTAGGCTAAGGTTCCATGGTGGGAGGTTTTTCATGAGTTTAGTTGATTGTGAGAGAGACTATGTCATAAAAGCAACAGAAATACCATACCTGCTAAAATGAGAGGAATGGATATAGCAGCATCTTTCACTTCTCCACCACTGAACAGTTTGTGCCAATGTCAGTGCAGAGGTTCGACAGTTCTGAATTTTCTACTATAACTAACAGTAGAGGATGCAGTAAAATGAGAAACTTAGAAACGTGCTGCTGCTGCTTTCAAAATAAAGATTTTACTAAGAATGCATCATCAATGTAAAATCCCACAATGTTATGTTCCTGAAAAATAATCGATAATATCTCCTTCTCAAAACATTGTAAACTAAATCACAAACACTTTCTAATGAAGAAAAGCAGGTCACACGCAATGGTGTTGCAATATACAGGAAATTCAGTGAGGTATCTTCATCTCTTTTTCACACAATCAGTACTGCCTGAATCCAAAAGAAATGTCTTGAAATGAATGTTCATCGTTGCCTCCTAAATCCCACCGGACACTTGATATGCAGTTCGTAACTTTTTAGAGCAGAAGGGATAAAATCAAAACTGAAGTGAGTCACGAATCTTAATTGAATTTTTTTAATAGCGTAATTTTCAACAGTGATTTTTTCATGCTTTCAAATTAATTTTAATTTAGCCGAGCTTATGTTTCTATATTAACCCTCTTTAAATTTTGAATATGTTTGTGATTTGAAAGAGATGTGGGCATGGGGGGTTGGATTTTTTTTTCCTTATTAGCTTTTTAATTGTTTTATTTCTGCATCTATCAATAAATGTGTCAAAGTACTGTTATGCTAATTCAGAACACTGTTTTTTTTGTCTTGTTTTGTTTTGTTTTTAATTTGGCTTATTTTGATAGTAAAGGAAATGTTAATCCATTGCCAGTGGAGGGGGAGGAAAAATAAAACATAAAAGATTTCAAATGAATATGAACTATTTTTTCTACTGACTGAATTTTGAGTATTGTTTAATGGAGTCAAAGCCACTGTATCTACTTTCAGACGAGAGCATGATATGGAGTATTGCTGAGAGAATGAACTCCTCGTGCAGCTGCCATAGAGAGTTGACAACTTTTTTCCAATATTTAGTAGCATTTTTAGCATCTTTATTAGTAGTATTATATAATTATTCCTGAATATATAGCACATACTTTCAGAAGAATTGCCTTCTTGAAACATTTTCATATCAGCAGGCAATACAGGGACAGAGAGCAGTACTCATGTGGTGGGTGTGGCTGCATTTCAGCTGGTCTGTTTAATTTGCCTTATGAATATATGAAATAATTTTTTAAAGTGCTGGTTTAAGGTAAGGTTCAGCACACCATAAACTCGACAAGCTGGCGGGTGGGTTGGAATGAGGTGATGTTTAAGGTCCCTTCCAGCCCAAACCATTCTGTGATATATTAATCTGCTACCCCCAGGCCGGCAGCTACCTTCCCATGAAGCTACCAGCTCTCACACTTGGCAAGCAGCCACNGCTGGAAATGAAGTCCAAATCACCTTTCCTAGGCTAAAACCACTCTCCCTGGCTAAACGCACAGCTGTCAGTGCACTGTGCCCACTTCAGTTGTGACTCCCATCACAAAAAGTGATCAGTCGTCTTCCCTTCCCCTTCCCCTTCCCCTTCCCCTTTCCCTTCCCAGCATTTGTGTCTCTCATCACCTTTCCATCTGTGTCTTTTTTCTCCTAACTTGGATGATTTCACGTCCTTGTTTTAAACTGCAACTATAATCAAATCAGAAACTTGCCTCTGTGTTCTTTCTCTCCAATGTACTTTCATCAAAACTACAGCACAGGGAGCTGACTCTGGGACAGAATAAGAAAGAATCTCTAAAGTGTCCTTATTTCAACATTTGTTTTACCTTGAGAACTGCATTTTGTCTGATCTATTGCTCTATAACCTCCTCAGGATTCAGAGTTTTCCCCTTTGTCTTCTAACTTCTCCAAACATTGCTGCTGTCTCAGTCTTAGCAGATCTCCATAGAAATGAGAGTGACTACTCAGTTATTTCCCACATGACATTAATTTTAGGTATTCTAAACCTTGGTCTATTGTAATATACCTGAGCTCTTTCCCCTGTTTTCCTGTTTATTGCAGCTTAGTCATTACATTGTTCAAAATCAGACAATTAACACAATTTCATATCATTTTTTAGATATTAGGAATTCTTGCTACAGAATTAAGCTAAAATTAGATTGTAGTAACTCAATTTTTGCTTCTAGTCATTTGGGAGGCTTTTTTCTCTTTTTTTTTTCTTTTTCCTTTTTTTTTTGGATAATTCATTAAGAATTAAATTATGCTTATTTGTTCACAACATCCCTCTGGCCTTTAATATCTTGAAATATATTAATCGTACCCTCACCTCCAGAGAACAAGTCCTTGTTTTATGTTTCTCCTATTATTCTCTAGACCCTGGAAGATAATGATCACTTTTTTCTGCCCATTTTTCTCTCAGTACCAGTTAAGGATGCTGAATTTCGTTTTTGGAGAAGGAACTTGTGCTAAATTACTATCACAGAAACAGAATGTGCACAGCAGAAACTGACAAATCTAGGAAGAATTTGAATAAAACAGGCATTCAAGCTTTGGCTCAATAGTTTTCCTTTTAATGAACCCAGTTCTCAGATATTTTAAACCTGTATGTCAAAGGCTTTTGGCCTTTGCTTCAGTTTATTAGCTATTTAGGAAATTTGCATAAAGCCATAAGGTCAGACTTTAAAACAGGTTGAGGTTTAAACTGTTTGATACAAGTCCTTGTGTTTCAATTGTTTGGTTTTGTAGAGGTTTTTGGTTCTGTTTCTTTTTCACAAACTGCACAATTTATCAGATACTGCTCAGAGATTGAGAAAGATATTCAGGAACAAAAAATACATGCAGGCAGTCCTTTCTATTTTTGTAGAATTACTTTATTAAATAACTTACCATCTTGTTATAGTCAGAGCTATGAATATCTTTTTCCTCACAAGTTACTCTTGATTTTGCTTTCTTTTGTTCCAGTTTTATTCTCTTGAATTTGCACCCTGAGTGCCTTGGCTTGCCCTCTATCTTCTTGTTTGCTTTTTCTTTCAAGCAGCTTCATTTCTCCCATGCCCTTGTGGAAAGCACTTTTTTTCCTATACTAAGATTGGCTTTCTAGCCTCTCCATGTAAGCTCTCATATTAATTTGCACAGAGGTGCTGCCACTCTTTTCATACTAACCAGTAGTGAAATGGTCAGCATCCAGGTACAGAGATGTGATCCTCACATGTTCCCTGGGAGAAAAAAAAAAAAAATTCCTTATTATCCTTTTGGAGAATGGAAAAAGGTTGCTAAGCTGGCCTTGCTCCTGGGACAAAGGTACCAATTAGAGCTCCCTGTGCTCAATTTCCTGTGGGATACTTAGGGCAGAAATGCCAGTTTAGGACCAGCCTGGTATCTTGCTTCTTCTGGAGTTTGCCACGGAGCCCATCCATCCCAGCTGGCCTGTCTCATCTTCAAGTCAGCCAGGCCAGTTTAATGTGACACTTGCTGTTGCTAGCAGGTTTTCTCTTAAGAAACTGGCAATATATCAACTATGAATTTGTTTCTCCAGTTGTGTTGGAAGATCAATAAATTACAGTAGAAGCAGACAAGAGTCAGTTGTATCTTAGACTGGCCTGGCTGTTTCTTCTATAGCATAACAAAACTTTGAATGAGGATGAATTCCAGGTGTAAATTTACCATGGTCTATTCGAGACAAAGAATTAAAATGGAGCTTTTTGAAAATACATCTGTTCAAAAGGCAGGCATATTTTAGTTTGGTAAGAACTGAAACAGAGCTGGAACCTTCTTCTTACCTTCTTGCATTATTATGCCTATACTTGAATTAACTGATTGCTTGTTTATCTATTACTCCTGACCTCTGAGGTAAACTACAGAAAGGCTGCTCAGATTAAAAAGTTCTACTGCGTTAAACACACTTAAAACACAAGAAAATAGTTAGATACACCCAGTTTCTAATGCATATTTTCAGACTTAAAACAATTATTCAGCAAAGGAGAAGTATTACTGTGTACTACAGAGAGAAATTTTATAGAGTTTGAGTTAGCAAAGCTGATATAATGCACAGCATGACATTTATGTGATCAAAATTTGTTGTACAAGACATAATGCAGCAGAAAAAATAGACGTAAGGCTATATGCAAATGCTTTATTTTCATATTCATTGTCCAAGATTTTTCCCAGGACCAACCAGCAATCTTCCAGCACTATCCCCTACATCCTGCTTCTTTTCCCTAATGCCTTCCTTTTCCCCACATGCCCCCATCTCACTTTTCTCCTCTCTTAACTCCCTCAAGCAACTCTCCCTTGAGCTTTGTTGACAAGCACTCACCAGCTCTCTGTCAGAGGAGAAGCTGCACAGGCACTTCCAGCAGCACTGGGAAGGAGAACTGCAGGTAGTTTAAGAGCACACACCTGAGATATCCTTTCATAGTACGAGTTATAATTGGGGTGCCGCTGGCTAATTGCTATTCGGCTTCTACAGAAGGCAGGGGTCGGCTTGCTTGTTGCAGGTACACCAGCTGAAAAAAAACTCCCTCAGAAAATTAATTAATTGTGTCTGTAAGGTTGTTTCAGAATTTTAAACTCTGAGATTTAAAACTTCTCCTGTGGGCACAGATGGAAACAATGCTGTCACTGCGTTGGCAGTGGCCCTGGTTGCCATTAGTAACAGATTGAGCCCAGTAATCAGACTGGACTACTAATGGCTGCAAGTACACTTTTCCTAACCAGTACTGGCAGGAGGCTTTCCTTACAGTGATAAATGCACAAGCTGTGACTTGCATTTCGTTTCCAACCTTGGCAAGCTAAAAGAGTCTGTTAATGAATGAAGACATCTTTAAGCATACGGTTGTATGCCAACAGCAGTTGGTAATCCTCCATATCCATCTTATTTCATTCCATTTACTATTCCACTTGTAATCAAGCAATAAATAAACTACTGATGCTTGGCCAGCAATACCCATATGACCTTAGAAAATGTTTGAAATCTGAAAAAAGCAAAATATGCTTGTCACTAATATTGCTTTCATTTTCGCTTCAATATGCAGATAAACAGTGCATTTGAAAGTCATTCTGAAAATAAACTGCAGCAAACTCAATCAAAACTTTTATTTATTATTAAACATGACAGAACAAAAAAAAGGCAAAAAAAAGCCATTTGGAAATGGCTATTAAGACTAACCTTCAGCATGAGGTATTTCTAATACAGCATATAAGAGAGTGTATAAAATCCAATTACAAAATTTTGGTAAACCCCCGAGATTTATTTATCATGATATTAACACTAAAGAGGCTGAATTTCCAGAAAGCTGGAAGCCTTTGGTTGGTTGTATAATTCTCAGTATTAAAGGTAAAACTGTTTTTCTTATTTTGTGTTAAGGAGAAAGCTAAGCAGATTAGATAAAGATATACTAAATTTCAGTACTCACTCTTGTGAGTCACCCTGTGTTTGATACATTTCATCTTTTCCTTCAGCAGTTATAGTCTCTAAAGGCAAAAATAAAAGTATTTTCTCATTCCTTCTTTTGCCTTGAAGGAACTGAGTTGCTGCCATTCATTTAAAGCTTGTCTGTTTTTTGACTAAGGCAAATAATTTAGCAATTATTACTGCTGCATTTCTTCTTACAGCACAACTCGATTTCACGACCCTCTTTATAACTTCATTATTATTTCTCCCCGTTTTATAATTCAATCAATTAAATAATAAACAGTCAAGAATTATTGTTTTCTAGCTCTTTACAATCTTTTTTGAAACTTTAAAATTACTTTGAAACTACAAATCTTTTGTGGTCAAATAACTGTCTTAAGAGATACTTCAAAGTTCATCACACATGTGCATTGCAGTCCTCAGTTAAATTCAAATATCTGAAGTACCTAAAAATGTTACAGAAGAGGTTATGGAACATGAAGGGATCTCTTTCAACACACAGCTAATAACTAGAAATCAGAATACTTCTCCCCGTCTTCAAACTTCAGTGAAGGACTTATGGCAAATCAACACTCGGTCCTTAAATGTCACTATTGCAGGGAACATGCAGGCTTGCATGTTTGTTTTTTTGGAAGAAAATTTTAATCTTTTTGATAGAAACACAGTCTATGCTAAGAATTTTAAAAACATTTTTACCACAACAGACCATTTAGAGGTCATCTAAGTCACAAACATTGTGCACAATGCACACAACAGATAGGAGGCTGATATATATTCTTCAAGCTGCTTGAAGAAGATCACCAGAAGCATGGGCAATTGAACTAAAAATAAAAATTAGGGACATAAAAACCAAACTGTAGTTTATGTTAACCCCAAATTAAGTATTTTTAGGTGCAGTCAGCTCAGAAAAGAGCTGTTAGCTCTGACATCTGTCTTTTTTTGATGAGCTTTAGCAAATCTGAATAGATTTCTTACCTGCTAGGTGTTTGTTTCTCTTCTCTGCAGGCATATAGCAAGTATTAGTTTCTTCTCGATTCTTTTTCAGATAGAAAGAATCAGTAAAAAGGTTTATTTCCCTCACTTGCCATCAAAATCTGTAAATTTTTCACAAAAGTACTTCAATATTTTCTGTAGATGAATTGATGTGGAAGCTACTACTGCAGCTACAAGACAGCTAACAGAATGAGGGTCTTCATAACTTTTTCTACCCTGGAAAAGATTTCTGATCAATCCTCACAATGGAAAATTTTCCCATAATTGGAAGTTTTGGCTTGATAAAGCAGTGTTTTTGTACCCAGCTGAAGAACAAGTTTCACTGCTGAAGTGAGATACTCATAAACACTACCCTCAGGTACTGGCACTGACATAAATGTTGATTTGTTCAGAATAGTTGGGGATTTTTTTGTAAAAATGTACAAAACAGAAAAGAAATTTGTGATTTTTTTTTTTTTGTTCTGGTTTGGTTTGGTTTGGTTTTTTTTAATTATGTCCAGAATCCTTCGTGTTTATGATATTTAGTAAATCTCTTGATTAATTGCAATGCTGAGAAGACACATTCTGCTGCATTTAATGACCCTTAATGTTTTGATCCAGATTCCTAGGGATACTGAAGAGATACTGATGGAGAGAGACAGAGAAAGAGAAAGGCGGGGAAGAGGGAGAACTCATTAGGGGGTAAAAAATTAACTGATTTGAACCAATAGGAACAAAAATAATGACACTTTTGCAAATGTATCGGTTTAAGTGGGGTTCTAAGGAAATGTGTATACCTCTTAATCTTTTAGTGTACAACTCTGCCTGTGGCAGTATAAATTCATTTTTGTTCTACAAAAGAGAAAGTTTGGAATTTGTTACTGTATATCTTCTGCAACTTACTGATAAAAGGCTGTCCATCAAAAGGTTTGGTGATGTGGACATAGCATCTCACTGGTGAGCTATTAAAAAAACAGATTGATTACATGAAGAGCGTAGAAAGATAGCTTATCTTTGAGCTGTAGAATTTTATGTGACTGTAAAAGAGAGGGGAATTCAAAAAAGGATTTTGCCAGGCATGAAATGGATCTCTCACCCCAGGGATTTTTTTGTGGACTTGCAGTGTTGACTTCAGTTGAATCAGTTCATCTCTCTGAACCTTTGCTCGAACTAAAGGAGGAGAATAATAAGATCTATTTAATGTAAATTTTAAAGACTTTATTTTTAAGGGTTAAAATTTAGGATTTGGTGTTTATTCTAGCAGTGCCTTCAGGTATTTGTGACCTTCTGGATAGAAAGTATATTATGAAATCAGCATTCCTCAACATGCGTATTTCCCCTTAAGATGAACTCTTTCCCATGATCAGTAACAGCCTAGAATGTTGCTTTTAAAATGTACAGTGGGCCATGAAACCCCAATTAATCTATCAGTTAAGAATGAGCTTTTCACTTTGAATTATTCTATTGATTTCCCTTTCTGAAAATTTACGAGCTCCTTTAATATATGCTGTACGTGCACACTCCAAAATCAAATTTGGCAGGTTTCATCAAGCAACTATAAGTGAAAGAGGCAAAGCGAAATCAACTTCATCTCCTCCATTCTTCTTTCTCACCCACATATGCCTTTGTACTAGAAATATTCTGTAGGTGCCCTTTAAAATGCAAAAAAGCTTTGACAAAAGTAAAGCTTTGTATCATGGCTTAAATTTAGATTGGAAAGCAAGAAAACCTACAAATTGTAGAGGGTATTTATTCAGTAGGAAAAACGGTTTTAGTGGGAGTAAAGGAATTCTCAGTTATCTTAAAGAAATCATTCAGCATCAATTCATAAAAAAATTTATTCATGTCATTAATAACTGCTGTAATCTAGAGCTGCCACAATGTTTTCTCAGATAAATCTTCCTTTCAGAAATCTGATCATAGATGAGACCCCAAAATGTATTTGCTGACTGAATGATAAAAGTATGTTTAGTAGCAACATAGTCACAATGTGACAATTAACCTCAAACTGAAATGATTTTTATTTAGCAAAATGCTTGCCATTATTTCTATTTAATCTTTCACTTGGTATATGAACACAAAAAGAAGAAACCAGCTGAGTGTTTAAATATTTAACAGAGCAAAGTGATAGAACATCCAAGCTATCTATAAAGGTCCGATGATTTTTAGAAGCAAAAAGTAATATCTAGGTTAGAACACAGTGCAAAGTTTTTGAGAAATACATTGTAATTTCTATTGTCTATGAATCTCAGCTGGGCAAGCATTTTAGACCTTTTTTCTAATTAACCTTTTTTTAATCTTAGCTACAAAACAATTTCAAATAAAGACAATTCACCCCTAAAAAAGAAAAGAGAAAGTAATAAACCTGTATTGAAGTTAAACCTAATACCAAGTCTAATCTTTAACTCCTCGCAGTGTTTATGTCCAGTCAAGCAGACTTTGCTAGCAGAATTCAGCCATTTCTTGAGCTTCTCTTTCAGCATGTCTATCAGGACAGGATACTGCTACCCTGGCATGTAAGGTGTTCCCTTTGCTTTACCCAGGAACCATGGTATCTGTAGGTTTTGGCTCCAGTAAGGGTTCACACATGCTTAAAACTTAGGCAGAACAATGACTTTCTGTTGTGTAGCTGTTGAATCAAAGGTCCATCCTTGCTTTGGCTTGGAGGTTTCATACATATCGCAGGAGAACAGTTTAATTTTTAACAGTGGGATTACAGCAGGATTCACAAAAATTCAGTGCATATGCTTGAGGAATGGAAAAATGTGCTTCAAATATGGATTATGTCAGAGGCAGACCCCTCTCCCTAGTTAGGATTCACAGGAGCAGAAGCAAGGTGACTTAACTTACCTGGACTATTTTTACTCACACACAGGCTGACCCATTTATAACTAGACAGCTTTCTAGTTAATTTGATTCCAAGCCTATGCCCCGAGCTTGAGTGCAAGAGACCTGGGTTCGCTCTCTTCTCTGCTTGAGAAGGTCTGAATTCTTACCTTCCAGGAGAATATCCCATAAGATATTCATGAGGGAGGAAAATATTTTCCCCCTCCTATTTCAGCCTGAAAGCTGTTCCACTTTGAGATAACTAATTAAATATTCAGTGCACCAAAAAACCACTAAAGTTGAGAGCAATTCCTTAGCCAGGGGCTATGGGTACCTCCCTTAAGATGAAGAGTCACAAATCCAGTTCTTGCTCCACTGAAAACCTTGACATGGTAATCAAGGAAAGGAGAACTACAATATTTGCTCTCAAGAGAGCGAACTGCTCTACACAAAGCAAAAGAAATAGGACACATCCTCTTTCCTTAGGCATGAGAGTATTTATTTTAGAGATGCACATGAAATGTTTTGTGGAGCCTCTTCACGCA
>WEKY01040258.1:0-19379 GCA_013390045.1 Picathartes gymnocephalus | reverse complement strand
AAATATCAGCCCCTTCACCCCTTATCTTTTTCACAGGGTTGACTAACGTGTTATGAATGAATTAGTTTACTTAATAAGAAATCACCCTTAAAAGAGAAAGAATAGGTTGTCCCTAAATAAGAGCTGTAGCTAATTAAATCTACATAATTTCATTCTTTCATTTTCTTTGGCAAAGCTTCGCAAGACTTAATATTACTTTAATCAATAAATTTAAAGTGAAGCAATAAAAATTGAAATTAGTTTTGAAAAATGGAAATTAAGCAAACACTTGCAAAGAATTCTGTTCTTTTGTCAGAATGCCAAAGCAGAAATATGAGTCAACTTTATGAAATTTATTAGGGAATTAGTACAGTTACATGAAAGGGAAAATATGAATTTTTTCTGTTTTAATTATATGCCCAATTTGGTGCTATTACAGTAGTTTTACTTGCTTAAAACATTAAATGGGAACTCTACATAGAAATATCTGGCATATTGACAGTTGGAATTGTTGAATGAGCCAGCTACTGAGGCCACTAAAGAGCACTCTCATCTTAATACTGAGCACTTTGTTCTTTCTAATGGAAATGCACGTGAAAGAGGTACGGGTAAAAGCGTACCATTGAAGGTAAATTCATCATTCACTGAATCATGCAACAATCATATATAGAACAGATTCATTTAAGATATTCATACAACAACGCAAGGATCTGTGAGGAAAACCTTTAATTTTGTGGGGATTTTTTCTTCAACTGTTTTTTAATCTATTGATAGCAGTAGGGTTGGGCTTTTTTCATTAATTTTAGCAATATTTGTCTTTTGTCTTAGCACCATAGATTTTCATAACTGGGTAAAATTAGTAATATTACAATGCAAAGTTGTAGTTGAAATGCACATACTTTGCTTATTTAATTATAAAACTTAGTAGCCTGAATGTTTTTGCAAATCTAAATGTTGTGAAAAATGCATGTCAATATTGCTTTTATGCAAGCAATATTTTTCCTCAGGTTCTCAGCAAAATATTTATCTTTTGTCTAAATCCATGACATTTTTGACTGTTAAGCAGACGTCTTCAAGCCCTTCAGCAATTGCCCTCCATAGCCTAAGTGCACCTAGGAAACCTTTGGGTATTAACTTTGGGTATAATTTGGGCATTCTCTGAGGGTATTAACTTTAGCAGCAGCTCCTACCTGAACTTTGCACCATGCCTGACACCAAAACACTGCAACAGGAAGTAGTGTTTTCCATATTAAACAGGTCACTCTGCAGGCAAGCCAACAAGGAGCCTTGGCCCTATTCCAGGTGTTTAAAAATAATAAAAAAAATGTAATGGAACAAAACCACAAAAATATTTTGAGTTAGTTTCGGGTAAGGCTGGTTAAAGGGTTGCTTACCTTGCTGCTACTATCCCAACACAGTGAATTATGGAGGGGAATATTCACATGTGCCATAGGAACAAGTTGGACTAGTAAGGAATTGGAGTACATGAGATGAGGTGATAAAAGGCCTCACCTTACTTTGATGGAAGTGTTAGACCTTATTACAAACATCTGAATTTTTTTCCCTACCTATTTCCCCCCCCCTTCAAATGCAAAGCTAAACCAGCCTTTCTATCCTGCAGGATGCTATGGAGATCTGTAAAAATTCATAGAATCATGGAATGGTTTGGGTCAGGAGGAACCTTAAAAACCATCAAATTCCAACCCCCCTGCCATGGGCAGGGACACCTTTCACCAGATCAGGTTGTTCAGAGCCCACTCAATCTGGCTTTGAACACTTACAGGGATGGGGCATCCAGAGCTTCTCTGAGCAACCTGTGCCAGGCCTCATCACCCTCATAGAGAACAATTTTTTTCTAATCTCTAATCTAAATCTTCTGTCATTCTCCCTTTCCCTGTCATTACATGACCTTGTAAAAAGGTTCTCTCCATCTATCATGCACTAATTCACGCACAATTACTGTGTTATTTCTTGTAATCTCATTAAGAAATGGGTGGACAAGGGTACTGACTTCAGATTAAATCCAGAAACCCAAAACCTAGCAGAGATTCAGATAAGCAGAACTTCACACTTATGCTTTATGGATTTAAACAACACATAACATTTGCCAGACATTCCTGGATTCAGCTCCTCCAATGAATAGTGAGGAATGAGCAGTAAATTTAACTCATATTCAGGTGTCTATTTGTGAGACAAAACTGAAGAATGTAAAGGAAAAAAAACATTCAGGACAGACAAGAGACTCCTTTCTGGGGCAAAAACTGCAGTGATTTTTCAGACTTAAATTTCAGACACCTACTTTGAGGACTAAATCTAAAACAAAGGCCTTCTCTCCATCTGAGAGATGTCCTCTCTGTGACTCCCTGCTGAGTTACAAGGAAATTTATCAGACTCATCAAGTGTACTTGGAGGGTGTATGCATACTGTGTTCTCTCTCACTATCGTCTCTTTCTTTCGTGGTTCATTAATTCTGCATATATAAACCCAAACTGATTTTTGTCCATTACTATGACATCTAATAATCTCTTCTCTTGCACTTCTGAAGGCTGTATCATTATCACTTCTCCCCACATTGTCCTTGTTTCAGATAATTTTCAAAGCAGCAGATTTTATCTTTCCTTCCCAAATGCACTCCAGTCTTCTCTTTTTATCTGTATGGGTATTTTCAACATTTCCCAGCTAGTTATCCACTCCAAAATAGTAATATGCTACTCCTGCTTTTCCACAGATGTTAAGGGCAACTGGAATAAGAGGTGATTCCTGCATCTCTCTGCTGGCTACAATATTTTTGATCAATACCTTCTACCTGTTATTGCCTAAAGGCAGAGTTCTCAATCAAGATGATTTTTTGAATTACATTTTCAGTTCAGAAATGCTGCACCAAGAGGCTTATTAAAGATCATGTGTATTGCATGCAGCTCATACACTTTGCAAACTAATGTTTAATTCTGTTTGAAAAGACATGTCCTCACCACACACACCTGCAAGGCATATTTATCCCACCTGCACCCCGACCCAGATGGAGTTTTGCTGTTCTGGGATCAGGGAGCTGGCACTGGTTGCTGATGCTAAAATGTGGAGCAGCAGTGAAGTAGAACAAAGCTGATGCAAAAAAAAAAAAACAACAAAACCAAGAAAAAAAAAGAAAACCCCCAACTGTTCAGATACTTTAGGCCTACTCCAGTGCTTTGACCCAAATAACCTGATCTGCAAATAGCAAATAACTTCTGTGTTCTAAATCAAAGGGGAAAAATAAGCTATTTGGGTCAGAGCATGCAAAAAAATGGGCCTACCCAAATGACTAGTCTCCCTCAGACACTGGTATGTGCTTATCTTGTGGATCTTTTTAATTTGCAATTTTCCCATGGCTCCAGACAGATGTGTCAAATAGATCTGAACATTAAAAACATTACCTAAAGCCACAGTGATTTTTAATATCTCCCATTAATATATTTATTTTAAATACAACATTCTGTAAAACTAGCACTGTCTTCCTGAAGGGTCTAAAGCGTGTGGATGATGGACTAAAAATAACCCCCTTGGCTTTATCTTACAATTTCTACCCCATGGCTCACTTTGGTGTTCACTTAGTATAATGACTTTGTCTCTTTCCAAAGTGATCTGAAACATCTTAACTTCTCTCCAAATCCAGCCTCTGCTCACTCTGGTGCATTACTCATCACTCCCAAAGGATTTTTTGAAGCTGTGCACAAGGGATGGGATTCAGAACAAAGAGCTTACAAGCAGATTGCTTCGGTAGAATACAATCGTTTATAAATTTCCTATTCATTAAGTTCTACATTCCCAAGAAACGTTAATACTAAATTTACACTCAATTCCAAGGACTCAGCTGGATCTCTATCATAATTTATAATGACACAGTGAGGAACTACCCCATTATTATAAAGAATGAATTAAAGGTGCAAAACTTCCTCAGAAACAATCAAATCTGAAAGCACTCTCCAATTATGTTCCTTAAAGAATACATTTGTAATTTTGGCCAACATGGGAGCCATTTGCAGGAGAAAAATAATAGGTTTGGTTATATCCAGTGATGAAAATCATCTTTGAGAAGTTCCTCTTTTATACCAATTCCACTTTGTACCCTTCATTTGGGGCTATCATGAAGGTCGTATAATTTCATCATATGCAAATGTAATAGACCAAAAATTCTATAATTTAAAACATTTGTTTGAATCTTATTTGCTTGACTATTATAATTCAGGGTGTTCGCAGAGATAAATGACAGCAAGAAGGATCCTATTATTCTGCTCAGGAGAAGAGACTGGGAGACATATGAGTCATTTGGAAGAATGAAGAGAGTATGAAAATTTATCTGTAAGTAAGCAGCTTTTTCAGGGAGAAGCAATACTAAGAGAGACAAATAGGGAATTCACAGAGGGTGGGAAATACAAATGATGGTTTCAAGAAATCACAAGGATTGTAATTTTCCCAGGGAACTGACTTGGGACAAACACAGTCCTATCAACTAAATCCGCTTGGAGTGCTCCTGCCCCCATACCACACCTGCCAAAAATCAGATTTTTCTAACCTGTGCTTGAACAATGATCTCCCTGAACTATATGTGATTTATTATAGTTAGTCTAGATACCAGTGTAAGATGCCTGCAAAAGTTGTTATAAAAAGCCATTTTGAAGGGGCTGGTCCTCTGTGATGTGACAGACTTCACACATCCCTACCTTGGACCCAAACTTCACAGTGACCAGGAGCCAGACCCCAGTCCCCTCTCCCCAGATCCATCTCCTGCAGGATAAAAGATGCCTTTGAGTTCCTTTGCATATCCCTTGGATCTGGAGAAATGCGGGACTGGCAGTGCTTCCTGTGGTGCCCTTTTGCAGTACTCACAGCACACAATACCCTGTCAGCAACACTCTCTGCCGATGGTGTCCTTTCCTCCCCTAAATCCAGTCGCTTGATCCAGAAGGAAAAGCAGCTCGTCACACATTTTAAATAACAGAATTCAACATATTAACTCAGTGTTTTCTTAAATATAGAAGACTAAGGGTATTACCTTAAGCAACCTTAGGCAAAATAGAAAATAACACCCTGAGAAACATCACTTCTGGTTGCGTAAATTGGATGAGAAAATTATGGTTTTGTGCATACATATATCTGAATAGTTATTTTAATCATCTTAATATTATTAACTATTTGGAGTACAACTTGTGAGATAAATGTAGGAAATTGTTGATATCTTGTTTTGAATTTTCATAATTATCTCTTGGCATTAGATTCCCCACCCACCCCAAACTATTGTCTGAATTCACTGACACTTGATCCAAAGGTGCCAGAGGTATTTCGATCACTGAAATAATTCAAAACCAGATGACACTCAGTTAACACATAGAAATTTTTGCCCCCCCAAATGCTTGAAAATGTCTGGAAATCCCTGAATAAAGATTTTAATGATGCATATGCAACAGCACAAACCGATTTCAGAAGACAAGCATAAAGAAGAGCAAGACCTAATACCTGTGGACGTACAGTATAATTTCCCTTAATTACTAGGCAAAATCAGGACTAATCAGAACTCATTTTAAGCTCCTGGTAGGAAGAAAAAGCAAATCAATAATTAATAATATATGTTATCTTTTATTACTAGAGATGTAATTTTTTTATACTATACTCTGCAGTATACAGTATGTAAATAACAGGACAATCTCATCTGTGTTTTATTTTTCATTTATAACATTATTTTCTAATCAATGTGAATATTAAAATCTTTTTTCACATGAGTATACATGCAGAAATGTATCTGACAATGACTACTGACGTTACAATTGTACAGCATTTCACAGATACAAAACTGCCTTCAGATATCCACAAGTTACTGAAAGATCAACTTTGAGAGATAAAGAATTTTATAGAAAAAATATCCTTTAATTCATATTTAATTTTAAATGCCAGATGAAATTCTAGTGAAAAGCTGAAATGCAGTTATGGCCTGTGATGGGACTTAAGCAGGTTTTCAAATGCTTTCCTGATTTGAACTTTAAGCTCATGATTTAAATCAAGTCCATAATTAATGCAGTCCCTTATATTTATTTAATTGGCTGAGTTTCAGTGGTCTGCAGAAACACTCAGCTGTTTATTCCTCCTGTGCCATTTGGTGCCCTTGAGCAATTTACCATTTGTGACCCTGTTCCTTCAGACTGTGAAATGGAAAGCATGGGAAGTATAAATTTGTCCATAGAATCACCATCACGATTCAGCAGATTGCTATTCATCTCCCAGCTTCTTTGTGCTAAGCAAACACAATAAAACACAGCTTCTTTCACAAAGTAACAAAATAGAGGAAAGAAAGGAAGCATTATTATCTGTGCTCTTACAAAATAATTTCAGTGGAATTTATGAAAATCTATTACATGCTCCTCTTCCTTGGGAGTTGCCCAATATACCTTGAAAGTATGATGGGAGAGAAAATTGTGACTTTTTTTTTCCAAAAAGCAACTGGGTTGCACTTGGAAAGTCTTCAGGTGCTTTTGAAAGATCTGTCCCTGAGCAGCTTGACCATTCAAGACATGCACAGATGTGTTAGAAACTAAATCCAAGTATCCTAAGTTTTGCGTCATTGCTTTTCTGATGAGACCTTCCCCTCCCAGTTCTTTTCCTCACAGCTAAATGTATACGAATTTGCACTATAAAAGGAGTATGAAATACAGAATAATGCAGTAATCCTCAGGAATACAGTTCAGTGTCTACACATTAACAACAGGCAAAAGAAAATTACTTCTGAAATGTTGCATTTCAGATAAAAAAAAGGACAAAAAAAACCCCAACCAAACCAAAATCTGAACTGGTCGGAAGCAATAATTTTGCAATTAAAAGAGTTGTTTATTCACTGTCCTCTCATTGACAAATGGCACAAACGCTCTTGCCCAAACCTGCCATTGAAGTTCAGCGCCAGGTAGACAACAAATAGAATTTTCAGCCTGAATGGTGAAGGTTTCCAAAACTGAAGAACAACTAAGGAAAGCTGTTGTGCAACATAAACAGTAGCAGGTCACGACCAGAACACTACTGCTATAATAAAGATTTATTTAAATGCATTGGCACGGAGAAGGTGAAAATATGCAGGAAAAAACTCTTTTAAGTTTTATCTCTGACTTACTACTTAAGAAATGTTTAGATTGAAATGGAGCGGTTTCCTTGCTCTTCTCCAAACTTCCAGGGTGTTGGGGGGGTGGAGCTATGAACCAATACACATCTAGAGTGGAGCATAACTATAAAAAACAAATTAAATAATAAACAATGTATCTTCTTTAAAACTATAATTCTAAAATTCAGGAACATTCTTTTATTATATCACCCCTAAAAATTTAAAATAAACTTCTCCTCAGTACAATATGTGACCGAAAAAGTGCATTCATTTTTAATTTTGAAAATAATGGATGATCTCAAGACTTTTTCCAGACTCACATTATTTCATACTATTGAGTATTTCACCCAAATAAAAAATACTCATATTGCAATATTTAGTTTTAATACAGAACAACTTTTCACAAAGCAGTACTTTTTGAGGTCGTTTTGAGATGCAGATAGTAATATTCTCTCATTCAGTGTTCACTGAAATTAATGAACAATATATAGAATAGGAAATTACAGAATTTAGATGAAAGCCACTCATTAACTGTGCAAAGCTTTAAATTTGGAGAAAGATAAATGATTACCAAAACAGAATAACAATTAAAAATGTTTGTGTTATATTTGTTAGCATAGTAATTGCTGTATTTCCCACCATTAATTAGAGTTCTCATTGAGCTAAAGAAAACTCTAAATCTGTTCCTCTTTTGGTGGAGTTGAGGAAAAAATATGGCAGACACAGAAGAGGAATTTTCCTTTTGATGATTTTATAAACAAATTTTCATAATAACTTATGAAACTTATCCAGCCTTTGGATGGCAAAGGAAACTTTCCTTTCTTCTTAAAATGCTATGGATTCAATTACATTTTTTAAACGAATTTGAAATTACATTAGCAGATTATTGGATTAAAAATAATTTTAGAGGAGTACTGTAGGGTAAAAAATATACCTAGGACTTGCTCAAAGTATTCCAGCTTGAATTTTCATAAAAATGAATTGTCTGTCAGTGAAAAGATTGTTCTTTTGAACATACAATTTCCATTAACTGGGAAAAAATAACATCCCATGAAATCACTCATGCAGATCAAACTTGGAATATTTTGAAACGCTGGTGTTCTGCCATGATGCCTTATGGGTGCTGCAGAGCTGATACCTCATTTTTCTGATCTGTCTTCTTGGCTGGACTCCCAGTTTGTTGGCATAAGCCCTCATGCACAAGGACGCCTATTCTCCATCAAACAGGTGAGTTTCCATGATGTCGTGTCCTGCAATCAGCAGTTGGATTTGTAATGATCTAAGGTCCAAATATAATTTTCTGTATAAATTTAAGATGGTTTTGCCAGATAGTTCTCCACAAAGCTGTCTTTCCTAAAGTTCACAGTGTTTGTCCTTGCCGGAGTTGATCTTTTCTGTCCATGCTCTCTTCCCCTTTCTATCACTTCCATTCATGCACCATAATCACCAGGAAAGGTAACCCCTGTCTCTGAGGCATCTGGACAATTTGCAGGAATATCTTTGCTGGAATTTGGAGATGTGGATAAATTGAAACCCAAGCTACTTGATTGCAATCGTTCTGGTTCCAAATTTAATATGCAGACAACATGTGAAAATCTGTTACTAAGAAATTTTCTATTAATTTTTTGAAACAGCTGAAAATGTACCAAATAATGGTAGTACAGACAGTCACTATTTCCTTCAAGTTATTATATCTGTTTCTGGAAGCCATTCATCTTGGCATTTCTGAAGTGTCTTTAAGATGTACTACTGTTTCCAGATATGAAGGACCTGATCCACCCCTCTCAGTAGTTTTGGATTAAATCAGAAATAAATATAATAAAATAAATGTGAGTAGACCAACGCATGATAAAGAACTAAGCCCAACATTTTTCACAGAGATAGTTACATTGGCACGTATCAAACATAAATAAAGGTTAAAATATTTAGGAGTTACTTTGAGAAATATTTGTGCTAATATTTAATCACCTAACAGTAAATGATATATAAATGCTTGATGTATTTATTACCTACATTGCTTTACATGTTTTCAAGCATATCTCATTACTGTGATTTGTGCTGCTTGTCTCCTAATCTGAAGGCACTCTTTTAGGATTTGTGTAGGTACTGCATAGCTGAAATGCATGTTTTACTCCACAGTATTTTTAAAGTGTACAGCTACTGGAGGCCAAATCACATCATTAAAAAGTTGAAGATTAACCACCGTTGTGCAAATGGCAAGATTACATTTTTTTTTTAGCATTGTCACTGATTTCTTTGCTAAAGCTCCTGCACACTGTATCTGTATTGAGAAGCGGGGCTAGAGCAATCTCCTTCTGCTGATAAGTCCATCCTGGTGTTTATATCACAGGTGTCCTAATGTGTGAAAAAATAGAAGAATTTTTAAATAAAGGAACCATTCCAACCCTTCTAACCTGAGATCATATCAGAGTGGAAGGCAGATGAGAAAGAAGAACCTGTCTCTGAGGCCATGGCTATGACAAGGGAAGATGAAAATTAATTCCCAGCCTTGAAATGACCTGAGCTGGTGAGTCTAAATGGTTTATTTAAAAAAAAAAAAAGGGAACTTGCCAGCTATTAGGAAGAAAAGTGTAGTGGCAGAGCCACATGGCCATGTTTAATGTGGAGGCACTTTTCATACAAGCAGTCCTGCTCCTTCTACTGGCATTGGCTGAAGCTCACCAACCTGGCAGATGCACACCAATGACAAACCTTGTCCTTTCATCATTTGCAGATTCTCAGGGTGGGGCACTTAATGAGTGCTATCACAGTATGGTTAACCAGGGTAGTTATCCTGGAAATGGGATATGTTTGAAAAATAATTCCTTCCAACTTCTGGTTTCCTAAGGAGAGCTGAGGGCAGATTTGGCTCCAGAAGCGTCACATCTCAAAGGAAGAGGCTCTGCTCTGAAGCCCAGATTTTGCTGGGAGCTCTTCCATCCCACATCACCTCATTGATCCGGCTGTGGGTAATCTAATGGCTGGACCAAAAGCGGTAGAGCTGGAAGAGCTTGGCTCGGGGCTGGAGCAAAGCCCCAGTGCCGTGCTGCACAGGGGAAGAGCAAACGTGCCCGGAGGCTCTGTGACCAGGTCTGGCTCATTTGGCGTGAGGAGATCAACGTGCTGGACCTGACCTCTGGTTGTTGCCCCATTGTCAGGGCACTGCGTTCAGCTGGCCACTGTTTCACTCAGCTCAGTGAGTGCCCGTCCTGCTCTTGGCTTCAGACACGTGTAAACAGCTTTGCAGCTAGTTTCTTCAAGTTCTGTTATCATGTGAAGATTAAACATCTGAGCAAATAGTCACAAAGCCAAAAGTGGCCATTTTCTCAATAACACATCTGTTAGGATGAAATTCTGATCCTTTGTGCTTTGTGTGTGCTTAGATTGCCTAGGGAACTGGCGTGCTAATTTTTGCTCAGAGGTTATAATATTGGAAGTCTGGGTTTTGTTTAACAGTCAGGCTTAACTCTTGGGCTAACATTTTTCCTGGAGTTTCAAACATGATCACATAATTATGTTTCGCAAGTGAAGGACACAGTTATGTCCTAAAAAAGGAAGATGTAAGTGTGTTAGTTTCTCAATCAAGTAAAATGATTAATTTAAAACAACTCACAACAGCTACAAGGGTAGGAAGGATTATTTACTTATTGAAAGGCAGCTATGCTTAGTTAGGGGAAAATAGATAAGGGCTAGATCAAATTTTAATTATTTTGTTTGATTTTTTCCTTGCCACAGTGAGGAAAAAAAAAATCATTCAAAGAGAAACATTCAACAATCGAGCTTCTTGAAATGAGGCAGAACAGAATGGCTGTTGATTTTGACTTCATCTTATCTAGCAGTTCAGAGTTATATTTGTAGTCCCTGAGAGGATTTCTAGGTTGACTTTTTCAGTCCTACTGAATAACTACAGGGCAATACAATACAAAACAGTACTGTACCAATTGCCATATCAATAACTATTCTGATATTTAGAAGCAGTAGTCTAAATTCCACCCTATGGTACATACCAAAGACAATATAGTAACATCAGCACTTCTGCTCCCTCTTTCATAGGATCCTTATATCCCTCTTCTTAGTTTTCCCTGCTGTCATAGATAATTAAAGTGAAACTACAGTCAACATCCCATTTCTCCACGCAAATAAGCACTGAGATCTTCCGATGATACTGCTTACTCCATATCTCTTCTTTGGCCAGTCCTATAAAATCGAACAAATATAAAATAATGTCACTACTCTGATGCTTCCATCTTCTTTAGGACATAAGTTACCATGTTCCCATCCCTAGGAATAACAAAGAATCACATATTCCTTGGTGGGATTTTTTTTGGTTGGTTGGTTGGTTTTTTTGTTTTGTTTTTTTGGGGTTGTTTTTTGTTGTTGTTGTTCTTTCTTTCTGTTTGTTTGTTTGTTTTAGTTTGGTTTTTCTAAATTTTTAAAATTACTTTCTTCATAATCTTACTTTGACTAGGGCTTCTATTTCTATTACCAGTGGGTTGGCAAAAAAGACATGTTCTCTCTTTGCTGCCTTTTTACTTTCTGCAAAGCTGCACAGGGACCCAGTTGTAGACCAGTGTCCCACAGGCAAGAGAAGAATGACAACTTTATCCATACAAGCTAATCACCAAAAATTTTCAAAGGACTTCATCACTGCTGTTACTAATTAAACCTGTCTTTCTTCCTGTATGTCCAGAGACACATCTTTGGAGCCTGCCTGCTGCAGATGCACATAATGTGAAAAAGCTGGAAGATCCTATTTGCCTTTCTGCAGCCTTTTTTTCAGAGCCCCTATTCAAAAACACCCCCACCTAGAGAGATTGGAGCCACATCTTCAATACCCAAACCTGCAGATATCCATTGGCACAACAAAAAATAGGTTTTTATATCTGATATCAACCTATTCTTCTGTGGACAAAGTCAAACACAATTGCTAAGGGAGTATCTTAGAGAGAAGATAATTTTATATTAGGGAAAATAATTTTTTGATGTGATGGTAAAATCAAATCACTTCACTGAAGAAAAAATGCTATTTATTGTTTAATAATTATGAGTTACATTCCACACCGTATTTCACAATTCAGGAAAAATATCAGCAATTAATTTAATATTGTTTATGTTTGATAAAAGCATAGTAAGGATAAATTGTTCAGATGATTTCAAGCTTGTGAGAGATTTTTGAACGATATAAGACTACAGATTTCTCTAGAGTAAAGATCTAGGAAATCTTAATTTGGATTACTTGATATTACCTAGATTACCTGTTGGTAATATTTTGGGGGTTTTTTTAAAGGAATATATATTTTAAAAATTGAATAAACCCCATATTTATTCATTGCTATGGCTAACAAACAAGGAAATTAAAGCCTATGTCACATCATTCCAGAACTGTTCCATCACATCAGGTGTCCCAAGGCTATCAGTAGTCATTTTTTACAAAAAGGTCAGACCTCAGAGAAATTTACTTATGATTAATTTGTCTGCCATATAATGGATTTCATTAATCCAGTAATTACTAGATGCAACAGAAAAAAAGGTCCCATTTGAAGGAAGAGGGTGGATATATTAAAAACACCTCAAATCAGTCCTCACAGTAACTTTCTCTCCTTCACCTTTTGTAAAGCCTGTTCCAGATCATAACACAGTTCTCGTTACACAGTTGATCAGTTTTAGTATTATGAGAAAAACCCACTTCCATGTCAGACAGAAGTGAGTATTCAAACATAAATCACAGGAAAGAACAAACTTGCTGCGTCTTTTCTGCCGCCAAGGAAACAGTGTAGACTTGGTTAGGACCAAGTTTTGCTCTTTCTGGGCCTCAGTACTCAAGTGATTGTCAGCAACTCAGGAATGACACACACAGCGTGTAAAAATTGTGCACCTGCTAAGCTGCTCCTGTGTTTCAGGATCTCTATTTCCAGACAAGTAGAACAGAGGGGAAACACTTGATGGAAAACTTTACTGCAGAGGAATACAGTTAGGCCAGGTAGAAAGCTAAGTTTCACAAATGTCCAGGCATGTAAAGATTATATATTATCAAAAGGTATTTTAGAGGTAGTATTTAGAAAACAAAATTACTGAGAAATAGTGTACTTTGTGCTAGCATCTTTGAATAGACGTGCTGTCCATAACAAAAGCGGAAAATTTGTATGTGGGTATTGACAAAACAATCGGTAATGGCTCATGACTATTTACAACTTTTAAGATACACTACAGGCAATTTTCTTTAATTCAGAAATGCAAATGCTTCATCTTGTTTATACTGGCTGGCTGAAAAAAGGTTTCAAAAGAGGTAAAATAAGGATCTCCATTAAAATTATCCTAATGCAAGTGAATTTGACATTGAAAAGGGAGATTTCAATATAGTACATGGAATTATTTTTCCCCCGTGCTTTACAGTTATGGTGTTGATTTTCATAAATATAGAACTACTAAGATTTACCCACTAAAGTGTTCTACTTTCCTCCTTTATCATATTTTAAGGTGAATGTCTATATCTAGATCCACATCTTGAACTCATATGATTTTATACCTGCCTTCATATCAGCAGTGTTAATTTCAGTTTTCCTCACTGAAGATGAAAGATGAGGTTTTGAGATACCTGGCAGCTTTTCACCCCCATGACAGATGATGCCTTTGCTTCCTTATTTGGCTTGAAACGAAAGGGCAGTACAATATGTACTTTGCAAAAGCTTTCTTAATACCCTTCTGCCTAGAAAACAAAATCACTGGCATTAAATTCCTGTGTCCTTTTCATACCAGCTTGTTTTACAGAGATTTAGAGGGTGATTAGTATCATTACCAGACCTTATTTGTTTCAGGGCTTTCCTCATTACGGGCCAGGGGTCAATCAAATCCTGCATATTAAAGGCAGGTCAAAGTGAGCTGTGCACAGAAACAGAAACACCACAGAGAAGCTTCAGCTAACCTCTGCCATCAGGTATTAACGTCCCAGGTTAATGTATGTGTGACTGCATTAATTCCACATGGGAACTTCAATATCAAAGCCAGGGAATGGATCAGGTGATAAGACTGAAGAATGGTGAGACTTAAAAGATAATTCCCATGTCTTTGACTCACCAGAGTTAATGACAATGAGAGCACAGAGTCCCTATGCCTTTACACTTTACAGCCTTTTCAGGAAAAATAAGAAGGAGTAATTTCCACTAAAACAGTAGCATGCAAATATAAATAATAGAAGAATAAAAACACTGATGGTCATTACCCTTTAGCTTGCCTTGAAAAGGCACAGTTCCAAGGTGAGATCAGGGCACCCAAGCACTCATGGTTTTCTTTGCTTGTTTTATAAGTGTGGAGCTAAAAACCTAGTAAAGTGAAAATGAGACTGCCAGCATTAAAATGGGATGCAAGATAGGACGGGGGAAGTGAAGGTCAACAGGATTGTCTACTAATAAGACATGAACTTGCATTACTTAATGATACCCTTGTAATCTGTCAGAAGTAGAAAGCTTAAGGAGTTAGTGAGCAAAGATAGTCAAGTGGAAATTAAACCAGAGCTCTAGAAATATTTTAAAGAGAAATTAAGAAAAGATTCAGAATTGAGCCATCTCAAAAACTAAGATCCACAGGCAAGTGAGTATATTTGATAAGGGACATCCAGGACATATAATTTATGTTCTTATTTTCAAAGAAACCCCTCATTTTAAAAGAGATTTTATTAACCCATTGGATAGAATGTTCCTTGTTTTTTCCTTCTCATTTTTATTTATGCATTTAGAGGCTACTTAAATATTTTGGACTAAAATTGAAGGTTTAGGCCTGGTTTAAATGTGAATACTGTAATTTTAATGACTTTTTCTTAAACATTAAACAGTAATGATGGTAGGGTATCAGAGTCTGCAAACAGATATTTGGCTAAAGTTTTCATCAAGATGTTTGTGTAGCAACAGGACATGTTGATAGAAATATTTTTTATTTATATTAGTTTAAAATTATATCAATATATATACATAGATTCAGGCACATTGCATTTCTACCTATAAGTATAGTGTTCAGGTTTGGGATTTTTTTCCCTCTTTGAAATCAAGCCACTCCAGTAAACATGAGACATCTCTTTAGAAATTGAAATATGCCTTTAAGCACAGGAAAATGGATATAATACATAATCTCTATAGTTACAAATGCATTTACCATGTGGGGATTTTTTTTTGTTTGTTTGTTTTATTTGTTTGATTTAGTGAGAAAATTCATGTCCCATCTTCTTCCCAGCTTGGGTCTTTCACATGTTACTTTTTTCAAGGCTGGTCAATACAAATCCCTGATTTACAGAGCCATTCTCAGTAATTTATTTAGATTGCATAAGAAGCCAGTGGCGTCAGAGAAACAGCAAGAGCTGCTCATCTGTTTCTGAGCTGAAATAGCACCTGCCAATAAAGCTGTGGTTTCAGATAAACCCTACCAACAGATAGTAATTCAGATATGCCCAACCAACTGAATTCGGACTTTTAAGTGAAGGCCATTTAATTGTAAAAACAGCACCAGAAGAAACTCACAGACACTGCGGTGTTGTCAAGCACTGTCAGTCTGATAATTCTGATATTTTCAGAAATCTCTCCCATCACAAGCTGTATTAGCATAGTCTGTGTTTTCTGTTGTAATCTGCATGTCAGAATCCCTTTTGCAGCTCATGACTGGGGATTAACACTGATTTCTGGGCCAAGTCATTACACTTTATCCTCATAATGTTATGTGCATTTAGTCTCACCATGTCCTTTCAAATATGGCAAGTTCTCAAGCAACAGCATGAAAATAGTTCCATTCCTGCTGGCCCTTTCATAATATTAACCCCTCCATATAGCACAACTAAAAAACGCTCATGAAAATTTGAATTTTTAAGTTTGGATTATTTTTAAATTAAGTTGATAAAACATCGACCAGGGCCTTGGTGCTCTTAGGCTATTTTACAGTAGCAGCAAGGAGATCAGCATCCCTATGAAGATATTTTTGCATTTTCACAGAGCATGGAAACTGGACCTTAGCATAAACAAGGGATAGAGCTGTCATTTCTTTGCAAGTCAACAAAGATCAGACTATCCTTTCAAATTTGAACTGGAGAACACTTGACATGTGCAATCAGCTCCAACTTTTGTGCTTTGACACACTGAAATGAATTCAGAGCAAAGAGGGGGAAACCTGCTTAATGGGTTGGAAGGGATGATGCATAAGAAAAGCTTAGAAAGATTAAATATGTACAGCTTGACTAACCAACAATTAAATGGGGGGAGAGGGAGAAGATATATCTGTCAAAAGCAACAAGAAGGTAAACACCAAGGGGCAAGAGTAATTATTTAAAAATACAAATGGGATATATCCAGAAATAATGAGACCAAATTGAGAAAAGGGCAATGTAATCTGAATTTGAAGAATGACTTAATGTAAGTGAGAAAGGGTATTTCCACTTTTTTTCTCTTGAGAATATTGTACAATGTGCTAGATCTTCCTCAAAACAATTAAAATGAAATGGGTAAAACACAGGAGACTATATTCTATGTTACAGTTCTGTATTTGCAGGGCTTTGCTTTTTGTCCTAAGAGATCTTTTCTAATTGCAATGACTTTTTTTCCCCAAAAAATTAATAAACAAAAAATCCAAATAAAATGAGAAGTTACGAACTAATAGTTGCTTGGGAATAGGGAGAAAGGTACAAGAAACATTGAGAAAAAATGAATAAGCTTTGTATTAATTAAATAAAAAATGAAAAGCCATGTCAAAGAATTTTAACACTTTCTAGTCATTTCCAGTGTGCTACAAATCTCATGTTTGTATTGATTCAATTATGTGACCTTGCATAGTCCCTTGCAGATCAAGATTTTTATTAAATCAGGTATAGAAGCATATTTGAAAAATACTTTAATATTTAAAATAAAAACCTAAAAATGTATTGCTTTTAAATTGAGGAGTATGGATTAAAGGAGGAAGGCAAATTGCAAAACAGTTGCTGACATATTGGAAGAAATTAATTCAATGATTATGTTAAAACATATTAGGTTTATAAGCAAGAAAGGAGGAAAGAGAATTTCTAAATTCTTTTTCATGTGGAATTAACAGTAACATGAAAGGAAATTCAAAAGTCATATAACAAAAATAGAAGGAGACTGCCTAGTTCCTCTACACAAAGGAATCCGTTCTGATAGGCTAAGTGACATTATCTAGAGTTTTTTGAATACCAATTATCAATTAATTAAAATTCAGTATTTTTATTAAAATTTCTGCTTGTAGTGAGCTTTCTTTCATTGTCATTTTCATTTTCACCCTCAAATAAGGACATTGCTGACCGAATTTTTCTGCTTGAGCAGATAAAATAATCACAAGTGAAAAAGCAAAACCAATGGGATGTAACACTTCTATGCAACAGAAGAGCAGCATGTAAAGTGAAATACTAGCAATTGAGACTACATCATTTATATTTTAGAAGACTAGCTATTAATTCTTAATTGCAATTCATAAATTGGGATTAAATTGTATATAAAATAAGTAATTGGCTGATGTAGATCATCATTCTTTCAGTACAGTAACTATATTCTTTCTGTGTCCTTATACCACATATCTGAATCAGAAAACTGCATTTAACTTAGTAGTATCCACTTTTTAAAATCTAGCTAAACTGATTGATCTA
This sequence comes from Picathartes gymnocephalus, assembly GCA_013390045.1. Lineage (NCBI taxonomy): Eukaryota > Metazoa > Chordata > Aves > Passeriformes > Picathartidae > Picathartes > Picathartes gymnocephalus. Next base: position 1,650 of record WEKY01040258.1, on the reverse strand, counting down.
TCTAAATCAGAAATCTACTGTCTTCAAAGATGGTCACAGGTTGTCCTTCCTATTCTCTATGCAAATGTGTTAAAAAGATTTTTACTTGTTTACTAAATTATTTATTGCTCTAACAAACTGACATACCTGTCTATGAAATCTAAGAAATAATATGTGAATAAAGTGTGTAAATAAATTAACAGTATTGAGTAACTTCAGAAAATTGTCATGATAAGCGAACATACATAAAAATAATCTTTTCAGAACAACGCAAGTTTTTGTAATGATCTAGAAGAGTGAAATTTGTCTAAAAATCAGTCATTTCTTTGAAATACTTGCATTTTAAAGCACAAGTTAGTACAACGAACATAATGCACAGAAGTAGAATCACACTCATTTTAATCAGGAAATGACTTTGTTCTGTACAAAAACACTGGGACAGTAAAATCTCAAAATGCTGTTCTTCTTAGAAGATGGCTATACAAGTGTCAGAAATTATTTTCATGCAAGTGGCCCTTCAATAATATGAAGTGCTTAATTTATGGATACAAAACAAGATCCTGTATCAATTGCCACTGAAATCCAAGAAATTGAATGAAAACAGAGTAATAGCAGCTAGGTTTCTGAAAAATGTCACTCACATCATACATCAGGAGTGTGAGTTTTAAAAAAACAAAATCTGACGGCAAAAATCAAAGTGTCATTATACATCTATGTGTTGTTAGAGGCAGCAGGTTTAATTAGGTTATCTCTTCACTATTCCTCCAAAAGAGACTATCAAACACATAAGTCAAACCAAAAGTGTGCTCTGGGGCCCTGGTTTTTATTGGCAGGAGAACCAGCAAGAGATGCTCAGGGAGTTAAGCAAGGTAGCTGGTTCTTCAATCTGCCTGTCCTTTTTTCCACGAAGAGGAATGGGAGAGGCAAGAGAAGATGCTTGAATGATATTAAAGCACAAAAAGCAAAAATATATAAATAATGATTTGAATTAATTTAGGCCGAACACCACCTCAGACTAGATACTAATGAAAATATTGCATCCCTTTTGTTCAGGGCACTCAAAGCTGTTTACCAACAGCTGAATTACTGCTATTTGTGTTATCAAGGCCTCCTCTTCACAATGACAAGCTGACAGGAAAGCTCTAATTTTCACTCAGAGGTGCTTGTTCAGGGGGCTGCATGCTGAAGGGAGGGCTTCTGGGAGCAGTCTGACAGCTACCCCTGTGCAGTGCCATTATCATGGCTTCATCATCTCTGCTGTACGTGACTCTTTCCATACCTCTCACAGCACCTTTCACATAGCTTTTCAGGCAAAATTGGTCCAAATAGTTGTAGGGAAGTTGTTGGCTGCCTCTTTCTATTCATAGAATTGCAGAATCATAGAGTCATAAAGTTATAGAATCATAGGATCACAGAATCATTAAGGCTGGAAGAGATGTCCAAGGTAATTGAGTCCAACCTTTGATTGAACACTACCACATCAACTAAACCACAGCAAGAAGTGCCACATCCACTCATTTCTTGAAGACTTGCAGGGATGACAACGTCACCACTTCCCTGGGCAGCCCATTCCAATGGTTAAACACCATTTCAGTGAAGAAATTCTTCTTGATGCCCATCCTGAATGTCCCCTGGTGCAGTTTGAGCTCGTTTCCTCTTGTCCTGTCACTT
>WEKY01040252.1:13528-29125 GCA_013390045.1 Picathartes gymnocephalus | reverse complement strand
CTTAGTAATCAGATCATGACACCGTAGAAGCAGATAAAAGTCTGGTCACCTTAGTGCTTACAAATAAATGTCATCTGTACCATAGCCTTAAAGAGCTAGAAATGGGCCTCTAAAAAGAAACTTGAGGGTCACAAAACAACACAGAAGTCAGTTGCCTGGAAATGTGACAAAGGATTTGAGTCAGGTTTGATATTTATGGCAGTTTTCTGGTCACCATTAACTCACAGCTTCATCCTGAGTTTCTGAAGGAGGGGACCCCAAATGAGGTAGCTCATTTGGCTCAGCTCAGTCTCATACCTTAAATAAGCCAAGACAAAAAGCGTGAATTTCGGAAACATATCTCAAGTAACACTACAGAACATATATCCAGGTTGGCATTTTTTTTATAGAATAAAGTGAGGACAGATAGCAGATTGCTGTCTGTGCTCTGACTTGCCCAGAGCAAGTTACCCTCAATCTGATCAATCAATCTATCCTGACTTCCAGTAAATGTTTTTAGTTTAGCCATATTTCCACAGAAATACATTTAAGTGACTTCCTACTCAGCTACATACTCAACCATCTTAGAACACAGACCGAAAATGCTTGTATGGTCTAGAAATACTCTGAAATTTTCAGACACTCATGGTTCGTTAGTGTAAACTGGGTAGGGCATAGATAAGGAACTGGGTAGACAAAAGAACACATCAATGCAACAAGCAGAACATTATTATCATATTGGTATCTGCAGACATATAGAGAACCACGCCTTTCCAGAATGAACTGGCAACAGTCCAATGTGAAGTCCTTCAGCTGGCCAGGGTCTTGCAGAAAAATATCAGTGAGTGAAAACTACAGATGCAGAAAGACATTCGAACAGGAACAGAAGAGGAAGGGCCACGTGACAGGAAACTGACGGCCACAGAAGCCCAATGCTGTAAGATTCATTATAATATTAACTAAAGAAAGTGAAAATTTACTTCTAAAAAATAAAGGGAAACTGACGTAATGCAAAAGAAAGAAAATAAGAAAAATTTCTGTAAAGTTTCACTAGTTTTAAGGGGGAAAATGGTCATGAGACAACTGCCAAGGGTGTGTGACTGTTTTGCACCTCGGTGTTTCTCCACTTATTTGAACGAGCTTTGCTTTGTCTCACCACTGGTAGGACTGTTATTATTGAAGAAAGGAATAAAAATGACAGGCTGTTTCCACAGGCTGTTTCCAGATGACTTGTTGAAGACCCAACAAACTGTGAAGTCCCATATGTAAGAAGCCCATCGACTCACTGAAGAGAACTCCCTGTTATACAAAGAGGTTCTGGGTCAGTTTGCCTCCCACTCATCCTGGCATTGTACCCCATGAAGAAGGGGACAAGATAGTGTATAACAGGGATGAAAGTGAGAAGCAACCAGATAGGGAAGTGTATATATTGGATGCAGAGCAGCACATCTGTTGTTACTCTCCACTCATTTTTCCATTTTACCTGGAGGTTCTGAGTGAGGAGTAGCTGTGAGTCAGGAATGTGAATCACACCCGGGCTGGCCAGCTTCACCTTCCCCTTCCCTCTCCTGCCTCACAGTCTTTGTCCCTTCCAGTTCATGTCCTCTGCCCCACCTCCAGTCACGCCTGCCTCGATTTCTGCATGTCTGTGTCATTCTTCATCCTTTATGGGCTTCCTTCTGCAGGCTCCATATACAGCCCTGTGCCCATAGATGACTCAAAGTACATTCTCCCCATCTTTTATCTAGTCATCGTATCTCTGGGCATTCTTTTTGCTTTTCATACTTTCTACATCCAAACACATCCTGCCAAGCAATCTCTCATGACAAAACTGTTCATCAAGCACAAATCCAGCTTCTGAATGCATATATGCAATATAAGCAAAGCCTGGAAATCTCTGCAGTGTGTGGTCAGACACTAGAACCTGTGAAATATATGAGAATACTGGCTATCAACTCAAAGGCAAGAGTTTTTTTCTTCTATTTGTTATGATATGAAAAGGTACAAAACCTTAGAGCACTCATGTGGAGACAGCAATGGGGAACACAATCCCATCCACAGCTGATTTTGAGAACTGACTTTTAGAAGTTAGATAGGAACTTATACAGCTTGAAAAGAGGATGATTTAGGTTGCATTCTTTAGAATGTAGTCAATGACAGAAAATATATCTGTCAAATTTCACCTATTAAAAAAAGTAGTCTATAGAAATTATCATCTGTTTCTCAGTAGATAAGATGCCCTGGTTTTACTGTATCAACTATTATTAAGTCATTTAGACCTATATAAAATGGAGAATTAGTCTGTCTGATGGTTCCTAGAAAAAAATAGTTTCTAGTGTGCTTGTGAATCCAATACCAGAACTGACCCTTGTTCATTTAGTTAAAGTTTTTCCAGAATGGCACTTAGTGTCACATGAAAGGGCCTATTCCTGCAAAATGTGAGTCAGCGATACTGACAGTGGCTTGAAATGGTAAAAAGCCAGCAGGGGAATGGGAGGAATAGCTCCCATCATTGCCACTGGACTTGTTCCCAGTACTGCACTGAACACAGCAGCTTTACATGTTTGCACGAAAGGGCTTTCTGGATAAGAGAGAGAAATTGTTTTCTTAATCCAGGAAAGATATTTCTGTGTACAATAAAGAAACTTACAGGGGATATGAGATATAAGATAAAGTCACCATTTTTTTAAGCCAGCTGTTACAGGATATGAGTACAGGTAACTTTTCACACTAAACTGAAGCAAGTACATTTCCTTCTATTTGTTAAGCACAGGTGTGTTATACTTCAGGTTGAAGTCTATTTTCAGGTATGACAATTCAGTCAGTCTGCCAGCTAAGGACCTAATGAGCAGAACTGTTTTCACTCCCCTAGAGCTGGGCTGTTCCCCTTCTACTGGCTCACATAGGCCTGATTTTGTAGTCCAGGAAGTGAAATCAGCAGTAAAATAACCCTACAAAAGTAGTCATAATTTCTCTTCCCATTTATTACCTTGAAGTAGTTTATCAGAAGTCCAAAAATAAGACAGTCCAGGAACACAGCCTGCAGAGCAGGACTAGCTCTGCTGTGGCTGTTGTTACAGCTTGGTGAATACACAGCTACTCTAATGAGGGATGTGGCAATTCAAGCATGGCACTCAACTGTAAATTGCTGTTATCAAGGAAATGTAAGCATTACTGCAAATAAAGATGTCCAGAATACTGCAGCAGCACCAGTCTGGTTTCCCACACCAGACCACAAGCCAGCATAGCAAGAAAATAAATCCCTAAGTAAGCGGAACAAAATTGCTTTAATTTATGAGTTAACTTTAAATGTTAGTTTCAGGTTTGTGCAATGCACTAGACATAACAGAAAGTCTTAAAAAGATTACTAAAAAGCATCTTATCAGTGGTTTTGCTATATCTCAGTGATGTTCTGATACATGCTAAGATCTCAGAAGAACTGGGACATTGATGCTTTGTGATAATACTAAGAATGTACATATGAAATGAAAAACAAATACAGGCAGGTTATCTCAAAATAGGGTGATTGAACTGGGCCCACAATAAGCAAGAAGGGAATTTCCGTCAACAAAAGAATGGAGGCTCTAGACAGTCAGCCAAGTCTATAAGCAACACATAGGGGATTTTTGCATTTGACTATTGCTACAACACATTTACTTGTGCATTGGTCAATATTGCAAAATTGTTGCATATCTTGGGTGAGAGAAAGAAAATATTTCAGTGGTCAGAAGAGTGTAATGAATACTTTTAGGGTTGGGAAAGATTTTAGTACCACCTTCTTTCTGGACTGACCTACCAATGTTTAAAATGGCTTGTGAAAAAACTTAAACACCTTTACTTTTGCAGCTATGAAGTCACAAGAACAGTAGAGGCTGTAACTTCTCTAGAAAATACCATACCTGAGTGGAACTTCTTCCAAATGTTTTACATGTATGAGGTGGTCCAGTCACTATCTGGGAGAATGGGAAGAGCAGGTCCCAGGGGGAGCAGGAATTTTGTAATTAGAGGAGACTGTGTTTGCCTGAAGCAGAGTATTAGAAAAGGACTCATACAGATCAGCTCCAGAGTCAGTCAGAAAAGCTACCAAAAATTTTCTCACACGAATGCAAAAAGGCGGACCTGAGCCAAAGTATAGAAATACTACTAAGGATTATTTGCAAATATTTCCTGTAAGCAGGAATGTTGTAATGGTAAGCATTTAGGTCGAGTTGCTTAGGCTCCCTTTAAAACAAGTATCCAAGCAGAATCAAATATGCTTGGAAACTGCCTGTCTCTCTGCAGTGGCCATCGTGGGAGCCTAGACTACTATCTTTGCATGAAGTAATTTTAAGCGATATCTGCTCTGTCCACCATCCAAATTTTCCTGTAAAACAGGACCATGCCTAGTCATATTCTCTTTGGTATTTTCAGCACTGCAGCCAACAAGAGGTCATATTCTGCAAGAGTCTATGCAGCTGAAACAGGACTTTCTCATTGGAAGGATAGAGCTTAGTACAGCTGTTTTTGCTTCAGGACCTCAGATAAGCTTGTCATTGGTGGAGGTTTTGCCTTAGCCTTATATACACACGTATCATTTTAATTCATTTTCAGTCTGAGGACATATTCATAAAGTTGATCTTAAGATATCATGGCAACAAAAATCACTGTACAAATCAACCTTTCCTGCAGAAAATACTTTTCCACTGGAAGAAAGTGAAGAGAGTAGTGTTATGCTGCTCTCTCAGCTGGATGGCTGAGTGTCTTGTTTCTGGCTGCAGCCTGAAAGGTATTAGAGGAAAAGCAGGTGTGTCTAGATAGGTCAGAGCTTCAACTTCACAGACAAAGAAAGTAACTAAGTGCTTTAGGAATGCTGCCCTGCCCCCTCTTTTGGAGCTGCAGCACTGCTAGGAATGAGACTAGATCTAATAGATGTGCAGTCTAAACAATAAAGCTTTTGTATCAAAGGAGTCAAGCAGAATTTGACCTCTCCAGGGCACATCAAAAATTCTTGTGTTTCAACGCAGTGGATATGTCTCTTATACCATACTCTATGAATGTGTCAATGAATGTCTTGAAACAAAACAAAACAAACAAAATTTAAAACCCCACACATTCAGATGGAAAATATTTTTTATTGATCAACTTCTTGTTCCAGACCCTTACTCCTCATCCATATTCGTGATCTCACATGATCAATTCCACATGGTTTCAGGATGTGCTATTAATCATCTTTTAGTTGACTTTATTCCAATGTTACACAACAGGAAGGATATTTGACAGGACTATTCAGTGAAATAAAGGCCAAATATTTGATAATCAGTACAGTGTGTAATATTATCCTGAACAATTGAGTATAAATACTGATATAATGGGGAAAAAATATTTCCATTATTTCCATTAAACTGTTTCCTTCTAGACCAGATTTCCACAAGACAGTTTTAAATAGCTATTGAACCAGATATGTACCACTTCAGACAAATACGAAAACTATCTCCAAGGCAAACACAAATGCAAACACAGAAAGCAGTTGTTAGATATACTTAAAGAATATGGTCTGACATGGTGAGATCATCAGAATGGCATGAGAAAATCAAGACAGGAAATTGCAAAGAAGAATAATGTATCAAAGGTGAGAAAACTTCCTCCATTCTTCATTTTTCAAAAACTTTTGCTTATAGTTTAAAAATGAAGGTTTCATACAAGAAAATCTGAAATACTTGTTCTATAGGTACACAAAGTACTATGAAAGTACTGAGTATGTTTTGTATAAAATACTATTTTAGATGGGAAATGTGGACCTGATTTTCTAAGTGATCTAAGACTTTTTTTTTAAATATTGGGAAAGAAGGAATCATAATCTGAATTTCTCAGAGTAGGCTCAACTTGCTAAATTCTTCACACATGAGAATAATCTCACAGTAATTAGAAACTACTATCATGAGAGATGACCAGTTAGACAAGATTTGTAAGTTGCATCAAAATAAAATGTTGAGAAGTCACTGAGGACCTTGAAAACATGTTGTTAAATTCAATGCAAGGACTGCACACTCTTCATCCTAGGGGAAAAACAGAAGAAGAAAGAAGATTGTTGTGAGGTTATTTTCTCTAAAGTATGAGAAAGTTCATTGCATTCATATATAGTTCATGTAAAATAACAGATCTAACCGTTTGTCTACAGCTTGTGTACTTGACTGTCACAGTTCAAACAGTGAGCAAATAAACAAAACCAGGATACTTTATTCTGAAAGGTATCTTCTGACAAAGGAAAAGCCAAAGACTGTCTCAAAGCAAGGATGGTAGCCCCTTCCCAACCACATGATTTGCATACCTTTTGCAAGGCTGCATCTTTTCCCCATCTTTGAACAAGGCTTTTTCAGATCATCTCTATTTTCTCTGGAGTTCTAGGTAGCTCCCGCTCTTCTAGGCTGGCTCTGAAAGGCGTCCTTAAAGGAAGAGAATTTTTAAGGGCTCAGGGTCTACCAAATCATACCTCCATGGGCTGCATTAATTTCTGATTTGTCTGTAGCCTAGGAGAGGTGTTTTGTAAAGGACTGTGGCAATAAGAAGCAGGACTGGAACAGCTGAGCAGACATGTCTAATCAGTGAGACAACAGAGGGATCTGACCTGCATACGAACATCAGTGAGAAAGCAGGGGACTGGTGCTAATAATGTGAATATCATGCACAGCAAATCTGAGCTTGTTTCAGGGCTCTCAAAGCTTGTGTTGTTACTTTACAAACTTCTCACTTCCGCTGGTTTTTTTGTCGCCCTTTCACCTCACTTTGACAGCAAGGCAGCTACCTCTGATTCCAGACTAAACTGCAAAGAGAGAAAGCAAGAGAAGAGAGAGTACAGGAACAAGGAATGTCTTCAGTGGGAGGGGGAGAGTTAAGAACCTGATATTCCTTCTAGCTATATACCAAATCCATTCAGATGTTCCTTCTGTTCCTGTAGCAAGGCAAGTGATATGGTTTCAAGATTAAAAACTCCATCCATTCCCACAGATGTTTTAAACTGTACATTAGATGGGTACCTGTGTGTCATGGCCTTTGCTGGGTTTCCATCCCTGTATGACTGACCATGAAAACCTGAGGGAACAAGTTCAGATATAGGTTTCCATTTTGTTTTCATTATGATTCACATATTTATTCTCAGAGCAACAGATATGGGTTATTGTTTCATAAAAATTATATAAGTTTCTTATTTTATAGGTGAAATAATGTCTGAAAGTGTTTGATTTTAATAAATAGAACCCAGAAAATTGGTCAAACGATATATAAAATTTAAAGGGAACACAAAGTTTTTCCCCCACGTCAATGCTGTTAAATGCAAATTTTAAAAAAACCACCACATTATTTTCCCATTTCCATCCTTGTAGAGCAAACAAGACCAAGTCATTGTAATTCCCAAAGCACAGCTACTTATAGAAAAATGTAATCCATTGTAGAATAATAAATTCTACATGCCAGAAAGCTCTTCTTGAAGCCTGGGTAAAGAGCAGCCTTCCTGATGGTTAGACACACTGACTTTTTTTATAATAGACGTTGTTATGACTGGAATTTTGGTTTTTAATAACATCATGAGTCTTTTGGACACACACACAGTGCTTGGTGTCTTTAACAGTAACACTTAACTTGCACATTTCTATTTTACAAAGATGTGCACAGTAAATATTTTCACTATTTCACTGTGCCATTACAAGATTATTTGTCATTTGCTTTGACATTTGTATAAACCATATTGTCACAGATTACGGACAAATCTCAAGGTTAATATTGCCTTCATCTTTACTTGGATGGCTTTTCTTAGCATCTTAGGCCCAAACACAATAGCGTTCTAGTGTAACAATTACCACCCTCGGTGACTCTTTCTTAACTATCATCACGTCCTGATTTTAAAAGGCTAGTATTTAAGAAATACCTTTGTTCTAGAAAATATGCATTTAAGAATACAAAAGTCTTTAGAAGTTTTGCTGTTACTGATTAAAAACCTTACACCTGAGAAGTAGCTGGTGGCTTCCAGTGAGTCATTAAAAACATTGGAATTGTAGCAGTGAGACAGACCAACCCAGTTCCACCCAGGTGTCCCACCTCTGACATTGACTTGTACCATCTTTCTTAGAGGGAGGTTTTGGGAACACTGGTCCACAGACAGAGATGGATTTATCTGTCAACTAATGTAGATCACATTATCCCAAAGCCATAAATTATGTCAAAACCCATGAAGCATGAGGTTAATGTACAACAAACAGAGTGATCACATATTAAAGTTCTGATATTCTTGATAAGTGCACATTTTCTCCTTTTTTTTCTGAATCTCCACAAATTCCGAATCAACAAGAAAAAAAAACCACACCAACAACAACAAAAAGAAAACTCACCATAACAACAACCAACAAAAAACCCACATACAAATGTACAAAAAAAGCACCCAAAAAACAACAACAACAACAAAAAACCAAAGAAACAAACAAACTTCTGACAAGAAGTTCAATATTTAAATCAAATATTGTGCCCAAAACATTCTTTAGTCAGTTTTCGATGTTCTGCTATTTTCATTTACTACACAGACACACTGTCTCCTATTATGAAGTGCAGGAACATTCCAAGACTGCTATCTCTAGAGCTTTTAATTATTTTACATGTTTTTGTTATACCCTGCATTGGTTAAATGGAAAATATGAAAAATGAAAATGCATCCACACTGTATGAACCACAACACTGATTATTTAATTTGTTCATCTTGAGTGGGCTTGTTACAAGTTTTTTAGTGGAGAAGAAACCTGAACTGGCATTATCCGAATGATTGCACAGGGAACCATATTCAGGCTACAAATTCAAGCTCCCTTCGTTTTATTATTGGGCTTCCAAATCTGAACCTGTAGTTAACTGAGAGGTGTTTTTAGACAACAGAGCAAAGCTGTCTCAGGACTTACTATATTTGCAGTGAACTGGAAGGGGATGTTGGTTGGTTGTGTGAGTTGGAGGAAGTGTTTTTGGCAATGCTTCGATTGAGGCTTCTCTCAGCATGATTCCTTTTAGACTTTTCTGTTCTAAATTAGTCAGTCCACTCCTGTACTGCTCACCATAAACTCCACAGCCTTAGTTTGCTCTGAACTCACTAACTTCTAGAACCCCTTAATTTCAGGGCTTGGAGATTTTAGAATATTCTGACTCCATAGTGTATCTGAGTGTACTTCAAATCTTAATAATAATAATATCCAGAAGCAAACTTTTGCTTGCTGGGAAGTGGAGGGAAATGCTATTGTCCCATTTGCAGAGGTGGGGAGCTGACAGCAAGGCTGTGTTGCAATGGCAGCAGTGTGTGCCTCTTGCCAAGGTGTGTTTTTTAACTAGTTATCTCTTGTACTAACAGCGAGGTAAATATAGGTGTGACACACAGAACCTGGCACAGGGTGGGAAATTCACTCAGGAAGCAGAGGCAGCAGCCAGCCACACAAGTTGCCATTGCAGAGCTAATTAAAGTAGCTCATGAGGTGTATGAGTCCATTGTCTATAAAGGAATCTGAGCATATCTAGCTCTCGTGCACACATCTACACTCAGTCAGTTTCCCAGTGAAAACACACTTCACCTGAAATGTTCACTTCTACAGAATCAAGACCCAATGTTTATTTTGTTAACATGCATACTTACTACAGTAGGTATCACAGATCTGCAGTGGAACTGAATAATCTACATCTGTTCTCCAGCCCTTTTAAAAGAAAGAATTGAGGCTTATTCCCCTTTCAGCAGAACTGTTACCAAGCACTTGTGTTGACAAAATGAGATTGCTTTATTAGTTTACTCAAGTGACTGCATTTTCAATCTGTTTTTAAATAAACACATATGGAGATTACTGGTCTAGTGTATATTAAGAGAGTTGCAATCACTTTTAGGTCTCTAAATTATAGAGCTAATCATAATTTTTGTTGTTATTGTTGTCTGACAGATAATGTCTTATTTACAAAATAAATAATTTATGCAGGAAATTATCAGTCTCCTCACCAAATTTCATTTCTCACTAGGGAAAGAACAACTACTCTCATTACTCAGAAGGCTCTTGCCAATCTCACTTTCATCTTGCCTCTTTCTTCCCAGCAGCAGAAAGTGAAGCTGAGAAGGGCGTTCCAGGGAAGTTACTGGAGCCTCAGAGCTCCACTCTCACTGTCATTCCTCTCAAAGTCTGCTGAGAACATTAACTCCAGAGAGCAATAAACCTATCCGCTTCATGCTCATTTTATATGAATAAAATTTCTTAATAAAGTTCAGCTATGGATATAGTGTGCAGAAATGTCAGAAATAATTTGCTCAGTTCTACTTTCCTGAGTGCTAATTCTAGGACACCATGCACTTGCTGTGCTGTTTACTATATGCTTCACCATTTCTAGTCAATGTCAATTTTTGAAAATTCATCTATTATTTACTTTTTTTTGAAAATTCATCTATTATTTATTTGGATCTTTTGATAGATTGAACTTTTTTTATGAAGGAACACATAAAGACAGGATTAGCAATATCCTGATGATATCCTTTTATCTGCCACTGAGAAAGGAGCAAGATCATGGAGAGCAACTTCCCAGTTAATTAATGACATCTCAAAGAGAGGTGGTGGCAGGACACCAAGCCATAAATAATGCTCTTTGGCAACTTGATTTGCACAGTAATCAGATTTAGCTGGGAGGAGAAAGCAGTGAGAGTATCCAGTGGCTTGCTTGGTTTTTTAATGATTTGTACTTTGTATTTTTTACAGGGTACCTGGAAAAAGCAAGACACATACCTGAATACAAATTGTTGACCCACACATTTCTTGTGACATAGTGATTGAAACAGAATCTCCCTAATGAAGAAAAAAAAAATTAAAAATCACTATTTTCCATACCCTGGAACAATGAAAACATACTGTGTCTCTCCAGCTCTTTGCTTTGGTTTCCAATAATGCTATGTGTTCTACTATGTTAGAAAATTGATGGAAGGTTATTTGTTTTCAGAAATAACCCCAGATCTCAATGACCATAAGCAGCTGGTGTAGTTCTGCCAAGCACAGTGTGGCAGCACAGGAAGAGGGCTAATGTTACTGCATTTTATGGAGCGTCATAAGGAGGACACTCTCCTCCCACTGTTTGCTTCCTTCCACTATCTTCACTTCTTTTCCCTGGTGTATGAGTTGAAGGAATGACCCTGTCTTTACAGTTCTTCTGGGCTTCCCATCCCATTGTATGCAGAGAACAAGCTGAGCCTTAGGGTAAAATTGTCCTAATTGACTGGCTTGACATTTAATATTTGATTGATTATGGTCTGTCCTCAAAATAATGTTTGCTACTCCAGCCATAGCTATGAATCCTACATCACTCTTCAGTGTGGCAAACTCCTAAAGCAATTTGGGGGAAATTAGGTGAATATATTCTTTTCCAAGCATGACAGAAGAGGAATCCATAGTTAGAGGATCAACATTCTGGGAACACAGAGTTAGGTCTTGATGAAAACTTTGTCTATACTATTCATGGTGTTGAGACAGGAACTGTATGTAATTTATATGGGATCCCATTCTGTCACAGTAGCACATAACAGCTACAGTAGGACATAATAGCTTTGTATAACAGGGAAGAAAATAGCATTTTTAAATGCATCAGTGCCTTCATGAAACGCACACTTCAATATCTTGCTGTGATTTATTGGTGCTCCACCATTACTCCCTTCCCTTACTAATTAACACAGGGAACCTCTAAAACCAGAAAGTGTAAACCCCACAGATTTCATGTGAAATAGACCAGTTGAAGAGAAGTGCTGCTGAACGTTCCCTGAGTGTTGACAACTCTTCTACCATACAGATCTCCATCTCTGCCAGTAATACAGCATTTTCCAGACAGCTTTTCCCATTAGGACAGACTCTTGATATTACCACCAATGCCTTCTGTGGTCTGTGTTAATTAAGATAGCTGTTTTTTCCCAGGCCTTTCCCCATGATTTTTCAGCTCTGGGATCTCCTAGAGGAGGAAGTTATCATCTTCCACTTATGCATGTCCTCAGATTGAGCTGAGTTGGAAAACTCTGCTTTTAACAGCTGCTCTGTTACATTCAGCACCAGAGGTGCAATAATGACCTAAACTGATTCATTAGAAAACAAATCCAGCATTCAGTGTCCATCCCGCTAAGCCCTGGTATATGCACCTTTCTCACTAGAAGTATCACAAGTACCTGAAAAAGACGCAATTGCATTGTGTCCCTGCATACAGTGGCAAAAAGCACAGCTGGAATATACCTTAAAGAGAGGGCAGATGTAGGAGCTATGCTTCTGTGTTCTAAAGCACATCTCCCTACAGCGGAGTGAAGTCAACAGGCACAGTCAGGAGTAACAATTCAAATCACAACATATAAATTTCTCAAATTTCTCAAAAGTCGTCATCTGACATCTCATGTACCTGTTTAGTGGAGCAGACTGCTCCACTGACCAGTGGAGCACATATTTAGCAGCGGACATGAGACTACTGAGGAGCTGGCTGCTGAACCAGATGGATGTCTTTCAGCATGGTGGTCCTAGTAGCTACTAGGATCTATCCTGCTAATATTCTGCTGTTTGAAAAATAATACTGTAGCCTGTCTTTTGCTCTTTGACCTCACTTTCCAGATGTGTCTCTCAGTAGATCCCAGTTTGGGTCAAGAAGGTAACTGATAGGCAGGGTTAAAGGGCAAACCACTGTGCTGCACTGAAAATGTGTGAGGTGTGGATTTAGTTGCAAGAGAGGAATGAGGTTCTCATGATTAACTGCTGCCTGAAACTGAAATCTCACCCTCCCATAATCTTTTCCCACTCTGTCCGCACTTTGTTGGAAGAAGCAGTTGTGGAGTCACACAATCAACTGGCTCAAAAAGATAATTTGGCTGAAAAATAACCCTTTTTGCATGTTGAGTTTGGCAGCTGTGACATTTAGAGTTCATGTCTCAAGTCATACATTTCACAATTTGCCAGGTCAGCTATATCAGTGACCCATATATGAAATATTAACAGTAACATTTGCTATATACATAATACCACACTACAAAAATGACATTAAAAGAATATCAAGGTTTCACTCAATAGTCACATCCTTTGATGTGACTCATTTGACTTCAGAATCTGTATTTATTTCTTGTTTCAGTGTGAGATCAGATTTAGAACTACATGCTTTTAAAATGTTCCAGTAATTGTTCCAATATGTACATGGTTTATTAATGGATTCAAGCTGCAGAACAATAAATGGAATAATAAATGAATGAAGTTAGGTATGTTTAAAAGTCTTACAATGTTTAAGAAATAATATATACAAACCACAGAGACTGAATGGTGCATTCCAAGAGATTCACATGAAGCCATCTGCGTCCTGTTACACACAACTACTGAGAACTGTGCCTTGGTTTGGGATGTGAAGAAAACTTGTATTTGTTCTGCAGCTGCAGCAGTCTTCATTTTCCAGGCTGATATTAGGGGAAAAGACTTACTTTTAGATGTACAAGGACCATATATTATTCTAAAATTTATGCCTAAAATAAAAGCTTTTTGTATTTTTTAATACAAAATCAAATGATTTGCAAGTAATTATTTTGTTTCCTACAAGTTACTTTTTATACTGATGAACACTAGATCTACTGAGGATACATAGAAGTAACAAGCTTCTTTGACTTAGTTTACAGTTTACGGTGTTGTGAACACTTCTCACTTAAAAGAGACTCATATCTAGTGATTTAAGTGTTTTCCACAATATAATGTTATGCAATTTTAAAAATATATATTTACCTGGAAATTCTCCATGAGCAAATGGACATTTAATCCAAGATCCTCGTTTGGTTGTAAACTGAAAGCAGAGAAATCTGTTAGGAAAACTGAATTTTCCATTTAAATCTGTGGCAAAATATTCAGCTATGATCAGGGCATTCCAGAAAATTGCTGAAGATTAATTCACAGCTTTCCAGCTTTATGGTATCTTCCAACCCCTGACTTAAATTAGATCCCCTAATTCTTCAGGTATTTATAATTGTGCATATATTACAGAAATATGTGGTTCCACTGACTTAAAAGTAATCTAAAAGAAAACAATAGCATGCCTGTATTATCTTTATTTGGCATTTTTTTCCTCAACTAGAATAGTAAGAAATTCTCCATTAAATGCACTGTATTGATCATTTTATTTTCAAATATTTACTAGAAAAACTTTATATGTTAAGTTTAGCAAATTCTTCAGAGTTTGCATTGACCAAAACCAATTTTTTTCTTACTTTTCTTAAACAGAAAAAATGAAGGGCACAATCTGACCTGTGCCTTATCTATTATTGCTGTTGCACTTCAAAACAATCACCTTCTACTCTAATCTTTCACTTTTCCTTCATTCTCAGTTCCCATTCATCAGAGCTACGAAGCAAGATATTGATCAGAAAGAACATCAGCAGCTCATTTTTTTTAGAGACAGAAGAAGGGCAGTTAATATGTGTTTTACAAAGAAATACCTTTACCTTCATGCAAAGTCTTGGGTGAGTGTCCACACGAGAATATTTAACCTGCTGGAAGACAGAGCACTCAGTATTAGCTAGTTTTATTAACTAGTTTCACAAAATCTATTACTGAAAATGTTCATGGTTTGATTACGGAGAAGGAAACAGGTTTGTTTACTTCATAAACATCCCAGGAAGTTAATCACGTTAAATGGTTAGGAACAACTGCTGGTTTGGATTACTGAATAGTTTGATTCTTTTTGTCTGCAACATGTAGCATTTTTTATGATCAGCCTGACCCATTAGTTCTAAATTAATTCATTCCATGGTGGCTTGTGCAAAATTCTGCTTACACAGTCATCGTGTTTCAACCCCTTATTTGCCACTCATGAACAACTCAGCAGAACACTTAAACGTACATCCAAAAGTATTCCACCATCAGTTGAGAAATCTTTCAATTTTCCATACCCATATTTCAGAACAGCGAAATGTAGGCTGAATTTTAGAAATCCCCTTAAGCAATCCACAAAATGTTGTTTTCTTGATTAACAACTGTTTACCCACCAAGGGCATCACCACAAAAAGCCTTGTCTTACATAAACAGTTACTACATGTATAAGTGATCCTACTTGAATAAACGCTGTTCCTCAAGGGACTGAGCGAAACACATGGCCAAACACTTCCTTCCTGTAACTTCTTTTGAGAACATAACAGATGTACTTGGGTACATCTACAACAGTGTCCCAGAAGGTGGTTCTGTAGGAGTCTACTCAGACCTGGAGACAGCGTTGTCATTGACAAAGCCCCAGCCTCAGTGAAGAGCAGTGATGCAGCTTTTGAGCCTGTCAGTACATGTACATAGCATTAGAGTGTGGATTTACAGGGCAGCTGGCCCTGTCTGAGGAATCTGCAGTAGTTACCAGCATACTACAGAGATGACTTTCAGAGTTACAGTACAATAAATGGACCAAATTCAATATCAAACTTGTTAGCATTAATGAGGAAAAAAAAAAAGGGAGTTCATTTTATCCCTGAATGTTGATGATGCTTGAGGGTCCCTGCCAGCTCAGGATACTCTATCGTTCTATGATTAATATTAATTTTCAGCCATTAAATGCAATCATTAAATACAGAAAAACACTCATACTGTGTAATAAAGTTGGATTCTGTTCTGG
>WEKY01040252.1:0-13462 GCA_013390045.1 Picathartes gymnocephalus | reverse complement strand
TCATTTTAGTCTTATTTTCTTCTTTTTTTTTTGTTTTCTCTCCTGCAAGGAATGAGTTGTACTTTTTGCCAGCAGATGAATAGTCCCACAGGGATCACTCACATCTAAAATTAAATTAATCTGGTTTTTTGAGATCAAAGTTTTGTTGGAACTCATAAATTATGAATCTGAACAATCACTAAAGGCTCGGCCAGGAGTTCCTAATCACAAAAGCATTTGACAGTCTTGAGTCAGCCCCACCCCCTCCCCAATCATGTAATCAGAGTAATAACATTAATCCAAAAGTTTCAAAATTAATATCTTGTATTTGATTTTATTCGCCTTTTCAGTTGTTACTTTAAGTTTTCTGCCTTCTCTTCACAATCAGGCAAGCCTGAAACTTACTTTTCACAGTGAAACGAATTCTAACAAACCTCAAAAACCCAGAGCATTCAGTATCATCAGATTTCAGAATGAAGTGTTAAACCATGCAAGACATGCATTTGAAAACCCTTCTTAACTTGAGAAAATAAGTGCTGGAAGAACTAAGGGACACAATATTTCACCACCCACAATTTCAAGACATTGGACCGGGTTGAGGAAGGCGTTTCAGAAAGATCTTAACTACAAAACAGTTGTGCCCTACCAAAGTACTGTTATGTCTCCAGAAATATTTAAAGAGATTTATCTTCATCTCATTTACATTTTTGGTGTCTAAATGTTAAATATCTAAATCTGATCTAATCACAATAGACTCTGTGACAGTAAAAAGAAGGAGGTACCATCAGAGAGAAATCCCTCCAAACTATTATGCCTATCTACAGATAAGAGTTGTCCTCACAATGTGTCTGTCTCCCTTATTTTAAAGGGAATCTGACATGAACTATAAATCAAAAGCAGATCCTATTTACCCCAAAGAATTTAGCAAACATTACTAGCTTCCCAGTCATCTCCACTTTTTATTTCTCTATAATGAGTCAGTAACCATTCTGAATAAATCACGTGATTAGTGTGCAAGAACATACTGTGATTATGAATAGTTTTAAGTCTCAGAGAAGAGAGGAATTTGCAACTGTTCTTATTCCAAAGTCTAGCTCTTCACATTATGCCTTTGGTGATGGCCTTCAATCTCACAGTTTGAATTAATCCACATAGCTCTTACTTTGTCAGGAGAATTTTTGAAAGAGTTTTCTATATCTTCACAATGGTCATTCGACTTGATGAACCTGCATAGGTTAACCATGACAAGGACAGGACAGGCTGGCTCCCAAGCAAGGGTTTGTGTCGATGGGTTATAAACAATATTGTCCCATAGCACCTGCGTATCTGTGCACAAAGAGAGAAGGAAAACATTATTCAAGATGTCCAGACAGGAATCAACACTTTTAATAAGTCTGGTACCTCCACATGTACTTTAAACCAAAATCTTGGACTTAACACAATAAAACACTTTTTAAGCCACAATTTTTTCTGTTCTGGTAAAATATTTACTTTCATATGTGTGTAAATAAGACAATTTCTTTTTCAGCTGTCATCTCACACCAAATTCTGACATTGCTGGAACATTTGTGTAAATAATTTCCCCTTAAGGATGGAACACACATATATAGTTAACTGTCTCCTTTTTCAACTCCCTGCTCCCTCCTTTAAGTTGGGTATTGGACCCCTTGTTCAAATGTCTCCATGAAGCACTCTTTTCGCATCATTTCTAAGTTGACCTTTAATTCCTTCTGGCCAGTTTGCGTGTCACTTAAGAAAATGTGGGAAATGACCAGAAAGTTACTTATTGTTTATGTTGGCATAAACTTGGTGAACTATTTGGTCTGAAAGTAGATTATTTTATCTACCCACAGTAAAACAAACCAATGTGATGATTTCCTTGAAGTTTTGCAATACATGATTTTTACTGTAGATTAATTTAAATTGTGACATACTAATGAAGCTGCTGAAAGTCACTCCTATAAAGAGTAATCACACAGTACTTGCCATTTGCAAAGGGGCAAAGTTGTATCCTCCTTGCGTCTGGAAATGCCAGCCAACCCTACAACCAGACAGTGGATATTAGTTAGAGATTCTCAGACACACATATTTTTAACATTTCAGGTAGAATGTGACAGAAATTTTTTCCACCAAAGACAAGGACGCTAGGTTTGTTAGAAAACTTTGGAAGTCATTTTTTAAAAGAAGTTTTGCACTATATATTAATTTTATTGTTAATCATTAGGGGCATTGAACTAAGGTGATCCCTTCTAACGTTATACTACGACTATTTCTAAGTTGTATATTTAGACCAATTTCATTTAGAAAGTCTTCCAGTTTGATTTTCATTACATTTCTTCCATTGTCATTACTTTCTAGGGATATCAAAACATTCAATAATCATAATATAAGATCTCCTGGCCTGGGCAGTGGTAAAGAATGCGTCCCTAAAATCTGAAGATTAACACTTAACCCAGTCTTCAAGTATATGTGCATGACTGCTGCCATACCCTATTTATTTAGATTCATGTGCAAATGTCTCTGTTATTTAGAGTTCCCATCTGTTTGATCAGCAACTCTATTGCAGAATTTTCTGTGTATACACTGAGAGGAATAATATTCTTCTAGTGACCTCATATTTTCAGAGTGGAATGAAAAAATTCCCTAGCCTTGGAAGAGACTTTGTGGTTCATCTTGCTTATTTAGGTATGTGGTTTTAGGTCTCACAATGTACACACCTAAGGGTGACTAAAGTGCCCAAATTATTGTCACAGTAGCCTTATGAAGATCTAGCCAGTGCAGCCAGTGGAATCTAGAGAGCAGTCCAGCACATCCCAAAAGGGCCATCTACCTTTGGTCAGTTGAGTAACTGACTGCATTAATCAGATCTCCATTGACTTTAAGGGTTTGGACACCTAATTCAGAAGTAGATATCTATATTTGGATATCTACGTTTAGATATCTTAATTTGCAAGGTAAATCCAACCCCAAAATTCAGTGAGAAACTAGGTTCACATAGTATTTTTCTATGTTATCAAGATAATTTTAAATTTGTTTGGGACCTTTTATTTCTTGTATGAAAGATATTCCAAAATCTCACTTCTCAGGTTATCAGAAAAATCTGTAACCAACTTGTAACCAAGTTTATCCCCCTTCATTCTCATTGCAATAATGGTTTCTGTTTAAAACATATCTTATTTTTCCTCATAAGTGACCCTTCAGGTCTGCAGTTACACAGCAAACATATTTTCTCTTTGCATGTGTTTTACCAGGCTAATGGAAATACAGTCTTTGAATCTCCCTTGTAAAACAGTCTCTTCATTCCCCAACCATTACAGATTTTTTATGTATATCTTCCTTTTGAATTAATCTTTCTTGAAGCTGGATACAAGAATTCCTTATAGTATTTCAAAGAAGGCCTTGCCCATACTTTCCTGCTAGCATGGAATAATCTAACTCACTAGACTTTTGTTCATGTTTACATCATGGAAGCAAGCTAGTTAATCACCCTCTGATCAACTGTTTCACCCAGATCTTTTTTCTTCCACTGTTATTTCTAAATGAGGATTCACATATTACAGCAAGAATTCCTTTTATTAGAGCAAGTGCATGAACTTGCACTTCATACTTTACACTTCATCGTCCTTCAATCGTGCCACCTATGAAGATCTCTAGTCTTTTCCAATTACCCTGACCCTCTTCCATTTTGATTACACATCCCAACTGTTTTCCAGCAAATACCATTACATATTCCTGCATTTTGTGCCCATGTCATTGATGAAAAGATTTATATGAGAATGGCTCTAAGTGTTGTCCTTAAATAACCTCCCTACCAGCACAGGCCCATCCAACAGGAGTTGCTGAGTTAGCCCTGCAGGTAGGTATTATCTACCACACAAATCTTGTTCTCGCTCTCAGTTTCCTCAATTCCTGTTTTAGTTTCTCATGTAATACTATATCAAATGCTGCTGATATTCAGTCAGATTAAGTCTTCTGTCTTTTCACTGCTTATAAAAAATCAGACATAATAATATTACACAACTCATTCCATAAATTATTGTAAATTTTATCCCATTTTCTTCTGATTGCCATGTTTTAATTAGCTTTTCCTAAAAAATCCCTTCCTTATATTTACCTAAGCCTAAGGTCAAAAAAAGCCTTAGTCAAAGACATGGGTCTAGAGCCTTTTTCTTCAGGTTTTTCCTCCTTCCTTTACACAAATCTTTGATAAACTTTCTTTAATCAGAAACACAAATATATACCAAATTCCAGACTGTATTACCTCAATGCAAAGACAAGGGAGTAGCTGAGAATATTTCAAAGAAATGGATTTAAAAGAGTCCTTTCCTTTTATCTGAAATGAAAAAGATGGTCATAAATCCAGGACAGTAAATGACTTTTAATAAAGCTAAATGATAGATATAGGTGATATAGATATAGATGATATAGATGGATATAGATATAGATGATATAGATATATAGATGATAGATATAGATATATAGATGGCATTTCCTATAACTATAACCTTAATGAGCATTACCAGCAGCAAGGCACTCCCCACCAGTTCCCCAAACCACCATGAGTTTAACTCACCACTGCAAATGCCCCAACATCTTCGCAGGTGAACCATTTGTGGCACAGGCGAACGTAATAATCTTGATCTCGGGGATAGTTGGATACATTCACTGTTACAATTTTCCTTGCCCTGTCTAAATTAAAATCTAACTTTCCAGCTGAAAAGAAATAAAATCAAGCATGAAATTATTACATCTGTTTCTTTATAACTTTATTATTTCTATTTTATTTATTTATAAAAGGTACAGAATATATTTCATAACTTGATAGAGATGAAACTCAACATCTATAGATTCTTACCTAGAATGTTTGAAATTATTACTTTTATACCCTGATAGTCCTCAAGTTCTTTTTTATGAGATATTATTTTCATTCAACATTATTTAGCTTAGCACTTGTAATACTGAGAGGCCAAGACACTTACCTCAACCGTAGTACTTGAAATCTTGTGTAGTTTATGTGCAAATATTTGAAATATACACACTAATACTACTATAAGGGCTGATTATCCCAAGATTGTAGTTTTCTTAAATAGAGAATATGTGCAACTGTGATAGAAAAATACAATATGTGGGAGGATTTTTTTTTTATATATTTTTATTCACAGGTGTGCCAAAAGCAGAATAGCAGTTTGGCAAATTAATTTCAATCTATTTATGAGGTCTGTCTACAGACAAAACATAAAACCAGCAATCCAAAGTGCATTAAAAGAACACAAATCTATTTCCAAAAGTTTAGGAATCAAATAGACTACCAAAACCTTTACCTCCCATGTTGCATTTTCAATAGCAATGCATTTCCAGAACATTACTATGTACCATTTCAATAGAAATACATCGAAATACATTTCCAGAACATTACCTATCAACTACATGGTAATTATAAGTAGTGGTAGTTGGAAATCATAATTTTTTTTCTCCCTGCTCATTTAAGCATGAAAACATGCCATTGTATAGGTCACCAGAAATATTTCACAGTTTTAAGCTGCACAAAAGATCAGCTCACCTGAACAAGCTGGAATATATTTTCCCACATCACTGTTTCTGCAATCTGCGAGGTAGAAGCCAGAGTTTGTCTCATATAACTGTGTAAACAAACTGCCAAATTATCCAACAGCTTCCCAACAGGAAACCTCTCTCATCCCTCTTTTTAAGAGCAGATTTACATACACTTTTAGCTAAACAGCAAAACAGAAAAGTACTCTTCCCACACACAGAGATTATATCACCATATGCCTTAAGGAACTATCTCCCCAGTCTGGGGTTTTACTGGGAAACCTCATCAGCAGTTAAGGCTGCAGCTAAGGATATAGCATCACACTTCTTTACTTACAACCTAACAATAATTTGAGTAATAATTTTGGTTACTTTTCCTCGAAAAAACCCCCATTGCTTACAAGGCCCATTTCTGTTATCAATAACTCTGTATTTTTGCTATTCTGACTCCAGCCTTAGAAAGAAACACCTTATCTAGCTTCTAGGGAGCTTACCAGAATTAGAAGCCAGGCAACGCTTTCAGAACATCTGGTATTTTTATCTCCAAAACTTAACTTTAAGAACATTAAAACAACTTTTCCTATGTTGCTTTCATCCCTTCTTGCCTAACACAGTATTGGAGCAGCACTTTAATTTCCCGACAGTGTTCTCTTCCACCAAGAAATAGTTCCTATTTTCATTTGTTCACTCACCCTGGTAATGTGTCTTAAAACTGGGCTTTATGAAACCTTGTTTCCTTCCCTCTTTGTCCACAAAGTACTTATATATTTCAATAGTGAATCAGGATTTATAAGACAATTAAAGTCTTTTTAAGCACAAAAAGCACTTATACCAAAGCGTCAAACCATATAGAAGGGATGACACTGTACCAAGGGGCAAGGGCACGAACCACTCATCCATGGGTTCTGGAGATGGGAAGGCAGGACAATCGCAGGCATGGGATCAAACAAAGGGTCTCACGTCATTTTTTGCTTTTTCCTTCCCTGGCTGCACTGTATCTTGGTTGGGCCACGGTGCTGAATCTATTTTTGTATGTACATGGCATAATTTGTAAAAGAATTGTAGGCACTTCACCCCAAAAACATGGGAAAACGCTACCTAATCTTTTCCAGTTACGTGTAAACAGGCCATAGAACAGCTAGTTAATGAAAGTAAAAATAAATTGCTATAGACTTTCTTATTAAGCTTTCCTCAGCTTCTGAAGCCACCCCTGGCCACCCCCACAGAGAAGCAGAAGCTCCATCTGAGGCACAGAGAGCAGGCAGGGCTGAACCTGCAGGCAGACAAAGAGCACGTGCCAATCACAAGAAGGGCAACTGGGACAAACACATAGTGTAAATTCAGTTTTCCCCATAGTTTTGCATATAAACTCTGGGTTTTATAGCAAATTGAGACCTTTACTTGCTAACACAAAAAAATCACTGAAATATAAAGACTGGTCCTGGCACACGTGATCTACCATCAGTTGGGTCACCATATCCCAGAAGCTGATTTGGATGTGCTTTTGCCTTTGAGGGGTTTTTTGGTTTGGTTTGTTTTTTTCTTTTACAAGATATTTATTGAAAAACATCTGGTTTAAGATATTTTCCTACCTTCAACATAGTATTGCTGGCTCAGCTTGACTTCACAGTAATGTGGTACAGTTTTCATGGTCACATAGATGTGTTGTGCTACATTGACTTCAATGCAATTGAATTGTACCTGTACCTGTTTAAAACATTTATAAAATCAAGTTCATGCATGATTTTCAGATACAGAAAAACCCTTGGTTAAGATATTTAAGTAAGAAATATTCTTTGTTCCAATATATTTACATTTAAAAGCAGCATTAAGTAGTCAGTAAGATGGCATTAGGAATGTAAAAGAAGCAGATACAACTTAATAAAAGGATTTCAAAGAGTATCATT
This sequence comes from Picathartes gymnocephalus, assembly GCA_013390045.1. Lineage (NCBI taxonomy): Eukaryota > Metazoa > Chordata > Aves > Passeriformes > Picathartidae > Picathartes > Picathartes gymnocephalus. The sequence goes on along the minus strand of WEKY01040252.1, from coordinate 6,026 downwards.
ATTTCTAATCCAGGATGTTGCTTTCACCTTCACTTTTAGAAATCCAAATATCTACAAGATATAAAATAATCCTAAAAGCATAAAAATATCAAAAACCCCAGTCTATAGCATTTTACAAGCACAAACATTTGCGGAATGAAAAAAAAAAGTCTGTTTAAATATTTAATGGCAACTTCAGAAAATTTATTTATTACAATAACAGTTTATAAGACAGAAAGTAATTTAGGAAACAAGAGTTGAGGTCCAGTTATAGCAGGCCATTCCCTCACTGCTATCAGTTAACTATTAAATTCCATGTAGGTTTTCATGTTGGATATTTTCCTATTTGGTAAAAGGCGTTTGGAGGGTAAAAGATGTCTTATGTCACCATTTTAGTCACTGAACTGAAACTAGGAAAATTCCATTAGATATGTTTGTTGATTCCTGCCTATAAACTTGCCTTACTCTAAAAGCTACTGTTTGCTGACTGGTGGCCCTGCACTGTCCACAGGGATGTTCCATCATCAAGTGACACCAAGTGCAAACTGCAGTTGCAGTTTGGGAGAACTTTGTTCCGCGTGTGCAGTCAGTGTAATGTGTACAAAGCACATAAAGCAGCACATTGGGTATAGGATTAGTAACAGTTATCCACCAGTAACTGCAAAAATTCATTCCTTTCAAACTGTTGCTCAAGGGTGGTTCTTTTTTGCCCCTGTTGCAAATTTTAATAACAAATACTTCCCCTTAACAAATACTGCCCCTTACAAGGGCTTAGGACAGATGAGCACAAGTGCTTAGGCACCTGTCTGTCTTCTAGATGTGTAAATTCCATTGACATGGTTTGACTGAAGTAATATGCACTTAAAATCTCTGTAGCATTGTTCTTCCTTGGTACTGGAGTCAGAAAAGCTTCCATACGATTTGGAGGGCACAAAAACAAAGCTAGCAAGACTGACATGAAAATTAGGCTCTGCAGAGGAGGGTTCCCTTGTCAAAAGGTAAGTACAAAAATGGTGGAAAATTGAATTTATATGTTGTAAAAGGAAATTTTGTTGTGGAGTTTCATTTGGCTCTGCTGAAGCATATGTTTCATTGTAGTTTTCCAAAAAGCCAGTAAGCAGAAAATAAGAGAGATACAAAAGATATTTTTTCCCAAAGGCTTGTAAACATTTAAATGAAAAATTACTCCCTGCAAAAAAGGAGTTTACCTTCTTTCCATTAAGCATATTGCTTTTTTTCCTAGTGAATCTCACATGTGTGCACTGAGATTGCTGTGTGTCGAGTGAAAAAGAACATATTTCCAGCCCACGGACATTCTCTGAAAGGAGTTAGGAATAGATTGCAAAAATATAATATAAGCATCTTTAAGAAGATCAAAAACATAAATTAAAATACACCATATCATAAGCTTTTCTTCTAAGTGAAAGGTACATTTATTTTGTCTCTGTTAAAAAAGGGACATTATATATAACTCACACATGGGAGTAGGAACAAGGATTTAATACAGATTGCTATAAATGAAGCTTTAATTATGCAAATTTTAAAAATAAGCCTATTAACTCTGAGTGAAGCAACTAGGAAATATCTAAATGTTAAAATGTGAAGCACATGCATGGCAAAGGGTTTGTAAAAATAGACTATGCACAGGAAGTTCATGTACTTTCATTTTATTTTAGTGCAGAACTGTAACTTCAGATGAATAAACTCTTTCTCCTTCTGTAGGGGCAGTCACTCATGTCCAGTTATCAGAGCAGACAGAATTAGTGTGTGTGCCTGCATGGATGTCAGAGCAAGAAAGAAAAGGACTTCTGTGAGCTTGGGGCACTGGCAGAGGACAAGCTATGCGTGTTACATTGGAAGGCAGAATTCATTATCTCAGTTCTCATTCACTTGAGAAGGGTCACGATTTCACCCTGTTTTGCAGTAAAATGCTTGCACAAAAATATTTTTCTGATAACATTAGATGAAAACAGCTTGGTCCCAAATATTACAATATGGAATAAATTTTGGCTGAATGGCCCTATGCAAAAAGTGAACAGAAAGGTCTCGGTAGCAAAGCTGATTCCTACCATCCAGAATCAGTGTTCCTTTAATGTTTAAATGAAGAGAGCATGGGCTTCCTTGGACACACTTCATCACCGTTGAGATCTTCATGCTTTTCAGTACCATAGAAGATAAAGATGCAGGAGCATCATGGCAGAAGCTGTTAAAAATTCCACCTGCAAACACAAGGACAGAGAAAACTCATTGCACACAGGATGTCTAGGGGAGAGCAAGAACTACAGGTGAAGTTCCAGCTCTCCTGAAATCAGTAAGAAAGTCACCATTGACCAGCAAAGCCAGTACCTAAGACTTTCACACAGGCAACAGAGCTAGTTGGCCTTACTAGCAGTGTAGGGGGTTGGAAGAAATTTCTAGGCTTAGAGAAATGTTAACCCAGAAGAGGAAGCAATCACGCTTCCAAACAGCTCAGGTTAGCAGAACACACCTAGACTAATACTGCTTTTAACTAATTAGATCTGATAGATCATGGCTAAACTAATAGTTTATATAAACTTTTTTCAAAACCATTACCTGTATATTGTGGGCACTCTCATGATAGTACTTTAATTTTAGGGCTTTCTGACGGTCTCAATTGCTGTTAAAATTTCACTTTCACACAAGAGGGCACCATTGCATTCCTAGTCATGGAACAGTACCTTACACCTACAGGATTTCTTCTGCTTTAGACCAGAGCAACAAGAGCAAAATAAATATTATCCAGGCCTTCTTCAAGGCACAGAACACATCTACTATGTCTTCTTCTATTTCCCTGTGGAAATTTAGTCATTCCAAAGCCTTAGGAAATGGGTTTGCAGAGCTAAAACTGTAAGCTAGTAAAAGGGAAAAAATAGTCTTAAGACCCCGAACCTCCTCAGTGAGCACAGTTCATCTCTTTCTACTTCTCAGGCTGCCCTACACAAAAATCAGTTATTTATTTATTAATTTCTATTGGTACAGTGGATTTAATCCCCAAAGCATTCCTTGGGCTTCTCTACTTCACATCCATTGTTTGTAGTCCCAAAAACTAGGAGTTCAAGAAACTATCAGAACAAATAGCCAGGGAATTAGGTTTTGTCCCTTGCTTTGTGGTACGCAATGCATCACAGCTCTTCTTAGCTGTAACTATATTACTACTATTTCTTTGAAATATTTCCTGACCTTCTCCTTTCCATACATAGCATGAAAGTTAAAAACCACCCAAGTAAAAAAGAAGTGTTTTATTGACCATTCTCCTTCCTCTGGTGAGTGGCTAGAAGAACACAAAAAAAAAAATTATTCATATTATTCAGCTGTTCAAAATGTTCCTAGAAGGAGTTCAACAAGTATGACAAAGAGTATGAAAGTATGAAACAGCAGTGCCACACTACTGTGCTTGCCATAAAATTCAGGATAGCTCTCTTAATGGAATCACCAGGAAAGGGTGCATCCCTCAATGTCAAGCCAAGAACTGGTGTCAAGTGTGGATGCTCGTTGACTCACATGAAAGACACATCCACAGTTCTCACAGAGGAAAGGTAGGGTGTGGAGAAGGAGGAAAGACAAAGCTTATCCTTTCAACCCTTCCAGTGAAGGAAAGTGCTCTAAATTCAAAGACTGAAAGTATTTTAACCTGAACAGGACTTCTTCCTATTTTATGAGATCCTCATTTTCCCAGTGTCCAGTTGTAGCTGAAGCCCATTGTCAAAGATCAGATACTGATACTGCAGGATGTGAAGACAGGCTGACATAAATGTGGCACCTTGGTTTAACTGTGGTAGGCCTTAAGTGCCCTCACATCTGGTATCAGGAGAAACAAGTCTTTCATGATACACATCACATAGATACAGTCAGAAGAGATAAACACTTCACACCCAAATCTCCACTCTATTAGCCTGGTTTTGGGTGATTGAGCATATTTTGGAGGCAACAGGATATGTTGGTATGAACCAAGTGGAAAAGCATGGGAAAGCAAGGACACTTTACCTCAGCTGGCAGTAGGTCAACTCTGAATTATCCAAAGAAATACCAGCAACTAGACAAGACAATTTATGCAAACCAATGAAAAAACACCGATCACTCAAATATACACATAGGGCTTTAAGAGCAGTTGGAGTACGTTGACTTTGGAAGAATTTATAAACATTTCCAAAGAGATGAGACAGCCCTCAGAAGTACAGTGCACAGAAACTGGATATGAACAGTGTATTCCAAGAATGGGTGGTGTAATAATCCTGAATGTATCTCAGGATGGAAAGTTATTGTACAACTCTCAATTTTTCCACCCACAACTAGCTGGGAGTTTACGATATTGCAGAACTACTTGATAACTATTACTAATAATGTGATAAGTGATGATTACTTTTAGCTCTGTCTCTTTGCTCAAACAGATATTTTCCTGACTGTATCATATGAGATGCAGTTGTGGATACCCAGTGGTATCTGGGAGTAATGGATTCTGCTTAAGTTTTGGTTATTGGTGTAAATTTCTTGATCCAGGCTTATAACCTCACCCATTTCCATGGCTGCATAGAAATTATTTAAGGGAAGAGCAATGTATGTAGACATATGTATGTAGATAGATAGATAGATAGATAGACAGATAGATAGATAGATAGATATTCAAAGTTCTTTGCAAAGTCTTTCATTTGGGTGTATTTGACCATATTATTTGACCGTATTTTTGTGGGGGGAAATTGTCATGATTTAGTTGAATTTTCTTCTTAGCTATTACAGCCTGATATCATCAGATGTCACAGGGTTGGAACTATCTCACGAAAAATTTAAGTCAACCTGGGTGCATTACTGACATTGGATCAGCATCAGACAGAGGCACAAACACTGCTGTCCTGTCAGCAGAGACACCTTTCTCCTTGATCACGGTTTCTACTTTCAAACTGAGAACAAATATGTAATGGACTGCATAAAATGAAATTATGCTCCCACTTTGGATTTTTTTCCATTAATTTTATGATAGCTGTTGAGAATTGCAAAACATGCTGCAAAACTCATTAATAATAATTTCAATGGATCATATCATGCATGAGGATACTAGCTTTGGATTACAGTAAATACATGGTACCAGGACGACCTGACAGAAAATAATTTTCATTGTATAAATCATCACAGTATGAGACTCATCTCTGACTAATTCTTCAGTAAACTCTTATTTTATCATCTTTTAGTCCCCCCTTAAGATATTTTATTCTGGGACACACCCAATTTTCCTATCACCCCATTTTCCTTTTCACACCAATAGTTTTATCTATACCCCAGAAGATATAAAGATGCATCTTGCTACACAAACCATCTGTTGAGTAAATCTTACCTAAATTTTGTGTTTATGAATAATAGCTGTAATTAGCCCTACACGAGAGTGGGATTGTTGCTTTAATAAAAGGTTCCTTAATTATGGACATATATAAGCCCAGGCATAAAGAAACCAAGGGTTATTATTCAGCATGTAGACATTTCCTTGTACATTTGCCATCAGCTCAACCACAGCAGATAATTTTTTTAATCTGATGATGCAGCAATCAACCTAGAACTGTCACAACAGCAAATCACACCTTATGTATAGTTGGATAATAGAAGCCAGAGCTGGGCAATGAATACGCAATAGAAATGAATAGATGGATAATTTGAAGCCTCAGGTAAGAAGGTGAAATTGGAGAACAGCATGAAAAAAGAAAAAAAAAAGGCAGAGAAAGCCTATTAACAACAAGGCTGGGACAACACCCAATAGAAAATCCTAAATCATTTTGTATCTGATATGTCTTCCCTACAAGTATTGTAAGAATCTGAACTACTTAAGGATACTGACAGTGCTAAATTTGTGAGCATCTCTAAAGCCTACTAGAATTGCTTCACTGGCACATCATTCCAGTATAAATTACAGTAGTATTTCAAACCTATTTGCATATGATTTACCACAGTATCTGCTGCATCTGTTCATTAGGATGATTCAACAAAATTCCTAAACAAATAGATATGCTTTCCTACAAGAATGTAGTGGTTTTACGTACGCT
>WEKY01040250.1:6083-31553 GCA_013390045.1 Picathartes gymnocephalus | reverse complement strand
CAGACCCACACCCAGCTCAGGTAGTGTTGTTTCCCAACTCCTTCTCTTCCTGCCTTTTAGCACTTCCCTGTCTTTTGAACTTAGGTCCCATAGCCAACTGACAGAGATTTTATACTGGAGGGTCAGAGCTCTTCTTTGCTAATCACACTTTTGGAACCTTTCTGCTCTTGTGGGATTCTCTCTGACTTCTAACTCTATACATCTTCCAATAGGTCTCTTTTGCTACAGTGCTGATATTTTTGTAAGTGTATACCAGATGTGTGATGGTTATCTCACATACTCTTTTTTGCCATGTCCATATATATTTAAATTACTCATTTGTATGGCAAATTTTCACCTGTTATACTGATGTTATTGCCTCTATATTTTATAATCTAATTTAATTTCCAAATTTTGGTGGTTTTGGGATATACTCCAGTGGTATTTTCATGGAAAAGTCTAGTTTATTATATAGGATATGTACTAAAATATCAATTTAGATAAGTTCTAATGGCTGGTTTCCTCCAGTTTTAATCACTAATGTCTATATGTATCTGCTTGTTCAGTACAAGAGAGTCCTGGCTCACCTACTCAGTTTAGATTTCTTCTGCTTTTCTTGGTAATTGTTAAGTATGTCTTTGTAAGGAGTTAAGGTTGACATGTAGACACAACCCTAAATGTAGCTATATTTTAACGTTGAAAAGCAAAGATGTAAGAACCTCTTTTCCTTATTTTTTGTTGGTGGTGGTAAATACCATGAAGCATGTTCAGGCTCAACTCTGATAAGAGGTGATGGGAAGTTTTTTCCTTTTTAAATCAGAAGTTTTTATCAGCATTCAAAATCTTACACAGTGTACCTCCATTTGTACATATTATCACTGGCTAATTAATTTTAATTTTTTTTTTGAAGTGTGTAAAAGATATCTTGTGAAAGCAATACTCAATTTAAGTTCCATAAATGATGTGTGTACCGAACCCCAGGCAGCTGATAGGGCAGCGGTCTATTCTCGCTAACCATCCCTGTAATGTTTTTGAGTAAATTCTTCCTATTTAGTCAGAAATAACCTTTCAGATCTGGACACTAAAAACTCACTGCTCCACTTTCTATAACGATGTCTTAATAATGCCTCTTACCCAACTTTCATCATCAACCTCTAGCATAGATTTCTGATACACAAGAGTACAGACTCTTTGTGGATCCAAAGATAGAAGGCTGGGTTGGCCTTCAGAGTGCTATTAACTGATGTCATCACTGTTACATCTGAGCAACAAATATACTGTAAAACAAGCAAACTGGGAACCAAGCAGCTGCAAAAGTCTGGTGAAGACTCAGAGGGACTTTTTCTTTCCTCACAGGTCATGCTTCCTGCAGTGCCTCTGGGGACCCACATTACAACACTTTTGACCACAAAGTCCATAATTTCATGGGAAATTGCACTTACACCCTCTCCAAAGTGTGCACTGTCTCTGAGAGTCTTCCATACTTTGATGTGTCCACAACAAATGAGCACAGAGGAGCCAACACCAAAGTCTCTTATGTGAAGTCAGTGCATGTGGAAGTCTATGACAATCAGATTTCTCTTCTGAAAAACAAGAAAGTGAATGTAAGAAAATAACTATTTAAAAGACATATAATTTTTAACTGAAGTGCAGATGATTATTATCTCTGTAGAGTTTATTACAAACCTTTATCTTTTTATTAATGATATCTACCTCTTTTAATGAGATCTCCAACAAACTTGCTCAGATGTTCTTTAATCAGTTCCAGTTCCCCTATGCAAAAGATTATATCTTTCAGGAATCTATACTAGCGGCTGGTAGTTGTAGGAGTCCCAACAGCCATACGCTTACTTTCACAACTTGCTGTACAGGTGAATGGTCGCAGAATGAACTTGCCTGTATTTATTGAAAAGAAGATCACTATTCAAAGCAGTGGTGGATATGTTCTCTTGGAAACTGACTTTGGACTGTGGGTGAGATATGATGGAAATCATTATGCAGAAGTCTCTGTGCCCTCTAATTACAGTGGTCTGCTCTGTGGCCTCTGTGGTAAGTAGTAGCTGGTGATTGCTTAATATATTTTTTCTTAGCATGCAGAAATTACAAGAGTAGTTCATCTTGTAAGTTTCTGATTATTCTTTGGTTTCAATCATCTGGAGTTTTCTAGTTCAATTATCTCTTCATGGGTTTTTCACACTTTCAATGCAGGAAATCTACCTAAGAATATAATAGTGCAAATAGCACTGTTTAATTTTTAGTCCAACATTCTACATGTAAGATGCAAGAAAATGAGTAGGGTTTTTTTAGATAAGTTTTTTCTTGGGTGCCATGTAATCTAGTTACATAGGAACTTTCAGACTTCCTGCTCTTATTTTGCCCAGTACAGACTGAGATTGCATATATATTCTCCCTATCTCATTTAAATTTATTTTACAGCCTGAAACCTAGGTTTTTTCTACAGGTTTGAACTTCATGTGTCCCATAAATCTCTATTTACCCTCACAGGTAATTATAATGGTGATCCAAATGATGACAATATCAAGCCCAATGGTGACACTGCAAGTGGTTCCACTGATCTTGGAGAAAGTTGGCTGGTGCCTGAGAATAACACTGTGTATGTATAATCATTTCATCATGTGGCATTTGCTGAGCAAACTCTTAAAATCAAATATCCACCTACTCGCTGGCTTTTTCATCCAGTACCATTCTACATCTTCCAGCTGCCCATTAGAAGTAGGGAGCTGCACTTTTACATAAACCAGAAAATTATAAGAGGGCTTGTGTCCTTTAAGTCTCATTTTCCAAAGCAGGAACTGTCTGTTGAGTGTGAGGGGGGATGGTACATCAGTCCAGTTCCTTGATTGGAAACCATAACTGTTTGGATCCCATAGCTCTTTTTTTTCAGCTAAGAATAAGCCTTTGAATCATCCAGAAGGGGTCAAAAAAGGAGTCTATTCATTGAGAGGGCTGATATCAGCTTTTCGAAGAAGCTGGATAAAGTCTTGTGACTGAAATAAAATGCACTCTTTTGTGTAGGGTTGTCATGTATTAGTTTTTCACTGAAAATCTGATAGTAAGAGATGTGAAACACGTGTTTGATTTGCTTGCCATCCCCAGATGCTCCAGTGGTGGGACAGAAGAGCAATGTGATCCTGCATTGGAGAGTGAAGCAAAGAAAAACACAGCATGTGGCATGATCACAGACCCAACAGGTAGTGTGTTGGAAGATCTCTGTGAGCTATGTGATGGAGCATGGTCTAGCTTGTTTTGTCACTTCTCTATAGTCTCTTTTTCTGAGCTCATACTGGAAGCATATAAAACCTCCAGAGTGGACGGCCAGTGTAAAACCCATAGGTGCCTGGTCAGGACATGTCATCTGTTCAGACAGTGCCAATGTGTCCATGAATTTTATCTGTTCCCTATGTGCAGGGAACCATAGCTGCTCTTTGTGTTATAGTGACTTGCACTCTGCTTGCTAAAAGAAATAGTTCAGAGGGACTGTCAGTGTGTGTATTACAGATACTTTATCTGAAATTCTGTACATGTTCCCTGTAGTTGTCTAGAATTAGTGGTTCTCCTAGGCAGCAATGCTTAATTTATGTAAGCTATGTTGTATCATTCATGCGAAAAAAAGAAAACCTGATCCAGGGAGCCCATTCTCATAATATGCATTGTGTATCCATTTCAAATACTGGTTCAACTTACTTAACGCATCCTGGAACACCCACAATGTGTTTGCTGTGACAGAAAATACATGATGGTCACAGTCTTAACATTCCAGTGGATTTTTTCTATCTTTCTATATGCCTTTCTTGATTTACACAGGAATCTTCAAGGACTGTCACACCAAGGTGCCTCCACAAAATTTCTTTGAAAACTGTGTTTACGACATTTGTTTCACTGGGGGACAGGCAACATCCTTATGCTATGGACTGCAGGCCTATGCTGAGTCGTGTGTCAATGCTGGGATATGCATAGAGTGGAGGAATGCTACTCTTTGCCGTGAGTGTTGTGATATAAACATCTATTCTGAATTTTAACTTCATTGTCCTCTACCTTTTTACTGCATGTAATTCATTTTATGTAATGTTCTGAGTATAGTCTGTCTTTTATAATATCTTGAGCCTGCTTCACATTCAGAACCACTCTAGGATTTGTGTAAACCACTAATTTTTGAGAACATTAGGATACATGCAGGTTAAATCCTTAAAGCTTTATTATATTTATAATTTGCTATTAGTTTCTTGGAAAAGTCTGATTACATTCAACTGTATCTTATGTGAGCTTCTGCATTGGAGAAAAAAGTTCTTTGCTTCAGTGAAAATCTTCCATCCTCAATGTAAGTGGAGCTGGTAGTCCTCCATAAAACATGCTTATCAATGGCTTTCAGTTAAAAAAATAAGAGACCTTGAAAAACAGCTGTTTCTAGGAAGTGCTCTATTTCTCTCCCAAGCAAAGCAACTGAGTACTATCCCTTATCTCTCAATTAAATCTCCTCAGAATGACCTTATGGCAAATTTAATATAACGAACTCATATTTCTCAGAATAAAGTTTTCCAGGGGTTCCACTGGTGCTGATTTTAAGCAACATTGGACAGTTTTCTGCTTGCCAGACATACCGTCAGAGAATCATAAAATGGCTTGCGTTGGAAGGGACCTTAAATATCATCTAGTTCCAACCCTCCTGTCATGGGTAGGGGTGCCCTCCATCAAAACAGCTTTCTCAAAGCCCCACTCAACCCTGTCTTGAATATTTCCAGGAAAGGGGAATCCACAGCTTCTCTGGGCAGCATTTTCTAAAGGACATTTAAGTCCACAAACTACACAGCTGGGGAGAAAGAAAAGGTCCTCTAAAGGTCAACCATACTTAAATAAACCATAATTGTTCTCTATGCTTTTTTTTGGTCTTACACTAATTTTTATTATACCAGTTACCACTGGATTACCTTCTGCAGATGTGCACCCTTTTTCTTTTTCTTTTACTTTCTTTTTCTTTTTTTTTGATGTGATCAACAATTAGCTCTGCATTTAAACTAAACCATAAAAAATGGATAGATTCTAGGAGCTGGTCAGTTTAGAAAAAGAATTACTGTGATAAAGCACCCAGTAAGTCAGCTCTGAGAGGACAGAGCACAGAAAATTCTTATATAAAAAGAAGACAGAACAAAAAGTGAGCATCTAACCCTCCAAATCAGATTAAAGCTGTGGACATTCAGACTCCATAGTCTGAGACCATAGCCTAGAACCTAAATATTTATGACTTGATTATAGTAATAGAGAAAACTCAGTAACATTAGAAAAATTGATTCTCAAATGCTCTCTCCATCAGTGATTCAAATAAAAACTCAGTTAAGATCCTGACCAAGAGAAGGAAGTCTGGCTAGATGACTGGAGGTGTTGGCTGTAATTGTCTGACAGGACTAAGACATCCTGTTGTAGGGACAGAAATAAATGAGAATCATATGTAGTGATTTATAACAGAATCCAGCCAAAACCATGTTTTTCTGTGTTTTTTTAGATGACGGAAATGGACAAATGCTTCAGGATTTCTGTAAAGTGTAATATTATCTCTGGGGACTATGTTTTGAGTCATAGAAGCCCAATTCTATCATAAGCAGGAGGGGTGTAAAAGTCTATTGTTCTCAAGGAGTCTCAGTGAAAGACGGAGTATGATTTTTAGTTCTATTTTGGAATATATGGCAGATGTTCAAATAGTAACTACAGTAATGGGGACATATCAGCTGATATGGCAAAAGATTCTTCTATTGCTCTAGCTGGGTCACTTTATGCCTTTAAATCAGCAGAAAAAGGTTTGCTGAACCAAGCACAATTAATCATGTGTGATCACATCAGACCTATCCTCAACATGAGCCTGCATGTTTGATTTTGTTGTGAGGTGAAGCACAAGGGTGGCCCATGTGTCTTGCCCACCTCTGTCAAAAGCCACCCATCTCCCTTGGCAAGAGAATCCTTCATTCTCAGCACTCTCCTGTCAGACTTTCTAACAGCCATTTGGTATATTTTCAGCACCAAACAGTAAAAGCATCTGGAAAACGTTTATTATGATTTTGCCCTTTTGAGTGATCTTATTTTTTCTCTTTATTTAGCAATGTCCTGTCCTGGAGGAAGCATCTACAAGAGCTGTGGTACTAGGTGTCCATCTACCTGTTTGAACATCTCAGCAGTTGATTCCTGCAGTTCTTTGCCAGTGGAAGGTTGCTTCTGTAAGGAAGGCTATGTTTTGAGTGGAGACAAATGTGTGCCAGAAAGCAACTGTGGTTGTATTGATGAAAAAAACCAGTATCACCAGGCAAGTTACATCAGACATTTAAAGAAAAGAAAAGAAACAAAAAAAACCAAAACACAAAAAACAAACAGGGGATCTAATTCTTGATCACTGTAAAAGAAAAAATAACACTACACAATTCATACTTACACCATTAATAATTTCAAAATAGACTTACTTTGCCAGCTTTCTTAGTCCATGAGCTGTGTGGGTACAATTACCCAAATGATTTATATATCATGCACATTCAAATAATTTGATTTTCCCTTATGGTTTTACCTTCCTATTTATCTTATAATATATACTTCTACACTCTTTTTTCCCATGTAGCTGAATGAAAGCTGGTTCACCCGTTACCCCTGCACTGAGCGCTGCACCTGCAAGGCAAATAACACCATTGAGTGCAAATCCTGGGAGTGTGGAGTCCAAGAGGAATGCAGTATTCAGGATGGTGTGCTGGGCTGCCATTCCAATGGTAGGTCCTACCTGAAAATCACCCCAATGTCAATTACATAATTAGATCCTCTTCTTCTTCTAGCTGTATTATAAATATCTTTTCATATGTGACAGTAAAGAAGTTGCAACTGACTGCTGCCAGTGCTAAGAGATGAAAATGCATGATGTTCTATCTTGCAAGCACAGATGCCCTCCTATTGTAGTGGATATCAGCAAAACCTGATGCTGCCCAAAAGTTTGCAAAGTTGCTTGGATTCTATTTGTCCTGATAATGAAAACTCAAGTCCCATATGACCAGTGCTGCAAGCGTTAAATTTAGTTGCATTTCTGTGAGAATTGTATTTCTGTTGGTTTGCGTAAAGACAAGTGCATTATGTATTGATGTATATAGATGCAATTCTATTTACTTTTATATTTACATCTATATTTATACAGTTAATTATGTATTTTTATATAGATAAATAGAAAAGCTCTGTATTACTCTCAACTATACTATAAATCACGGCTACAACAGCATATAGAAACATATAAAAAAGTTCATTTTGTATATAATTTGCAAATTAAATTTAGGAGATGCTTTCTGAAAATTTCTTATTTCCAAGTAAATGTCATTGGCATGAACACGAGGTGCCTCTGTGAAAGTCTGCCCACATAATAATGATCAGGATGATGTTGCTACACTAATGCAAACTGCTTTGGTCAGCTGAGTCCATAGTGAAATCCAGTACAAAATTCTTAGATAATTTTTTTCACCTTTAGGTCAAGCAACATGTCAAGTGGTAGGAGATCCCCATTATTTCACTTTTGATGGAATGAAGTACACTTTTGTGGGAACTTGCACCTACACTTTGGTTGAGGTTGTCAACACTGCCACCAATGTCATTCCTATAACCATACTTGGCAAGAATGAAGACAGAGGACTAAGAGGGGCCACATACCTGAAAGAAGTCTACATAGATGTGCATGGTGTACGAATCACCCTTCAGAAAAACCAAGGAATCCTGGTAGGTGGTGGTGCTCTTTTTTCTGGCAAGAAGTATCTTAAAATGAACTCACTTAGAATACCTGTAGGAAAAAGGATCTTCACGTTTCCTAAAGAATATATATACATACACTTAATACTTGTGGGCACCTCCATTATGTGGATGTCATGAGGAAATAAAATGTCTCACTCGTTCCCAAGGCTTCTGGTTTGGGTTTACTGTTTTATTGTCCATATCTTAGAGATTAAACACAGGGCCTCCATATTGGGGAATTGTTGCCTGAATTAAAATATGTGACTCCCCACTTCAACGGCTTTTATCAACCCAATCACTTATAGCGAGCAAGGCATAATGTATCAGCCTAGAATAACATGGGGAGCCATGGCAGTACTGGAGGCAGGGAATCTGCCCCATGGGTGAGAAAGGCCTTGCTCACTACCAGGGATCTTTCCAGTTCCCTGTTAAAGGCACAGAATATGAGTCCTGCCCAGCCCTCCTCAGCTAAAAGGCTGATTCCTGCAACCCATAGTTGGAATACACAATGGTGGAAGAGTAAAGAGCTAAAACTGTCACAGAGAAATCTTTAGCACTGCTAGGAATATAGATTGTGAGCTTTCATGGAAGAATGTCCATACTGACAAATGACACGTCTCTCCAGCTGAACAATGAGAGAGTCTACACTCCAGTGCAGAACAGACTACAAGGCGTGTCCATTGGAAATGTTGGCAGATTTATAGTAATGGAAACTGACTTTGGTGTGATAGTGAAATATGATGGTAATCACCATCTGGAGATCACCCTTCCACGCTCTTATTTCTCACAGGTAAGACTTAGTATACAAACACCTGGAGTTGTTTCAAAACTGCTGCTGTGTGCATTTACTTCTAGTTTCTTTTATTCCTGTGTTTTGCTGTTGCATCTTTCTTTGTAGCTGTATTGTAACACACATAATTTTTTTCCTTTCTAATTTTTTCTCTTCACAACAATTTCTTTGTGTTCCAAGGGGGTAGTTAAAGAAAATTACCTGTCTAGGGGAATACTTCTAACTTAGAGAAATAAACAGTTTGAAACCTTAGGGAATCACAGATTTACTGTAACTTCTGTTTTGTTTCTCCATGGGTGCAGTCAGAATGTCTGAAACGTCTGGTACAGGATTGGTTGTTGGTCACATTATTACATAGACAATGAATAAGAAGTTATTGGGGAAGTTGATGCAAAGATGTCATGCTTAGAACATGGTTCTTTTTCATCTGCAGGTGCATGGCATGTGTGGAAATTTCAATGGTAACCGTGAAGATGATCTGTCCTTGCCCAATGGTACAGTTGTCACTGCCCCGGAGTTTGGAAATAGCTGGGAAGTGGAGAAAGACAGTGATAAGGGGTAAATGTTAAATAATTTTCATACCTTCCATTTTCTTCAGGAACACAGTGAATTGTTTTCAACTGTTTGTTTCAAAAGTAGTCTGCTACTTTGTAACATATGAGCACTGTATACCAGACTTTTCTTGAATTTGAAGCTCAAAAACCAGCCACCTCCATAGGAAACCACTGCACAGGCCAGAGGGAAACCACAGTTGTTCTATTGATCCATGTACACCCTTGGAGAATGAGTCTTTGGGGCAGCCCACAGTGTGGACTCTGTTTATTTTACACTGGTAACACCCAGAGCAGGATGATGGTGCTGGGGAATGGTGAGGGCCAGCTGCTCCCTGGCAGACAGGGAGCCATATGTGACCATACAGCTGAGAAAACTATGGCCTCACTGGAGCCATATGGAGCCCGGGTCCATCCCACTCTACCTGAGTGAGGCAAGCAGGGAAGCCCGATGGATGGAAGCCAAAGTCAGCCTAGCTCAGTTCAGGTCATCACACAGAAATTTACAGTGATGAGAGATCCAAGGTCAAGCTATGAAGTCAATCCTCTAATCAGGTTCAAGTTCAATGAGAGTAATGAGTGTCAGATACAGCGTGGTGGTTGTCAGGCAGGTTGACTTCTGCCCAGTCTTTCATTCAGTAACAGAAGGAAGTCATAGTCTCCAGCCTTCTCTACTTTTCAGTGGAAAGAAACGTTTCAATTTCAGTCTGCCTTATAGCAGCCTGTGTCTGTGCTTTCTTGCAGCTGTTTGCCAGACTTAAGAGAAGATGAGGATCCTCCTTGCACTGCTGAGAATAAACAGGTCATTGAAAGACAGTGCAATGTTTTAAAATCAGACAAATTCAAAGTATGCCATAGTCTAGTCAACCCTGATGACTTCATAGAGATCTGCATCTATGATATGTGCCAGTATGATGGTATGAAGTCTGCACTCTGTGACATAGTTCAAGTCTATGTGGACACCTGCAAGAATCATGGAATCACCATTAAATGGAGAAATAGCACATTCTGTCGTAAGTACACAAGCAAGTGAAAAAACTGAAATCTGAATGACTGATAGCGTGACAAATTTAGCAGAATTAGGTGAACAAGTTATGTAAAAGAAAACTAAATCTAAATTCTTACAGAACACAATTCTACTACCATGATTTCATTGCTGCACTGAACTGTGTTCACGTTTAGATAAACCCAGAGATAACTAGACAAGTTATGGATATTAATGTTGGAGTTAGAATGGCATTAGTAGCCAAATGAGTGCTGTGAGATACTGCAGTGAGCCTAAGATGGAAAACTAACACAACCAGAAGACTAAAAGTGTGACACTGTTAGGACACAGGGCTCAATGCCACTCTCTATGATTTGAACGAAAACTGTCAATTTGATTATTATGGGCCCTGTTCTCAGATTAATCTCCAGGGTGTGGGCCTCACTCCACCCATTCAACAAAGCTACAAACAAATTATGTAAAAATTTGTAAAGATCATGTAGTGGGGCTTTATTTGTGTGGGGTTTTTTACAATTTTGTATTATATTGTGGGATTATCACATAATGTTGTGGAGGCCAAAACAGTTAACTGGTTAAAAACCAAGTCAGATGAATGTTTAATAGATCCATCAGAAATCCCTAGTTGCCTCCTTGCCATGAGTGGAGGAAAATACTGGACTAACAAACTGTTTGTCATGTTACACTGTTTCTTGAATTGTTCCATTATGCTAGATGAACCTGCAGTCTGACAATGCATATCTGCTGCTCTTGTATGTCTGTAGTTAAGCTAAATTTACACCTCATTTGCATAAATGGAGGGTTGAATATTTTAAGGAATTTGCCTTTGAGAGTCTCACTTCTATCAGTGCCCAAAGAGGCCTTTGCTGCTGAACTGGAATACTGAATCTGGATAATCTAGTGCCAGGGGGTTCCATTATAACTGCAGTAAAATTGAATAAGCAGTTCCAGAGAGCATTCTTAGTTTTGTTTTTTGTAGTTTTTGGGGTTTTTTGGTTTTTTGGGGGTTTTTTTAAGTAAAATATAAAAATAAAAACCAGCTGGTGAGCTATTAAAAGGCAGTTCTGTACCACAAATTCATAGGCAAAGGTGTAGCTTTCAGTGTTTGCAGTGCACTTTGTAAATGTATTTAATGAGGCTGCTCTGTTCTCCCACACAGCATTGCCCTGCCCATCCCGGAGCCACTACAAAGACTGTGTCTCTGCCTGCCCATCAACATGCAGTGACATTTTTGCCTCTTCCCTGTGTGAGAAGACAGAAGAGTGCACAGAGGGTTGTGAATGTGATGATAATTATGTGCTCAGTAATGGCAACTGTGTCCCTCTCAGCAGTTGTGGCTGCAGGGATGATGACAACAATTACTACAGTGTAAGTAGTTTGTGGAGCAAATCTCTGACTTCACAACTTGTAGAAAATTGGTCTCCTGTCCACCTTAATATGAAAGAGAGAGATCAAAGACTTCAGGGTCTACTTCTTAAATACCTTTCATCTGATCAGTAAAAGCTGCCACCTTGGGTGTTAGGAGATACAGAAGCTTGCTTGGTACTTTGCTGAGGCCAAACTGAGGTCCATTTTAAAACAGTCAATTGATTAGAGTTATTCAGGCAGTCTGTCCCAGTGTGGTTTTGTGTTCAAATTCTGAAGACAGTAAGATAAATGGACTGAGATCCCTTTTCCCAGGCTTTTGGTGAGACTACACTTAATCAAGTAGTTGTGGAATTGCCAACTGGACAGAGTTGCACCTAGCTAGTGTCCACACCCTTGGCTATTGAACTTCCACTGCAATACAAAGCTGAGCACCTTGATAGCATATTATTAACACAACTTGTGTCCAGGCTGGGGAGACATGGATAACTCCACACTGCACCAAAAGATGCCTGTGCCAGAAGAATGGTGTCATCAGTTGTAAGAGCTATAGCTGTGATTCTAGAGAAACCTGCGTGATCAAAGATGGAAAACACAAGTGCAATCCAACAGGTATGTGCAAGCAGGTCTTCACTTGGGGTTCACTTGAGGGCTGCAGAAGGAGGGAGGATGCAGGTGTCCATTCTTTCACGGGGAAAGAAGGCAACTCTGACTGTGTTGTTGACAACACGTTATTGAATACAAAAAGGCCTCAGTTCTCATAACAGAAGGGTCCTATTTCATACAGAGAATTTGTAGAGGGAAATGGATACCCAGGTATAATTTCTTATATCTAGAAATTTGGCAGTTCAGTCTGACTACTTTGAATAAAATTTAAAAAAAAAAATTCACACTGCATCTACCAAAACCAAAACTCAGTTTGGGAATCCTATCACAATGACCCTGGTTTTTTTTTTCATTGCATGTTGTTTTGAGAACAGAAAAAAATCCCAAAAACCAATAAGCAAAACCAGGACAGAGCAGATCTGTACCAATGCACGATAGGCCAGTCAGAGGACTTTGGTTCTTTGCATTCAACATTTGTGTTGGCTAAGCAAAATTAATCCCATATTCTCTAGGTAGGTTGGGTTGATTAGGAGAGAACTTGTGGCACAGTGTCCCTCCAATTCAATTTTGAAGAATAGCATGGCATCGTTCCTACTGTATTGGGGATCAGTACAAAAGCATAAGGCAAATCCAGTGTCGCCCTGCTTCATTTTGGCAAAATATCTGAGCAGAGGCACCCCAGCAGTTTGAAGGATAGCCTTGCCATGCCTTGCTCCTCGCATAATGGTTTACTCTGTGCTCAGTGGTCAAGGAGAATACATAGATGATAGTCACTCTATCTGATTGTTAGGTCTGGTAAACCCAATGGTCAGTTTAGTAACCTCAGCAGAAATCTGTGACAGCACTGAGTGAGCCAAAATTAAACATTGCTTTTCAATTTTGTAGCAACACATGGCAGAGGTTATGAAAACAACATCTCTTAAGGGGCTTCTTCAAGCTGCACTTGTGGCACAGTCATTCCTCTGCAGAGGGGCAAAGTGCACAACTTAGTCTCAATAAATTCTATAAACCCTAATATTCTGCTGCAGCTCACTTGGCTCACAGTGGTTCTCAGCAGAAGAATGAGTTTCTCTGTCCATCTCCAACTGAGTGTCCGTCCACTAGAGTGAAGCCTGAGCACCCGTCTTTACTGTCAGACCTGCATGCATGCAGCAATCATTTTTATCTAATATTTTGAACCAATGCAGGCATGGGATCTGGCATATGCACATTTAAGGGATCTGGCATATGCACATTTAAACTGGAGAGTAATGAAGCTCTTCCCTTGCAGGTTTTGGGAGATGCCAGGTCATGGGCGACCCACACTACATCACATTCGATGGGCTGGTGCACCACTTTCAAGGGAAATACACATATATTCTGGCTCAGACGATCCCTAGCCTACCTGACACTCTGACACAGTTCAGCATTGAAGGCATGAACTATCCTTTACGAGGAAGTCGACACATTACTTACCTCAAAGAGATGCTCATCAATGTTTACAACCACACAGTGCGACTCAGGCAGAACAAGCAGGTTCTGGTAAGTCTCTCCCTGACTGCAGAGCATGGAGAAAGGTCCTCCCTTGGAGTAAAACACCTTTGAGTAATGGACATTTTTTCTGAAGAATTAAAGTATTAAAGCGAACTGTGTTATTACAGCAGGCACCTGCAAATGAGATTTTCAGTTGTGTGGAGTCTTTTTCTCCATAGCTATGAAAGATACAATTTTACATCAAACAAATAAATTAATAAATATAGTTTTAGCAGTGAAACCCCAAATATCCCAAGACTTACAATAAAGCCATACAAATTTTTATCAGTGGTAAGGAAAGGTTTGTTTTATGCTAGGATAATTTAATTTCCTTCCTCTTTATTGGTGTGTAAGAGTATACATAGTTGCTATATTACATTTTTAGCTCAAGTATAGAAATTTGTTAGGATTATATGAAAGTACTGTATTCAGATCACTTTCCTCAATGCATCATTTTGTTAACTTAAAAAAATAAATACTGTTAAATTATCTCATATATTTGTCATAAAACCAGAGAAGTATTGGATTGGAGCATTGACCTGTACGGAAAACAGATTTTAATTTGACCTATATATAATGAATTTTAATTTTTTCTTTCCTTGTTAGTTGGATGGTGTGAGGGTGAGGCCCCCTATTCGACCTCATGAAGGTATTCGTATATATCAGAGGACAACAAGAATTTACCTGGAGACAGATTTTGGCTTATACCTGAGCTTTGATGGCAATCAAAATGCGGGTAAGTGATACTAAAAAATTGTGCAGAAATATTTATACACTTCCCCCAGAAATGTTCTCATTCCAGAGGAGGTCTAAATCCAAGGCAAAATTTGAAATCTTCACCCTTTGCACTCATGGTCCTTTGTGATATAAAATACCAGAAAATACCAGAAAGAAGTGTTTCCCAGGTACCAGAAAAAACCATAAAACTGGCCTTTCTCTAATTGGATCCCACTGAAGTTAGGAGAAATGAGATGTGGAATCAGACTGTCATACATTTTTTCATGTTAAGTAAGGTCCGTATGATAAAAACAAAAGCAAATCACTTTAAATTGATAATTGGGATGACGGAGCAAAATCTGTATCTGCCCCTTTGCCAGCTTAACCCAGTCACAGGATCATACGACTGAGATCCTCAAGCTATACACTGTGAGTGTATCATTTTGCATGCTTCCTCTCAAGCCCACTCCAGATAATCCCATTCTTCAGTGTTTGTCAGGACTTTTACATGGCATATACACAAGCCACTCATGTAAGGTGGACACCCGTTACCTCCTCTGTTCAAAGCAGAGTTACTCCTGATTTACAACAGCACATAGCTATAGTATTTCTGAGTGCATGGTGGAAGTGCCAGGCTATTTATTTACATGGCCATCATTCCAAACCCTGAAATTCCAACTGCAGAAAGCAACTGTCTCTCTACAGAAATTTTGTTTCTCAATGGTCAAGTGGATTGTAAGAGACAAGCTAAAAGTGAGTCATGCATTCAGTTTGTTGCAAAGCAATAAGCAGCATGCACTAAGAGCACCCAGGCAGTGATGTCATGTTATATAAAAACTTGCAAAAAATTAGTTTTTTCATGATCCATGTTGCAAAGCACGGAAACTGTGAATACATATATGAACAAATATGTTCAGGGCTGTGCTCTTTTGCTACATATTAAACCCATGTCACATTACCACCTGCAATCTGAATCATGACATGTGGCACTTGCAATTGATTTCCACCTCTTCCATGCACTCAGTGGCAACAATTTTTGTGTAACAGCTTTTTTTTCCTTCTGACTTTCCCTAGACATAAAGCTGGCTACCACCTACAGAAGCAGAGTGGAAGGCTTATGTGGTGACTTTGATGGGAGATACAGAAACGACTTCACAAATCCAGATGGTGTTTGGGTGAGGAACGTGAATGTATTTGGGGAAAGCTGGAAAGTTCCCCTGAAAAGAAGCTCTCGTCTCAGGTACTTGATTTTCTATAACAAGCACTGCCACTAGGAGTGAGTGAATTAAGCTACAGTTAACTTCTAGAAATAACTACTCTGTCTTATTTCTGTCTTATCTTTCTTCTTCCCTTTGTTTGTGTGTAGGGACTTCTCCTGCTCATCACTAAGGCGAACTATCAGTGCCCTTCTATCTGGCCAAAAGAGGCCTGAACTGTCAGTGCATGACTCCAGTTCAGTATCCCTCTTTGGAGTCACAGCAATTACAACTATTAGGGCACAGGGATGAATAACATCTTTGCCAAGCTCATGGTTCCTGGCAAAGATAAATACATGTGCTGGATGGGCCTGAGTGAGTGCAAATCCTGATTCAATGTCAGTCTTTCCTCTGGAACATGAACGTAGCTTTGAAATCCATCAATATCAATTCACAGTTCCTCCCAGAAAAGGTTCTGGAAGAGTCTGATTTTCTTGCTTTCATAGCTATCTACCTTTTTTCTGTCGGTGCACAAAAAGTAAGGATATTCTTTTGACTGTACATGAGAATGATATTTGTGGTCAAGAAAATTCTGTGCTAATTAGTCCACACACAACACTGAAAAAGGTTTTCTTACCTTCCTTGTTTCCTTGAGTTTTCCTGTCTTCCTGCCTCCCTGCCTTTCTTCCTGTTGCTTTGAAAGCCCTTTGGAAATTGCTTAGCCACCTAACACATTGCTTTTTCAGAAAGTAAATGGAAATATATTAGCTGTCAGGATATATTTTGGCTGCAAAAATTTGCCTGCCAGAATAGCAGAAAACAGTATATAGGGCAGTGTTGAGCATGAAGGGTCTCTGGAGGCCATGCCCATAGGAAAATTCTGGCATTTCAGGCATGCAGCCAGTTGTTCAGTGAAACTGAACGTATGTCCGAGAAACAGGGCTTTTTTTCAGCTGCACCCTTCTGACTAACATTCAGCTTTTGTTGAATAGATTGGATGGAGGAGACAATGGATAAAACATGTATCATGCAGAATTTCCAAAGAGACAACTACAGATATCCTGTTTACTTTAAATATCCATAAATCTCTGAGATGGTAGGAAGCCTTCCAGTACATCTTTGATTTGCTGTATCTCCTTCCCATTCAGGATAAAACATGAAAGAGAAATAAGCTTACATTTACACCACAAGGCAGAAGTATTCTTGCAGTGTTACTCAGAGAGTAGTACCATGAATGCTGGATGTACACAGAATACTGATGATTTCATAATGACTTCATTTACAGAAGAGATGTCAACTCAGAAAATGAGTCTGAGGAGGAACCAGACCCAGGGCTTTTCCAAGGCTGCAGTGAAAATCAGCTGGAGCAGCAAAATGCAACTTCAAGGTGTCAAATTCTGACTGACTTGAATGGTCCTTTTGCCAAGTGTCATTCTGCAGTCCAACCAGATTTCTATTTCACGTAAGTATCTACTGAGGATAGTTGTTCTCCCTGTTTGCAAAATCATTTTGGCAATAGTTTCTGAATAGAACTATCTTCAGTCATCTGCAGTCTTCAGGGTATAATAGGAGCTGAGGATAGTAAGTATCTTTGTAGAACTGGAGCCAGTGATTCCATTATTGATATATTTACATCCCCCTATTTATTTTTAAATAGTTGTGATTATCTTTCTTTAATCTATTCAGCATTTCACTTCTCTATTAGCTCTACAAAGCAGGTTTTCTCTTTTCCCACACGGATAAAGAAGCAGTTTTAAGCATTATCCCTGTAGCCTGGAATTTCCAATGTGCTTTCAGTTCTCATCCACATTCAGTGAGAATTTAGCACCTGGGTCTATTGGGTAGCAGTTGTAGCTTCATAAAATTTGTATCGTGCCACAGCCAAAGACTGAAGCTGTCAGTGACACTGACACTTGAATTTTTCATGGAGAAGTACAAAAACCAGATTAGTGAAGGGTAACTAACCTGGTATCTTCAAGAAAGTTCCCTCTGCTGTTTCAAGGTTACTCTGCCTTCTACATATACAATTCCAACATACCTAATTCTGAGCTGTATTCATCCCCACGTTCATCATTCATCCTT
The DNA here is from genome assembly GCA_013390045.1 of Picathartes gymnocephalus. Taxonomy (NCBI): domain Eukaryota; kingdom Metazoa; phylum Chordata; class Aves; order Passeriformes; family Picathartidae; genus Picathartes; species Picathartes gymnocephalus. The sequence continues at coordinate 13,994 of WEKY01040250.1, read as the reverse complement.
CATCCATCATCAGTCACAAATTTGCCAAGTAACTGCCAGTTTTCTTAAGTTACGTAGTTTTGACTGATGTTTTAAGACAGATCATGCCCACTCCAAAGTCCCTCTTATCTGTGAGAAGAATGTTAACAGTATCTTAAGCCAAATAAAGTGGACCACTGGCTTCAATGTATATCTATATCTAGATCTAGATCTGGATCTAGATATAGATCTATATCTATATCTAGATAGATTAGATATAGATATATATCTCCTGATTCTTAACATAAGCCTACTTTTCTCCTCACTCTAGAATTTGTTTGGGCAGCCTGTTCTACCTGCTTAGTGGTGCCCTGATTTTTCTGAGATGCTGCATATTTGCAGATTTCATTCATCTTGGATCTCAATGCCTCTAAAAATCAGGCTGTGGATATTCAAGCGATGAGCAAAACCGAGAAGGTAGCACTGGCAAACAAACACTGGATAAAACAGAATTCTGTGTCAATAGTCAAGGCACATGGACAGGGGGACATTACCCATGTATTGAAAGAAGTGCGTAGTTGAGCTCTAAGACTTAGCAGCACAAAAAAGTGCTCTATAAGCAAGATGTATCCTGAAACAGAAGCAAAGAGCAAAGAAGAACTTGCTGTTTAAATTCAGGTAACTGTTTATTGCTTGGTCCAAGGCAGGCTTAGATTGTATATGAGGAAAACTTTCAATTTAGGGCTATGGTTTAGTGGTGGATCTGGCAGTGTTAAGTTAAAGGTTGGGTTTGATGATCTGAAAGGCCTTTTCCAGCTTTAATGATACTATGATCCCATATGGGCACCTCACATAGCAGCAGCAGCTGCTGCACAACAAATGACCTGATCTTCCCAATCACGTGTTTGGGGTGTCTTTTATTCCTGTTTCCTGTCAACCAGATACTGGAAAACAAAACTAACCCAGAGTCAGGCAGAAAAGCAGAAGAAAGCAACCAATGGCAAATATACTGGAAATTAATGTTTTCTCATGTTGCGCACAGGAGCTGCCTGTTCGATATGTGTGTGGAAGGAGATGAGGTTGCTACCTTGTGCCGCAGTCTGGAGGAATATGTGCTGGCTTGTCAGCAGCAAGGAGTCAGTGTGGATGGCTGGAGGCAACAGGCAGACTGTGGTAAGCACAGAAGAAACAGAAAGTAGGGATTCTACCTACAGGACTCTTAGAATCTGAAGTTTAAGCCTTTTCCTATATCAGATCTTCTCAGGGAGTGAAAACATGTTGATTCACACTTCACTCACTCTTCCCAGTTAAACACACTTGTTTTTCTGGCCTCTCTTCTGTGTCCTATGCTGACTTTTGCATTTAAATCCCAGCTTCGAGACATATTTAGGAACTCACAGTTGTCAGCTCCCTGTCATCAGAAGTTTTGTCTGTGAAAAGATGTCCTCATACCCAATGGGATAGAAATCTTAAATATTGAGATCATCACAAGCTAGAAATCTGAAGGCAAAACACTTAATTTCAAACTCTCTTTAAATCTACAAAATATACTGTCTTTTTTGCCTGTGAAATTTCAAGATTTAAAAAAAAGATTCAACTGAAAACTCAAAACTTTTCACTCTAAAAAAGACTGAAATAAAACTTATAATCATCTCAAATATATTTTTCCTCGGGTTTTTTGGTTTTTGGAATTTGGAGACTCATCAAACCCTATTTTCCCTGTGTCTGCTATGCTTAAATGACTTTGTATTTCTGGTGAAAGACAGTTCCCAAAGTTGTGGAACAGCTCTGGCACTTGCAGGGATGGCAACCCTGAATGTTTGAGAAGTTGTTTTGAGATCAGCGTATACCAGGAATGAGAACACAGTATACAAACAGCTGTGATCATACACTTCCTGACTTTGGAGGGCTTTACTTACAATTTCATTACTATTATATATGTATGTACATCTCTGTGTGTATGTTCATCATATTGCCTCCAACAAAATGAATGAGAAAGGGAATTCTGTAAGCAAGTAACGCACAGCAGCCTGGTATAACTGGACTCCTTATTTTTACAGGTATATCATGTCCTGCCAACAGCAAGTACAGCTCATGCATGTCTGCATGCCCAGCATCCTGCAACGACCTGACCAGCCCCTCTGAGTGTGAATCACCCTGTGTTGAAGGCTGTGAATGTCTCCCTGGTTATGTTCTTAGTGGCTTTGACTGTGTGCCTTACAAACAGTGTGGCTGCACATACCTTAACAAATACTATGAGGTACAGTCTCTCTGTGGGTCAGACAGCTCCCACAGCACTAAACAGTATTTTCTCCTATTAGTTATTTTGACCATCTCCTCACAATCCTCAGCATGTAATTTTGCAGTAGAAACATTAGAAACAAGGAGCAATTGTTTAATAAAATTCTGGTTTCTGGAGAAAGGGAAGAGAGGTCAAGATCTCTTGGTCTCCCTCTGAAACTCTGCCTGCCAGTCCAAGGCAGACACTTGGAGAAATTATGTGATCAAATTCATGTTAATTCTTGACCTTTACTACACTCATAGGCTCTAAAGTTTACAACACACCAGTCACAGAAAAATTCTGTGCATCACTGCGGCCCTGCTCCTCTCAGTGAAGAGTGGTATAGGCAGGGCTGAGAGTCTGTTAGTGGGGGTAGGACATGAAGAGACCCCTCAGCAAAGCTGAATCCTGAGGAGAATCCTGCACTGTCACTGCAGGATAGAACAGCTCCATTATCTCATAGATTTCTGGTTTACCACTAGAGATTTGGTATAGAAAAGGCCTAAGCCAGTAAAGATTTTCTATTAACAGGTGGTACTTTTAAGAAAAATGGCAGATGATAGCATTTCCACATTGCCTTGGAGGTATGATGTGATTCATCAGCCACTCATCTCCAGTAACAGTTGGCCATTTTGGGTTGCACATGTACCCTGCCTGGGGCTAGGATCTCATGCCCCAAACTCTTCTTTGCTTTCTTTCTTGGGCCATCCTCAAGTTTCAAACCTGCATTAGTAAGCTGCTTGCTTTCTTTTTCTTTTACAAACCACTTTAAAAAACCTCTATCTGCCCTATTGCCGTTCATCAGGAAAGCATTGGAGAAAGTATGAGGGCCCCAGTGCTACATACATGTATTTTCTGGCTGATTTTATTTGATCTTTTTTTAACATCTAACTGCTGTTCTTCCAGATTGGAGAAATATTCACCACTGATGACTGCTCTCAGAAATGCCAGTGCACAGAAAGCTCCACTGTTTTCTGCTCTGACGAAGTGTGTGGGTCTGGTGAAATCTGTGGTATTTCAAACTACAGTCGTGCATGCTACAGGAGTGAGTCAACCACTATCACACTGTCTTTGATGCTATGAATTCTTGACTTATTTTAAAGGATATCACTGGGTTAGGGATAGTTGCAAGAGAGAGTGTACAGAAAAAAAACATGCAAGGGATCTTGCTCTGATGTTTCACTGGAGAAACAGTGTTTCTTTCCCTTATTCATGTCGTCAGATACAAGAAACTTACTAAAGTACAGGGGATGTGCAGCATTAGGAATCAGCGTAATCTAAGCAAGAACAGTTCTCTTCAGCATTGGATTATCTGAGAGTCAAGAGTTTCTCCTTTTTTCCCAGGTGGCCCATGTATGCCAAATCCTTGTAAGAATGATGGTATTTGCTCTGAAACTTCCAACAGCACCTCCCTCCACTTCTGTGAGTGCTCAGAACTCTACACAGGACCAAACTGTGAGGCTGAAAAAATAGGTAATAAAAATATTCTGGATTTCCCTGTCTGCATTAAACACATCATTTTCAAAAATGCATGTTGTTATGGAGAAGGCTGGGTTTGCTCTTCATTTTCATGATGTAAGTTAGTAACCCAGTGGGTGAGAGCCTGTGGTCATCCAAGCAGAGAGAAGGGTCAGAAGTCCAGTGGAGAGGTATCAGAAAGCAGGACAGCAGGGCTTGGGACAGCACACAGGACCTGGCTCTGACACCACTCCAGAAAGCCACAGAGAACACACCAAAGGCAAACAGATAGGCAAGGGTGGAGAAAAAACATTTCTGTTGACAGCACAGTTAGCTTTCAGTGACAGGGCTCTTGTTTGTTCTTCAGTTGAAGACCCTGGCACAGAGGACTCAGACCACACAATTGCCATCGTCATCGGAGTTGTGGCAGGCATAGCTGTTATTGTCATTCTCATCTCCTCTACAGTCTACCTGTACAGGTAAGGCTTTTCCCAGCTTTGCTACATTCAGCAAAGTAAATACACCTCTTTTAGCACCTGTAAACCTCAAAACTCTCATCAGTCACATACCTGCAAGACCAGAAAGGAGCATGCGGGATCTCTTCTGAGGAATCTGAGGGAAAACTTACCTTTTTTTTTTCCTCAGAAATGAACATATGCCATTTCTTTTACACAGGGCATATTCATCACTTATCATAAAACTCTAGCTTCTTCAAAACCCAGTTCCATTCATGCTCACAGCATTGTCTGATCTCTCACTATTAATATGAATAGAAATTAAAATAGGTTGTTCTTATTTTTTATTTTTTTTCCATTGTGCAGAAGGAAGAGGAAGGTGGATACAGTTACAATAACAAGGGATTCTTCTTTGAAATGGTCCAGGGATAAATTGGATGCCAGAGTACGTGAGCAAGATTATGGCTGCATTGTGAACAGTGCATTTGATCAAAATGAATTCCCAACTACACACCTATAGTTAACAATATTATTCCTATTCATTTGTCATACTTTTTACTCTTGTATTTTAATTGTATTTCTAATACTTTGAGAAGAAATAATAATAAATTTATCATTGCATTTGTTGAAAACCTCTGAAACTGTTCATTTAAAATATCTCTCAGATCTCACACTGTAGGCCCAAACTGAAACATGTTCTAACTGACAGAAGAGACTTTGTTGTCTTCAAAGACTTTGAAAAACACAAAGTCCAGACAGACCTTGGCAGCACAAGTGTGCTGCACAACATCACATACACACCTCTGAGAAATGTAAAAATCACAGATTGATGTGGTCAGAATTCGAACTGAAAGTGAGTAGGCTTAGGTTAGATATCAGAAAGTAGGTTTAGGTTAGATTTCAGAAAGAAATTCCTTACTGTGAGGGCAGTGAGGCACTGGAATGGGTTATCCAGAGAAGTTGTGGATGCCCTGTCCCTGGAAGTGTTCAGGCCTGGGTTGGATGGGGCTCCAAGTAATTTGGTCTAATGAGAGGTGTCCCTGCCCAAGGCACGGGGTTGGAACTGGACGATCTTTAGGTCCCTTCCAACCCAAACCATTCCATGATTCTATGAACTAATTATAGCGTCCCAGGCAGCTCTCACAAGATCTTACCCAACTCCTTCCATGGGGAGGGGATTAGGTGACTGACATGGACAGTTCTTCACTTCTCTTCTGGAAAGGCATGTCCAGCTGGGGAGAGAAAGAAACAAGACACTGAGCTCACCTGAGGACAGATGTAATAAAAAGGATGACCTCATTACCCCCTTAGAGTGGAGGGGACAAGAAATAGGCTTGTCATCAGCCCTCAACCTGTGGGGGCTAAGCTAGAGCATAACTTTTAAAAAGCTGTCTGAAGAATGAGATCACGTCATAAACTCTCCTTGGGGTCTTTGCAAACTCAGAAGCTGCCACACTGATGAATGTGAGAGGAGCTCTTCATCAACTCAGCCCCAGACCATACTAAGGATTCCTCTCACCAGGAGAACAAAGGTGTTTGCAGAAACGCTTTGTAACATGCTGTGTGTGAGACTCACCCCATGACAGACCACTCACAAAGCTCAGGGACTGAAGCATGGCCTGAGCCTTGTCCAGAATGGATTACCAGGGCTATGAGTGAAGCTTTGAGACATAAAGCACCATGAAAAACTTTTCTGGTGCTTTTCCAGTTCATTGTAGGTTACTTTCTGACTGTTGAGGAAGATGTATAGAGATGCAGATTGAGCTCTGGGTGGCAAAGCCTGACTGAACTGGTGCCAATCCTTTACATAACAAAGGGCACCTGACCTCTGACAGCCACATGAGCAGACACTCAGAGATACAGCAGAAGCTGAGGATCCCAAACTGTGAGGGCACAAAATCCACAGGGTTTCTTTAGTTTGGGGTTCCTCCTCAAAGGCACCCAGTTCAAGCCGTTGTTTTGTTGTTGCACCATGATTAATTTATTTTAAGGATCCAGATGTTTGAGACTCTGCTATGGGAAACCTGAGGCCAAGCAGCTAAGAAGACTTTGTGTGATTGTGTGAGTGTGAGGTGTACAGGGAAGCACCTCAGGGGGGTCTGATGGGGCCTCGGTCCAGTGGGTCCTGGATGGTTGCAGAGGAGGGTTTCCTTAACAGGGCTTGCTGTTGTTTTTGCTTATTATTTATTTATCCTTTCTCCTTTCCCTTACTTACCCTCCCTCCTTTCCCACATAAACTCATGTGTACTGTTAGCCAGCGAAGTATTTGCAATCTCCATGGGGAGTTAGGTTATTCTGGTTTATTCAAGAACACACCAGCTATCCATATACACAGGCCACAGTTATTTCAGCAAGGGTGTGAATAGAAAGGGCCTTTCCACCTCATTACACAATGAAAACGAATCAGCGAGAGAGACCTACTCGTGCACAAATAAACTGTCAACTTTATACTGGAATTTCACTGTGTTTATAACACCGTCTTTGCTGCCTGTTCAGTGGCAGTTCCTATTGCACTCTCGCACCTGCTACAGTGTGATTCAGTGACTGCCCAGCAGTGCTGACCACACTCACCTCCCTTTGCTCTTGGTGGGAGCACAGGTCAGTCTCTGCCCTGCAGGATCCCAGCTCAGGCTCCCCGAACCAACAGGATCCTGCTGTGCCCAGGTAAAGCAGATTTCTGGGTTTCCGTGTATATGCTTTTTATTCCAACACCACAAGAATTGCCTTGGTGATTCAATTTGCACTGCAAAGATTTGCAAATCATTCCGACTTAAAGAAGGGGATGATACAGAAAACAGAACTGCCGTTCAATGCTCCTCTGAATTAACAATTTCATGTCACTGGAAGACATAAATATGACAAATCTTCCACAGCTCTCATCTTTTAAATCAAACAGCTTGCTCACCTGACTTCTGAAATGCAAGGCTTTAAATACCCTGCAACTAACCTAGAGGACAGTTTTGTTATTAGTTTTAGCACACTGTGCCAGCACCAGTCAAGGAGACGGCTATACGGGCTCAGCTGTGCTCATCTCCAGGACCAGGACCCTTGCTGAGCACAGTCATGAGATTCCTCTGATGTCCTGAAGGAAATGCCCAGGCCACATCACGAAAACACATCCTAAAAAACTCTTTGCCCTAAAATTATTTCGCTCAGAGATCCACCTTCTTTGTTTCTCATCACAGTGAAGAAGGAGAATGGCAGCACACCATTTTTCTCTCGAAACGTTTCCTGGTGAGGGATGCTCACTCACCGCTCGGCCGAGCAGGACCGGAGCCCCTCCGCCGCAGGAGGGGCTCGAGGAGCCGCAGCAGAGCCTCCGGGAAAGTGTCTCGGAGTCGGCAGAGTCTCCAGCAATGGCCCGTGTACCTTGGGGACAGGATCGGATTTTCCACTAAACGAGTAGTTCTGGAAACAATCTCGGCAGCGAACCCTCCGCATGGGAGGGGCGGTGGGAGGAAGAAGGCGGTGGGCGGTGGGACGGGACGGGATGGAAGAGGAGGGAACGGGACGGGGCAGATCTCGGTGAACGTCGCCAGTGAGCCCAGCAGGATCCACGCAAGCGCCATCTTCTTTCTATTTATAGCGGGAGCAGCGGGCCGGGAGCCTGGCCACGGCAGCAGCGGGACGGGCGCTGGGGTGAGCGGAGCTCGGGGGATGCGAGCGGGCGTTTGCCAGCAGGATGCGGCCCCTCCAGGCTGCCGGCGGCGGGCGCGGCTCTGCCGGGCGGCCGGAGGTGTCCCAGAGCCTGGGCACGGG
>WEKY01040244.1:148060-258052 GCA_013390045.1 Picathartes gymnocephalus | reverse complement strand
TAAATTTTTGTATCTGTGAGAGCTGACAATAAAGAGAATAAGAAAATTTACGAGCCCCAAAAGCATATAATAGTTTTATCTGTCATTATTCATATAGATCAGTTAATTCTGACAGAAAACTTAAGTGTTGATTTCCCAAGATAAAATGGCAAATTATTATAGGACAAAAGATGTGTTTTTTGCCAACTGTGTACTAGCTTTCAATTGATCAGTAGTTTTTACTCCCAGATATAAAAAAATATTGAAAAATACATCTTGGAAAAATGAGTTGTATGCATTATCTCTGAAATCTTCTTGATTTAGCATCTTTATTTCAACATTTCTATTTCATCACCTGACTCCCCGGCCACTTCCTCTGAAAGAAAATGTTGACTTTTCAGGAAATTATGAGCTTTGTTGAATGTTTGGAATTTGACTAAAGGCTGAGTAAGGATTACTTGTATGAAAGAGTTTTTATAGCAACAGCTTCCCAGATGTGTGGGTATGTTTGAATGTTTCAGGAGCGTTGCATGAGGACATGATCTAATATTCTGTTGTGAACTCCTAATTTTCTCAGTTTCTCAGAGTTAAAGGAATTCTTGCTTCAAATGTAGTAGCAGTAGGAATAATACTGTTCTTTAACAAGCAGTCTTGGACAGGTTGCAGAAATATGTTAAATATTAATTGCATTAAGGTTGAATATTCAACTGAAATTAATTGCAATGCTATCTAAGATTAATTTAATGAATTTATTTTTAAAAGACTGCAATGAAATGTATAGAATTTTGTAATTAGTGTTTTAAATAATACAATGAAACTTACAATAATTTAATTGTGTATTTAAAGGTAATACAGGTACAAACTTGGGAAAAAAAATCATATAAACATATGTGCATATATATGTTTGGATGTGTAGATTTTAAACACACATACATATTTATATATATATAAAAAAATTACTGGTGAGCCAGTAAATAAAGCAGAAGTTAAATTATCTTGGACAGCCAGCCTTCAGATGTCCTATTTGTGCTTGTCCAGATAACAGAATTTCTGCATCCCTGTGCACAAACCTGTTTGCACCTCCATTTCCTTGTATGTGGGTTTTTAGCAGCATGGAATGATGGCTGGATATGTGTTTATCCAGACTGATGCCTGATCTGAACATTTGGGCAAGTTGGTTACTGGAGCATGTTGTAGCATGATAAATTAGCAAGGAAGTACAGATGCAGTGACTGTTTCCTCACTGAATATGACTGGAAACTATAAAGAATTTAGAATATTGGGAAAGAATTATGATGCCTGTTGTCCATTTGATGCACAGTTCTTTAAGGGAACTCAACCTTTTCAATTTATTTCTTTCTTGCTCAGTATTTCTCTCTATCCTTTCTCATGTGGCCCATCAGCCATGTGGATATTTTGCAGGAAGAATAAAGACAGATATATGAGTAGGAAGGGAGAGAGAACTCAGTATAACTACTTTTTCCTTTCATATATGTCTTTTCTTGTGGTATATTTCCCCTCAAGAACATTCACAAGGTGAAAACAACATAAGGGCTAGTGAAAATATGTAGCAATTTACTGCATGATTCTTATCCTCATTAATTCAAGACAGATAGCATTTGAATGTAAAATAGTCCTCAATATCACTACAAAAAAAATGGAAATACAAGATGAGCAATGTGGCATTTATTTCAATGATCTTATCATGAAGTTCAGTGCACCACAAGGGGCTATGGCATAAATATTCAGCAGTATTCAGTTTTTTCACACTGCTCGTGAGAAGGTTCAAGAGAAAGCTCTGTGGGATGGTTAATCTGCTTTTCCAAACCAGATTGGTGTGTAGACAGTATTTCCAAGACCTGGTTGAGGAGGTCAACCACTGCGGGGAACTACTTGCTGTTCACATCCACCATTGGACGAGGTATTAATCTCAGTATTAAAGGAATGTAAAGGAACTGGAACTCTCCTCTATGAGAGCAGCAACAGAGTGGAGACCTCACCCACCCCACAGACATGAATGTTATTGGATGCCAGGAATGGGTTCTACTAAATTTGGTTGGCTTATGGAAAGAATCTCTTCTATTTCATGCTGCATTGATTGGATTTCAAATGAAGATTTGGATACCTGACTGCCCAGTTCAGATATTTTATTGAAAAACTGCCTTGGGGCTCAGGACTTTCCTCTTGTGCTTCCTGTTCTTCCAGACCAGCTGCTATGACCAGGCTCAATCACCTTTCTAAGATTCTTGGCACGCATAAGTAAAGATGAAGCATTTTCTGTTATGCTTCTGTTATTGCAATTACATGATGAAAAGGAGAATGCAATCCAAAATACAGAAGCCCAAAATCCTCAAATGCAAATGCTCTTGCAAATGAACCCTCTGCCCACATAGAGAGAAAAATCCAGGCTCAGATTCATAGCCTGGCTCTTACTCTCTGTATGAGAAAGCTTACTGTAAGACCAAAATCAAATTATCTCTGTGTTCAGAAGGTAGTTAACATTAAATTCATCGCTGCACCATCTAATTTCATTTTCAGATTTTTCACATAGTTTATCTTAGCTAATGAAGAATGTTGACACAGCAGATCATGACGTGAAGAGGGGAACTCAACTTTACTGTCTTTAAAATGGTTGTTTTCCAAACCCTTCTGGGCAGAATGACACGAACAGAATTACAAAACAGACTTCCAGCTGAAAATCTATATTAGAGAGATTTATGTTAGTGCTAGCATATCAGGGTTGCATTTTCAAGGAAGGGGAAAGAGCAGAGGAAAGGCTTTGTTTTGTGAATATTTAATTCCTAATGAAAGAAAAGTATCAAAGGAAAGGAGGAGATTATTTTTCATCATTTCAGACTGCATGTGAATGTGAGTACACCCAAGTGCATTTACAATGTGGTTTATCCTAAAAGTACCAATTTATTTGTACTAGAGCATTATTTCAGTAGTTTTCTTTCAGGCTGCTACTTTTATATCAGGGAATCCAAATTAGGAACCTTGTGAAGTGCGAAATGTTTCTGTTAATATACACAAGATTCTCTTTTTCTAATTCTTTCATGATTGGCTCAGGGTCTTTTATTTGACTTGGTTCTGCAGAAGATTAGACCTCAGTATTACAAATATTTTCATCGAGACTGGTATATAAGGCTGCCAGGGCAGCTTGAAACCTGAGGGAGACTTACAGTTGTACCTGCAGGAGCAAAAATACGCTCCAGATTCTGCTGTCCCTGCTGGATCTGTCCAAATGCCATTCCTCTTTGGCACAGCTTCCAGGGGTCCCTACGTTTTTCTTTGCAGACCTTATTCTGATGCACCCATCATTAAGTGATCCCCTTTGAACAAAATTCAGGATTCTCTTGTTCTTTCCCATTGAAATCTCAGCTCTTCAGCAGGTTTGCATTTGGTCCGATAAATTTCTTCTTGGAAAACTGAATTCAGGATCACATCTTCAGATAACATCCAGCCTTTCTAAATTAAGTCAATTATCTCCCACTAGATGACTTAAAGGCTGCTCCACAATTAATTTTACCCTGGAAACCGTAATGATCAATATTCTCTTGAGAAAAATCTGAGGAGTTGTACTTTGGTTTGGAGGAGCGGCTGTTACAGGGGAATATGAATTAGTATCCATTCCATTCCATGTATATTAAATACAGGGAAGGTATTCCTACAGCAGTGTGATGGTACAGAATTACAGCATAGAAAATGTGAGCAGTAACCCTTTCAGGACCCATAAGAAAACCAAAGATAATGCCTTCCCATCCTTCTACCAATGCTTATTAGTCCCACAGCAGTAAGGCCACCCATTATTGGCAAATGCTGTTATCTCACTTGGCATCTGAGGAGCTTAAACACCAACCAGTCTGTGGCTCTTTCTTCTCTCTCCTTAATACACAGAGGATTACCCTTGTGAAGGACTACATAAATAGAAAATGTGATGGCTTTGCTTTAACTTCACTAAGCCTGTCTCTTTATTTTCCCTGGCAACAGTTTTATGTGTCAGTGTTGCATCCATATTAAGTGTGAATTCCCTTGTGTAAATCCCATTAAGGTTAATAGAATTTTAGTTTTACTGCTTAATAAATTTCAGAGTGGATTAAGTTTTGAGAAATACATAACCAGTCATAATGCACAGAGCATAATCCCATATCAGCACACATATACTGTAGCTTAGTCTGAACAGTGCTAACAGAGATATGGTGTGGCTTCATATTATATATAAAGAAAATGGAACAGATTATTTTCAAGTTTGTAACTTAGCCAATATTTCAGAATAATTTGTCTTTTAGTGTTTGTGAATTTTTTTTTTCCTTTTCCCTTCTACTCACATTAAAATTGCATTCTTTCAGATTTTGTGCTTCTAGATTTAAAATCATAGTGAATTATTTGAGACATCAGCTTTTCCAGGCTGTTACATCACAGTGCGATATTATATAGCTGGTAATTACTGAACTCTTTGGGGGAACTGCACAATGAGAGGGTTGGTACTCAAATGCCTGGGTTTTAAGGGAACCATATTTTAGGAAGATGCCATGACTATATGCCACGCACATATAACAACATATGTATTTATTCTTTGTGAATCTGAAATTGATTTACAGTATTAAGGATCAATTTCCTCTAAAATTATTGTATTTGTGTCTCAGGAGCTTTCAGTGACTCGGTTGCCTTTCTGCAAGTGCTGTTCCATTGGATTTGCCCACTTTAAATGACATGATGAAGGTTTTGGAATGTTTTTTTCTCTGGAGGCAGACAACATTCCTGAACTTTTGGTCATTGGTGCTGCTCTGAAGTCAAGGTGAGGCTGTGTCTCCATGGGCTGGCAGCCTTTCCCCGACCCTCATGCTTCTCAACCCCAAATTTAGCTAACTAAAGCAGAAAAATGTCTAAGCTTTCTATTGTTCACCCACCTCCACTTTTGTACTAGAATTCTTTGCTTTTTCCCCACTGCTCACATCCCTGTGTATATCTCATTGTTTATTTGTGTTACCAGTGTGGTGATTTGGGAAATCTGCCTATGTGTAGCTGCAAATTGCAGCCAAGGTTGTGAAACAGCAGAGTATCTGGTTATTAGTTATATTCAGGACGCTGACCAAAAATGTCAGTACAGCTTTCCATATTGATTATCTCAGAGAATTCCATATCCAATAAGAATACTGTTATTTTCCTTTACATGCCAGCACTGTAACTCTGCCTGTGATCTGAACGCCAAGCTGTCATCTTTGCTTTTAATGAATTTTTTGCAACAGAAACTTACATTATAATATTGCTGCCTCCTTGAGCCAGCATAGGACTGAGGCTGTTTCCATATCTTCATTGCTTCTGCAAAGAGCTGAAGTAAAAAAGGAAAGAACCAAAGAAGAAAAAACTGCAAACAAACAAGAAATTATTTTTCATTGAAAACAAATACTTGTGATCCTAAGTAGTTACAGAAATACCAGTGGTTCTAAAGTAAAATGGTATGTCTTCGTTTTCCTTTTTAATGACTACAACTTTCCTTTCAATGTCTAAGGGGAGTAAACAGATGCAGCAGCATCCTTCTAAACAGAGAAGGTGACATGTTTCTGCATTGTACATAATACCTTAAAATTGAAAAGCAGCAAATATGATTCATTCAGGTTAACAAGATTTAGCCAGGAATCTCAAGTACCACTAAAGATCTCAGCCTATAGCTTCCTTCTCATAGAAGGATCGCAGCTGATCCTGTTTGCTTTACCTTCCAGTGTTCCAGGTCATATTGGATTTCACATTCAATCTCAGCAGGTTTTAGTGGCCGGCTATTTGAAACCTGAATACCTTTATTCCTGTTTCTACCTGTTTCCTTTACAAATCATCTGTATTTCTTTGTCTTTTCTCTGTGGCGTTAAGTTTCAGTTAGGTTTGCAGCTGACTGTATGACAGTCATAGACTTATGTCTTTATTCAGTTTAAGGTAGCATTAATCAGGGTGAGTTAGGCTGCTGACAAATGCAATATGTGCCTTTGCTGCTTCACTTTTAACACCAATTACATTTTTTTTTAAATTTAGTAGTCAATTAACTTTTGCAAAATGTTTCAGCATTATCTTAACTTTCAAGGTGAGGAAACTGAGGCAGGTGACCAAGGAAATGTTACCTTGCCCCACCACAGCCACAAAGTGTATTCAAGGTATTTATCAAAACCAACAAGGGATCACAGAAATGGCCACTTCAAAACCAATTAACGATCTATTTTAGACTTTCCTAATTTTTTTCCTACAAGAAAAATGCTCAGCATCAGGATCCCATCAAAATGTGTCACCATTGCTGAGTGGCTGCCTCTGCTGAGCAGTGTACTTGTACAGTTCTGTGTGCGAACACTACAAGTCAAATTTTAAGTAGTGTGGATTTATCTTGGAGAGCTGGCTTATGGCAGCTTTTTCTTTATTTGTTCTATAATTACCTTGAGGAGTAATTGGGAATATTTTGCCTGGTCATTTCTTCTGCTGATTTAACACGTTCCTTCTTGTTGGTTTTGGCTTTTTTAATGAAATGCTTCTGCTGTTGCTTCCTGTAGCTTCCTACTATTCAACCCCACTTCTGACACATCCCAGTGCTGAAGAGACTTTGAGAAGTCACCAGAAAAGTGTCCAACAAGAGGAGTTTTGATGGGAGAGTGTCCATGCACAAAACCTGAAGAGACTAAGCACACCCTCCAGAGAAGAAATCATTTTCACTTGACTCTTCTTTTTTTGGACTGTTCTCCAAATTATCAAAGGTCCTTTTATTTTTTTTAACTTGGGCAGAATAGGTAATAGAAAAGTTTTAACATATGTATTATTTAAATCTTTATTTGGTAATGTATTATTTTATACAGTTCAGCTCTATGGATAAGGGTCTATTTTCCACAGATCCTGCCAAGAGGCTTTCCATTCTGGGCCTTCCTGCTTATTTCTTCCAGCTGTTTCTCTTTCTTATCCCTTCTGTTGTTATTGTCCTCCTGTCTCCTTGTTTTCTCTACTGATGGAGGAGAGGCTTGGTAAGACTTTGAAATCATAATATGAATGTTCTTGGCAATTGTTTCTTTCTATACTCTTTATAATTATTCTCCTGTGATTCCAATTGTATTTTCCAGTTGGAGACCATCACAGAGAACTGTGTCTCTCAGCCAGAACATTAAAGGTGCAAATAATATTTTGAGAGGGTTCATAAGGAACATGTTTGACATTGAGGCACTGCTGGAGCAACACAGTCACCAAAATGGTGTTGTCGGGGTTGACAAGTGCTGCAGGAAGGAAAATTTCTTATTCAGCTCTACATCTCCTGCCTAGTCCTTAACCTGTGCCACAAAGTCTGTCTGCAGCACAAAGCCTCCTGACAAACTCACTCTGACAGTTCACCATCAGCAATAATGGGATTTGTGGGATTTGTTGGCCCAACCCGCTCCAGTGGGGTGGTACTGGGTAAAAGTATGAAATAGGAGTGTGCGTGTGCCTGTGTGCATCATTTGAATCCTCTGCTGTATTAACGACAGATAGTCAGAAAAACCAAACTAAACCTAAGAAAAACTCCCCAAGTAAACAAACAAAACAACAAAACAAAACAAAAAAACCCCACACAAACAAAAAAGCAAACAAAACCCACACCCTTTATTTACATTATTTTACGTCTATGGAAGTCATTTGACTACCTGTTAGTCCAATGGCAATAATGCTAGTCCTATTAGAAGGGAATTGTTCCTCCTTCCAGGAAAAATAACCACTGTCATGGAGGCAGCACAATGCTGTTTTCTCAGACATGAAAGTATTTGCAGAACGAAGTCCTTTGTTTGTTTGTTTGTTTGTTTTTTTGTTTGTTTGCCTCTGTGCCTGTGTTTGTTTTCTCTGCTTTTGGAACATATTAGAAAGCATCCTGCTCTCGTTATTCCTTTTGAATAGTCTATTTTCTGTAGAAAGTAATATCCACATGGTAAACTCCTATTCATCAGAACAGTGCCAAATATGTGCCATTTTAAAGCTAAATATATATTGTTTTATTTTATTTTATTTTATTTTATTTTATTTTACTTTACTTTAAAGTGAGCCAAAATACATACCAAGAACATAGCTCTGGATGGTATTGGTCCTATTTTCAAGTGGGTATTTGCTGTGTGAGGCACTTCTGTGCAACAGGCTGAGTTGGTAAGGGGCTGTTTTATCAATGCAGAGCAGAAAGCAGTATTTCTTCCTCCTCTTACTGTGAATTTACCTTTTAATTGTAAAAATATGGATTTTCTTGTGACTCTTGAGGGAGAATGTGACGCATGACCTTATGTACTTAATGTTAGGAGCATTTTAGGAGTGTTTCTCCAGGGTACATAAAGAGGGTATTCAGTGTGAGGAAAATCAAAAGTTAGCGCTTAGGACCTTCTTCGTCAACTCTAATATGATTCTGTAGGTGACTGGCTGATGTACAAGGGTGTATTTTTGGTCCCATTTTCTTTCCCCTTCAATGGGTACCAATAAGTCTTTCCTCCTGTCATGTTCTGGTAATATTTTTCTTCCTTGACTTGGTCAGGATGAGAAAAATTTCCTACACATTCCTTTACTATGCACTAAGCAAGACCAAACATCAGGCAAGAATAAATGAAATAGGAGGACTTCTGGAGTTACAGGACCACATGGTAAATAGTTCCCTTTTTCATTATTTTGCTTTATAAAATGTTAAAATATTCTCTTTTTCTCTTGTGAGGATGGCATTTTACATGTCTGACTCCAATTTTCTTTTTCTAAAAACAGTCAAAACAATTACAGAGCAACTATGTTAGCAAATGCTAAAACTGAATAAACTGATTGTTATAGCATGGCCAAATTAAGGATGTGTTAGGGTGTTTATAAAGTGAAAAAGAAAAGTTTTATAAAGAATTAAGAGCAATCCAAAACAGCAGTTGTTCCTCTTTGATCACTTGGAAAAGTGTTCTACATGGCCTGAAACCTTATAGACCTGGAAGAATCCAGTAATTGAAACTAGGAATGACTTAAAATTTTCACTTCTTAGTTGGGCAGTGGAAATGAGGTTTGCTTGCAAATACAGCATGGTTCTATAAAAGAAGTCAAGTCACTTCAGCTAGTAATTCCTTTATTCAGAATATGAGCTTCATCTCCTTGAGAACAGCCTGAAAAGTCATCCTGATTTTTCTGAATAATCTCAACAGGGAAAAGAAATTTATTAACCTTGTCTAAATAGTGTAGAATTTGGGGTTTTGGTTTTGAAAATTACTGACCTTTGTTATCAAGCTTCTAATTATTAAACTTCTGATTTTCTTCTAACTAATAAATGTTTTTTGTTGTTTCTTTACCACAGCATTTTCCAGTTGAAAGTCAAAGAAAGCTGATCTTCAAGTGTTGGCTGCATTAGCTAATTCTTCAGTGAGAGAAGAAAATCACCTCTCTTATCAGGATTTATGGTGCCACTGGGTAAAAAGTAACTGGTGAAGTCTTTAGAAATCAATTCCCGTGTAGAGACATTCCTTTGCAGGGAAAAAAATACTGTATTTGAGATCGAGCAGGACACAGGATTCCTTCATGCTAAAGGCCTTCTTAATGAGGACAGAAAAATAAAAGTGAAAATCCAGCAGGTTACAAAATATCACGGCACTTAAAAAAAATATCAGTATCAATTTGCATATGATAGGATGAATCAGTGTGCAATGTACATACTGGAGTCGAAGATCTAAACTCTTACAGAGAATTGTTAAGGAAAATGTACAATTCTTCTTTACTTATGTCTTTTTTTCTTTATAGCTGTATAAGGGAAAAATCTTTATACTGACAGTCATCATTTGGTGAAAATGCAGTAAATATTTCAGAATCTGGGGCCCAAAAGAGTCAATGCCACCTCTAATTTTTCTCAATGGGTGCAGTTCTACCTCAGCCCCTGAAAATGGCCTGTCTGTTGTGCAGCATGAATGCAAATACTGAGCACTGCAGGCAACACCAATTTCTTCCTTCCTGCATGCACGGCTGACAACTGATGCAAGAAAACCGTTAAGGGATAATGTTTTATATTGTTTTCACAGAGTTGTCTTCCCCAGTGCCACACAGGCACACCAGCAGCTGGTTGAGCATCCAGCCCACCTGGAGGTGTGAGGCAATGGGCACTCTCTGAAATAGATGTGCTGCTGAGGGATGAGTGTCCCTCCTCTGCCAGAGGATGCCCTTTAGGGGTTTCCAACTGTCC
This sequence comes from Picathartes gymnocephalus, assembly GCA_013390045.1. NCBI lineage: Eukaryota > Metazoa > Chordata > Aves > Passeriformes > Picathartidae > Picathartes > Picathartes gymnocephalus. Next base: position 247,899 of record WEKY01040244.1, on the reverse strand, counting down.
ATCCCCTGCTGTTCATGTTCATCCTGCCAAAACGAGATGCTTAAGCATCTGGCAGAAGGAAGTCGATCGATTAGCATTTCTGGGATTAAAAATGACCTGACAGGTTACCAGTTAACCACCCTCCAGCTGGTTAGTTTGAGGAACAAGCAGGTTGCCTATGAATAGCTGATGCTTCAGCTTTGAGGATAACTTGGGTAGAGAGCAAAACATGGGGAAGACTTGCAGCACTGCTGCTGCTGCTGCTGCTGCTGCTGCTGCTGCTGCATTAATTCTGCCTGCTTTATCTCAGTGGAAAGAGTAAGGTAGTTGGAAGGCTTATTTTCTGTTTTCCTCCATCCTTTTTAAAAGAAATGCAAAATTTAGTCTTGAGAATAGACGCTGCTCTGCTACATATAATCTGGCTCTATGTTCAGCTGCTAACAGGAGTTGGCTGTTCCAGTCCTTTTCAGTATTTTAGTTACTATATTTTCTAGTATTTTCTGTTCCCTATTTTTATTTATTATAATCTAAAATTTTCTAGTACCATATTTCTCTTACTTTCCAAATATTCTTCTGCTGTGCTCTTGACTTGTAAATAATGCCATATCAAGGACGGAACCTTGTTCTGCATTATCCCCAGCCAGCTGCAGCCCACAGCTGTCTGTCCAGCTGTGCTCAGGGAGCAGCAGCCCCCACGCCTGTGCCTTGCCTGGTCTGGGTGCTGGGGGTCATTTCGTCCCATTTCCCCTAAATCCAAACCTTACTGGCTTCTTTATGGTAAATCTGGTGATTTGTGCTGCCAATTAATGCAGCCAGGGCATGTTTTCTGTGAAATTTACAGTTGTTCTGGTATTTATTGGTACCAGCTTGCTTTACGCAGCTCTTTGGAGGAATTAAATGGTGTTTAGTGGAATGACAATACGTCACTCTGGATCTGCAAGAGGCAGTGTAAGGTCAGTGAAGAGAAGACTTCACCTTCCAGTAGTCAGTTTCTATGTATACATTGGCACTAGATGCTCATCAGAGAGCAAGAAATATTGGTTATGCTCTACATGTCCATTGCATTTTTGAGCCAGCTACCTGATGGAAGTCATCACTTATATGTAAATGAACTGTCAATGGCTTGTCTCTGTTGGCAGCCGCTGGACTGTGAAGGGTATGTCTTAATAAGAACCAAAGCTCTTCACAGACTTTGATTTACTGGAAATAAAACAGAAAAGTCCTCTGAGACTACAAAGGACACTTGTTTCAGATAAAATGTCTAGACAGTAGCAATATATTTGGGGCTTTTATTATAGTGAAACTGCAAATTAGAATGGAGTGCTGAGAAAGTTCCTGTGACCCAGCTGAGTTCAAAAACACTGTTTCAGACTGATCCTTGAAACATTTACACTCAAATTAAGTTCATGAGCATTCAAAAAGTGAAAGAAAAGATGTGCAAGGTCAATGTTCAGGTTTGCTGGAACTCTCGAGCTGCCCAGATTTTACATTCTCTCTGACAAGGAGGAATTTGCGATGCAACTCTGATTTAAATCAGCTAAAGACAATGCAAATCATGCATTCTGTTTCACTGCATTAGATAACAGCCTGCTTTACTGTCCATTCCTGTGTGATGGCTTTTTACTTTGATTATTGGAAAAAAAAAAGAAAAAGAGGTTATTAATGTGAAATGTCACACTTTGGGAAGGAAACAATCAAAAGGAAAATGCAACAGGGTTAGGCTCAGACATGTCTGTCTCTTGTTTTAAGGAAGGCAAATCATACAGCATTTCTGGTATAGATTTTGAAATTTCACAACACCCAGTTTATCCAAAAATATTATCTTTACTAAAACTAATATTTTAATATTATCATCATTGTCAGTTTTTTAACCATCCAGAATGTTTTGGAAGCTTTACAGATTATTTCTTTTAAATGATTGGGGTAAACCTTATGCCTCTTATTGCAGTCTGTGTAACGTGAGTTCAGTATTTTTGCCCAAGAGAATTTGCATGTTCAATATAAATATACATGAGAGCTTGGGTACTTAAACTAGAAACTTTGTTGCCTGTTTAGTTAATGGAGAATCCAGAAGGGAACTCAGTGAAGCATCAATTTCAAGCACCAGCATTCTCTGAATCATTTTGAGTGTGATTTATCACAGCTTTCCAGGAATCATCCTGTGCTCCTCGTGATCACCTCCTTATCCATCTGTACAGAGATCAAATGGAGACACACGGTGGTGCACCCTACCAGCATTTCTTTCCAATTGCCTTCTTTGGTATTGGAAGCTCTGGCTTTGGCAGAAAAATATTAGTCATTAATTTCAGAGAATTAATTCATCCACGGTCATGTTTTCACATACCTGAAACAACAGCGCTGGGAGGTGTGGACTGTCTGGGAACTGATGTGACACCTTGCATCAGGTAATTAAAAAGAAAAATCAATTTTGTTAGCTGTTAGTTTTTTCACAGCAGGGGTTTGTGGTTCATGGTGGAGAGTAACCTGTCTGTGCCGAGGGTCTCAGCAGAGATTTGCGTGGTGCTCTCAGTCTCTGAGTGCCAGCTCTGAAGTGGAAGGTCAAGGTGGGATGCAGACAGAAGACTTAATTCTGGCTGGCTTCTATGAGGCAATCCATTTGCCATTGCCAAATATAAAAGCAGAAATTGTTTAAGAGGATCATGCTGAGTCTGCAAGCAGTCTGAAATCTTATCTCTGAGACGTGGGAAAGACCCCTTGCCATTCAATAGGCTGCTAACCCTGGAAGCTGAACAGTGGCAACTCAGGGTCCTTTCGAGTGCATAGAAATTTAGATTCAGCTCAAGGCTTGTGTACCTAGGCAGTCTATTAAATGATCGTGGTCTCTGGTTTTAGTTCCACTGTAAAATTAATAAAAAGCCCTAAGGTTAAATGATACACGTTGTCAGCATGATGACTACATTAGCTGTAGTTTTTCCAAAAATAAAATTTATTTGATAGTAACTGAATTTCTACAGAGTCCAACAGATGAGTCATCAGATAATGTCCACAGAGATCAATTTTATTTATACTTTCAGAAGATTAATATTCACTGTTTTCTAAATCTAAGGGTATGCATAACACCAGACTGAATTAAGTCTAAGAAATGTAAATGGATAATCAGAATGTCTTTTGGGCCTTCCTGCTGTTTCAATATTTGATACTCTGATTGTAGCCACAGTGTACCATGTTCTTTTTTATCCTGTCATATGGCTGGTAAATACCATTACAAATAAAAAATTAACAGACTCAATCCCATACAAGTATAATTTGATGCAAGTCATAGTATAATGTTTACAGACTCCTCAGGAAGGCTTTGTACCCCATCTATCCCTGCATGCAGTCCTTCAAATATTTGACAAGTCACTGCTGTCAGAGAGCACAAAGCAGGAAAAAACCCACATGTGGTATTAGAAAATCAAAGTTAAAAAGCACAAAGAAATCAGATTTAGATCATCAGTTTTAACTGAACAAAGGGCAATATTCCTATCTATATCCTTGTTGTTTTGAAGTATGGGAATCAAACATTACCTGTCGTCACAGAAATCATGAAAAAGGCTGTTTTCTCCATTTCCCTGGCATTATCAGCAGTACAGTGTCATAGTAGTTTCTCTGCCTGAGGTATTATCCTGAACATCTACTTTGCATTCAAGTTAGTGCTATATTTAGAACCTATTTTTATTCTGCCTAAAGTAAACAGTACACTAGACATTAATGTACCCTCCAACTCCAGACATGGGCACAGAGGATGTAGGCTAAAAATAGTTCTTACTCTAGAAGCAATAATTTGTTTGAAAGCCTTCACCTGAACTCCCAGGCAGTAGTGAATGATCGGGACTCTCTTGTCTTCTCTGCTAGAGAGAAACCTTCTCAGCAGATCCTCTTTTGCAGTCAGCAAACTTAAAATTTTTGCAAAAATAGTAGTAGAGAAAGTTAAAAGAATTTCAGCGTGCCATTAACTCCTGCAGGAGGGCAAAGCGCTCCTTGTGAATTCCTCCCAGCAACAGTCACTTCTCAATGCCTTATATTCTCCATTGGGAACAAGGTAATTATCAGTAGGAGTAGCAGTGAGGAAGAAAAATAAAATTGTTTATTATTGGACCAATTGGGCCTAGAAAAATGAAGGCCAAATTGTTTTTACTTGTCTGAGTCTGATTTTTAGCCAGTCTGGATGTGTTTTTTGTTTAGCAGAGAACTTCAGTGAAGAGTATGTTGTTTTATGACTGAGGCCAATAGAAAGTCATTGGCATAATAAAACTGCAGATTTTACAATTTCAACGCAGCTGCTCTGTGACTTTTAAGCAACTGTGAAATCACATTGTTTAAACTGTGTTTGTAGGGACTGATGCCTGGATCCATCTTTTTTCCTCTTTTTTTTTTTCTGGAAAAGTCAACAGAATCAACAACTGGTGTTGCAGTCTAACCATTTTAGTGAGTCTTCACAAACCTCCATCCAGAAAAGACCACCTGGTCAGTCTGTGCTCCACTCATGTATGAAAACAAGCATGATGTTACCAGTATCATCAATTAATATGCTAATACTCTCTCACTGGTGAAAATACATTCATTTAATGACAAATACACTTGTTTGGATACAAACCAATTACGTGCAGACGGGCATTTCAATTTTTTTTTTTTTACAACTCTTTTCTGACTTCTTAGGCTGCAGCAGTTGGTAATACTAGGTCATAATTTTACACTGCATTGTATCAAGAGTATATATACCCCATCTATAAGAAGCAATTTTTGCTTCTCATGGACCAAGTTCTTTGCAGTCAGAGGTGAATTCTGGACCTACGCCTTCCCACCCTGAGCCTGTGATCCCATAAGTATCCACCAATGTGAGAATTTATGCAAGTGATATCAAAGTTGTTTTGTGTGCTTGCCAGAATGGTGACAAGGAATAGCTTGTCTACAGTCAGGGTCACTACTGAGTTGCAGGGTAGGAGATAATTATTGTGCTGATTGACCCTTAAGATTGAGGAGGGCAATAGGCCAAGAGCCCTGAAGAAAAAAATGATAATCCAATTCAGAGATTTCCGTGTATCCTGTTTGGTTTTGGGCTTTTCTGAGACCCTCAAAAAAAGAGTCCAGTAGCTGCTGCCCTGAAAGAAAAATGGGACTTACAGGAGGCACTGGAGGGACAGGGAAAATTGGACAGAGCATTTGAATTGGACAGCCAGTTTTTGATATATTAGAAAGATATATTGTGATATATTTTATTTCAGAGGAACCCAGAAAAAAAATACCACATGCATCTTTGGCAGTGCTTTCTAGGATAAAAACCACATGTGAATAACAGTGCGTCAAAGGTCCAGTAATCTGGATTCCACCCACCCTGAAGTTAACACAACCAGAAGGTTATTACACGACCCATCAGCCTCTTGTGCAGGGGGTGTTCGTGGTTGCCTGATTTCTACTCCACAGAAAGGAGGTGTAGTCCCAAGGCATTATTCCTTTGCCACACAGGGTATTCCGGGATGTGCATGGGGAAACTGATAAAAAAAGCCACGGTTTTGTATTGAGTCATGTATGCATTCATGACATTCCTGTGGATGTAGGATAGCTTTTGGAGCTGTAGAATGATCCCTGGATTTTATTAATAGTAGCATCCCTCTCTGGCATTAATATGGTCATCAGTAGTGGGTAGTTATTGCTATATTTGGATTTGAATGATTACTCCTGCATAGAGAAGAGGGAAGCTGGGGGGTTGGAAGTAATGATCAAGTTGCCTTCCAACCCAAGTCATTCTTTGATTCCATGAACTTGTAACCATTTTCCCTGCATACAGTGCTCCTGCGTGACTGAAGAGAGATATCATTTATCCTGCATAAAAGGAGTGGGCTAATGCATGAAATGTACTGGTTAGATAAAACCTTCACTCAAGTCTGATATCTCTTCTTTATATGCATACAAAAATAACAACTCAGGGATTCAGTTTCTATTTTGTTTATCCTCTGCACAAAGAAAACAAAAGTGCATCTGTTGCTCGTCTTTCTCACTCATTTCTTTGCCATCTCAATCAAATTGAGACAAATGGCTTATGCCTGTCCCTTGAACAATAACACTGCTCAAGTACATAAACTGGGATCTCCTTCTGACAAGTTTTAATTATGGGATGAGCCAAGCTGGCATTTACCTAGAGAGCTCACACATACAAAGACTCTAGTGTCAGACTCTGTCTATGCTGAGTTCTAAAACCAGTAAGCTGAATTTCACAAATGTACTGAAGAAAAGGTGTGGCATTTGCTGAGAGCCTGGAAGTTGAACCACCATGAAACTTTCCCAGCAAGGCATGTAACAAGGGCTTCTCAGGTTCCCTCACAAGGAAGGAAGAGAAGGCTCCATCCAACTGGCAAGTCAGGAGTGATCCCATGGGTTCATGCATAACAGCTGGAGAGGAGGGAGAAGGTGGATGGGAATGAAGACCCCAGTAAATTCACAAACTGGAAGGAGCAGAGAGCCCTGCTGCTTCCCAAAAAGAGAGCCTGAGTGTTTCCCCAGAGGTTTCAGCAGAATTCAGGTGCCAGGTTATGAGTATGGTTCTAAAACCAGGATGATGGCTAAGGTTCAGCATGTTTTCATGTGTGGGTGACAATTCTATCATAGCCATAGGATGAACAAAGGAGTGAGTGAATTAATGAATGTGGTATCCAATGTGTACTCCTGAGGGCAGAATTCATCTCTGTTTGTTACTGAAAGCTTTTGCATGCTACAAAAGCATGAAAAACAAAATTATTCATTATTTATTATTATATAAAATCCTGAATCTCCATTCTTTGGAGGCTGCCACCTTGCTACAACACAGACATCAAACAGCAAAACCCCTGGGCAGCCCCAGAGCTGAGGTTAAGATAAACCTAGAGAAGGGGATGCCTATAGTATACCTGAAACTTGGGGAGGCAGAGTAACACGTTGGCTTTGTGGTCTTGGTGAGAAGAACTACATCTCTGACTTTGCAGCCTTGAATGTCTTACATCCACAGTGAGGTGATCAATCTTACGATTATTTGTAAGCCTAAAATTTTTGTTATAGTGGTATAAATAACTATTGGTAGAGAGAATTCATCCAATGTAGAATTCACCCACTTACTGCTGACCTAGGGCACAAGTAACTTCTGCTCACATCTAACACACTGGCTGCAAATATAACCCAAATTAACCACACTTAAATTGTACTGGGTTCTTGCAACGGTGACAAAACTTGTTCTGGGTTTGACTTGATGTCACGAAATGTAACGGATTTTTGCAATGCCTTGGTATTATGTAACTGACACACAGTAAAGCACACACAAGAAAGCAAATATCAAGCTCACAGTGCTCTACAATATGACATTCATACCCAACCAGACGTCAGCATGGTGTGCTACGATGGGGCTGCAGAGCAGGAATTGCTCCTGAGTGGGTAAGAAACACCTTTAAATCTCCTCACTGAAACGAGAATGGATTAGTATTTCTTGCCTCCTGTTCAGCAGCAACAGAAAGAAATCAGTAAGTAAAAAGTTCTGAGACCGCAAGGTTATAAATAGGAAGAGCCTTAACTTTCCAGTAGAAGTGAGGAACTGGTAGCATTTATGTACTCGAGTTTGCAGAACATGACACGATGTGCATGTTGCTTACCACAAAACAAAGAGAAGGTGGTGTTTTATTATTGGGAATTGGGCTGCTTTTGTTTCCTCCTGCCTTCTCCATTTGCTTTATTCTTTTTCAAAAGCTTGGTGCAAGAATTCAGAGATCAGGAGAACAGCACTGATGTAATCATAAAATATACATTTCAGAAAACAATAAAAGAAAATATATTTTAAGAATCAGGGGAATACTTGATAGCCTACATACTTATAATTGACAGGTGTTCAGGAAGGAATTACATTTTGTTCAGTCAAAATTGTTCTAATCCCAAGACAAAAATCTTTCTGGATTTCAGGAACTAATAAATCCATCAATCAAAAACCAAGGGATAAAAACACCTGAAATTGTCAATAGGATATAAAAGATAATAACAAACCTCTGCTGAAAATAAATGTTTGTCAAATGGAGAAAGGTAAAACTGGTATTGCAGTCCAAAATATCTCTTTTTCGTTTGTTTCTTATTTTTAATGAAAGCCTCTTTGAGGGATCCAGTGGCCTCTTTAACTGTGGATTTCTGAGCTTTATTTGGTTTGTGTAATGTCTTAACAAAACTTTAATGAAATTTTGATGGATCCATTTCACAAAAAAACAAAAAAACAAACAAAAAAAAAAAATTTCCCCACAGTTTGGCTGAACTTTAATCCATGAACTAAAACCAATCTGATTTTGCAGCAGGAGTATCTGAAAGTGGATACAGCGCAGTTCTTTCATTGACATCACATTTGCTGCTGGAGCTCCTCCAGCCTCACTGGAGGTTTACATGCAAACCTGACTCACTGTGGGTCTCCCATTCACATCTGATCTGCTTCCAGATCTGATGTCAATGGAAGCACTGTATACTCTATGCTGATGCTGTTCAGCTTGGCCTCCCTCCAGAAACTTAATGTCTTTCTTCAGTTGCACCAGTGCCTCTGAGCAAAAAGAGAATGACATCCGTATGTTTTAAGATTAAAGCAGAGTCAACATTTCCAGTGAGAAAATGTAGACGCTTGTAGACCTACAGTAATATGGTGAAGGGGTAAATTTCTTGCAATAACAGTTGCAGTCTCAAAGGTGGTGAGGCCATTGTGTGTGTTACATTTCCTTGAAAGAAATCAGCAGAAAGATACATGCAGATTGCCAGGGTTTTCTTTTGGCAGCTAAATTTTGAACCATATAAGTTACTGTATATTTTTTAATCAAAGAAGATGATTTGGCAACAAATACACCAATAAATTCTCATTTAAAGAAAGTGAAAGAGGACCTAACTCAGAAAGCTGAGAAAGAGGACTTGTAGCCTATTCTTGCCTGTGAGCAGGGTTCAAAGGCGCTTTCTGAGGAGAAATTTGTGTAATTGCAGTTGCATTATGCAAGAATGCAAACAGATCCCAAACAATTCAAGTCACTTGCGTGGACATTGAGACCAGCCTGGCATTTTAAAGTAATTTATTGAAGGATTCTTCAAACTAACATTATTCTTCGAAAAGCATAATGACCTCCAAGTGTATTCTCTAATAGGTCATGAAGGAGATGAAAGGCTAAAAAGGACTTGGTTAAATCCAAGAATGTTCATTTTTTTTGGTCACAGTGAACTAGGAAATAATTGGTCCTTGCCAGATACCTTTATTTGTTAAAAAGCAGTGTGTGAAACTTTTTTCTCTGTATTGGCAGGTAAAGTGAGCTGAATTCTTAGATCTCTATGAGGTTAAGGTGACACCAGCTCTTGTTTGCTCTGAAAACTCAACAGAAAGGTCTAAGCATTACCAAGTTAGATAAGCAGGACCCTGACATTAGCTCATCCATGTCTCCTGATCAAAAACCTTGTTTGAACTGCTTATTAGTTTCCCTGAGTATTTATTCACAAAACCACCACAAAACACCATATTCAGGGCATTTGTAATACTAAAAACTGCTTTGGAATGCATAATATGGAGCAAAATGTGCTGCATTCTGCGAGGGTGATCGCTTTAGAAATAGGTGAAGCAATTCAGGGTAGGTGCCCATAAATTTCTTCACCTCAGTTCCTGGTGAAAAAAGGGGTTGAAGGACTGAAGGAAATGAAGAATGTGTTGGTATTTTCCTCTTCTTCTCCACAGTGGGCAGGGGAAGAGCCACGTTGTGCTGAGCTGGGAAAACAGCAGAGCCATGGCGTGCCCCTGCCTTCTGGTCTGGCTGTAGGCATGTTCAAGTGCACTTAGCAGATACTTTTCATAGCTTTCTAAAGCATTTTCTTTCACTGCTGTGTAGAAAAGCCACACATGAGAGATCTTTTTTTTATTAAATCTAAACATAAAAAGAAAATTTCACAAATCTGTTGGTCTGGCTGTTTCCCAGTCATGTGTCATCTGAATTACATTACCACAGTATTCCAGACGTTAAATTAAAGACAGTAGGAACAAGTATAGTTGACATCTGTGCAAAATTTAAAACTAAGGAACTTCCAGTGGTTTCTTTAATCCCAGCCAAATTATGGCTTTTACCACACTCTTCCTTCTATGATGCCAATTTTTTTTTCTTCTCTCTCTCTCTCAAATAAACTCGCAAGATCACAACCATGCAGCTGCAAGGCATCCTATGTTGTTCCTGTGTGGGCTGGCCATGCCAGCGGTCGCACCAGGGAGAGGATGCTGGCACATCCCTGAGGGGTTGCTTCCTTGGCTTCCTTGCTTTTTGGTACCAGCAGGAGCATGCAGTGCCTGGAAGAGGTAATCTCTGCTGTGCCAAGAATAGCTTTCACACCTTATTTTGCCCCATATAGGAAGGAAATTAGTAAGAGTTAAATCTTCTTGCTGGGAGGAGCGTCCAGCACTGGAGCATGGCATCCAGGGAGACTGTGACGTCCTTAGGGATTTTCAAGTCTTGCCTTGGCACAGGTGTGGCTGACCTGAGCTAGTGCCACAGGGGCTTGGATAGGTCACCTATAAGATTCACCTCCAGTAAATGTTTTTAATAATCACTGCTCCATCCCTGGGAAAATGGGCAAAAACCATTGATAGCAGCACAGCACTGATGGCTTAATTGTAGCTACGACTTCTGACAATCCCTGCACGGTGAGGTGGAGGTGGGGTTGTGTTGCCTCCTCTCCTTAGGCTCTAAGATGGTAATGCCTTATAGTAAACATGCCTAGGAGCAGTCAAAGATGTGGTTAAAGTGAATGAGCAACCTTTTGTTCAAGGCAACTAAACTCCCCGACGAGAGGTGGTGGTGGAGAAAGCCACAACTCAAGGCAAAACCTGCTGTGGTCAGATTAGCTGGGAGCCAAATCACATGCACACACATGGGGGGGAGAGAGAGAGAGAGAGAGAGAGAGAGAGAGGGAGGAAACAACACTTTTTTTGGCTGAGGCTGGCACTCTCCTGCCCTAAATCAGTGGTGCAGGCAGAGGCTGCCCAGTCTGGTGCTGCAGGTTCCCTGCCATTCCTGCCCTTCAGTGCCACCACTGTGGCTGGGGCTCCTCTCTGCAGCGTGTCTGACACAGGCTGGCACACGTGGGAGCCAACCAGGATGTCTGGCCATTCCCTGCATCCCCTTGTTTTCCTCAGTGTTTGTTCAGCTGTGAGTATATTTGGAAACTCATTGGTGGCGAATGGGCTGCTTTGACTTTGCAGAAGGAAGAGTGTGGTAAAGACACCGTGTTTTCCACATTATCCACATTGATACCAGTCTTCTTTCCTCTTAATTGAAACAATCCACTATGGCATTGAGGTTGCCCTAACCACACAGGCCAGGAAAAAAAAAAGGAATAATTTTCCATTTTGGCTTTGTATGTCTAAACACGAACAGTATTTTCTATGAAGCTGATCAGGCACAAGTCAATAAAATGTTGTGTATTGCCTCAGAAGAAACAATTCCTCTACCTTTGGTATTTCCATTAAGAATTATTTTGGTGTGGAAAAGCTGTAATTTTGCATGTTTTTTTTCCTGAGAGGGAGAGGAATAAAATAACTTGAGCAAACTTTGATATTTTCTACCACAACAAAATGAATACTTTGCATAGAAACACAGGATCTTATGCTTCTGGGCAGTTATTTCCTTCACATTTGTTATCCCTCAGAGGTGAAAACTGCAATTGGAGCTCCGTTTCTCAGGTTGTAAGGTAGAATATGGTTCATGGGCAGGGAGGTGACAGTCAGTCATGGGGGCCAAGCAGACCGTGAGGAGGACTATGGCACGGGATGGCTGAAGTGCCAGCCTTGACTCTTCCCCACCTTCCCAGCCCACACATTTGTAAGTGAAACTGGGATGAAATACTGGTGCTCTGGCAACGACCACCTGTGTGTTGCACCTTGTTTGTCAGGCAGAATGTGCCCACTGATCTTCCTGCTCTTAGCTTGGGAAGGAAGCCATGAGACCTCCCGTCTCCAGGACTGCCAGCAAAAGGTGGAAATTAAAGATAAAATAAAGGCTCCACCATGTCTATTATTTGCTTGTTAGGTGCTGGCAGCCTGCCCTTGGCACCACAAGGCAGAATTGTGAATTATCACCATCCCCTGAAACATCTTTGCTTTGTGATCCAGACCTCAGCTTTTGTATCCACACAGGCCAGGCCAAGTGAGTGTTGGAAATGTCTTGTGAGTAAATCTGTGCATATAGCTCTCTGCTAGGGATCAGAGTGGATGGAACAATATTATTTGTATTTCCTTGTTCTTTTTCATTTACTTGCTATTCAGTTATGATTTTTAAAGAGCTACAAGAAATGAGATTCAAATAAATAGTCCAACTGTTTTTTAACACAAACCAGGTATCTGATACCTTCTTGGCAATCTGGGATCCAGAAATCAATGAATAAATTGCTGTTATCCAGTGAATAAAATAGCCATCTGAATAAGTACAGCACAGATGTGCCCTTTCACTTCAGTAACATGTGCTGTAGGCAGAATACCTTAAACATGATGCAATTTTTACATTTCATAGTACATGCTTTTTTTGTGAGACAGCATGTGTTTCCAGTTGTGATTGTTTGAAGGTACTGCTACAAATGATGGCTGTTATTGTGTCTGTTGTTGTTGGCTAGTCATCCTAGAAACCTTTTTTCTCCCTGCTAGTAGAAGAGATCACTTTAACACAAATTAGCTCAATAAAAATATTTATTAAAACAACAGGCAACAATCTGCTCCTCCTAGCATGCACCCTGTACGGTATTAGAGTGAAAGCACATATTATCATGTTGCTAAAAAGAAAACTACTGAAATAAAAAGATTTATAAAAGAATAACAGTAAACAATCTGCTCAATCAGGCAGTCTATCTACTTAGGTGTGTAATTATAGAAATGACACAATGTTTATGCAAGTGTCTTCAGAATAACAATAAAGTGCAATGTGTTTTCTACCAAGGAAGGTTTTCTTGAATAAATATGTGATCAGCCCGGCAGGGCTATTCACATGACAACAGAAGAGTAAACAGGGAGAGGCATTCCCTCATGCGCAGTCAAAAGGGCATGAAGGCAAGGCTGTGGAATATGAGGTTTCATCCATGTCTGAAAGGTTAGGGCTCAGTCTGATTATTCTTTAGCTCTGTTTGAGGTGTTTGTGCAGAAGGGCTGGGCAGTGTAAACAGAACTTAAAGCTGTGACACTCAAGGCTCTCCACTGTGTCAGATGAATGAGAAGTTGAAAAGGTGGGAGGATGTCTGTTTGCATTTAGTGATCATGTGTGTCTTGCTTTGTCACTGTCTCTGTTCCACTTTTTAATATCTCGTTGGCTCCTGGTCCAAGAAAGAAATCTAACCTCTATGTCTTACTTCTAGGTATCTCTCCTAATCACTCAACTTACAGAGCAAATTCATCCTCTTTGCATCGAATTCTTACTCTTTACAGCCCTCTTTCATCTCTAATCTTCCCACTGTGACAGGAAAATGTGCCCTGCAGCAGTGCATTATGATGTCAGAATGAGAGGCTTCTGGCTGGATGAGCAAAAGTGTATTTAAAAGGCAAATTTAAATGTACTGGTTCTGACCAATTCTGACCACATGGTCATCACTGACCTCAAAAATGAAGGGAAGGGCCTCTCTGTAGCTTGACCTGCAGTTTGCCTTTTGCAGCCTCTAAAATACTACAAGTAGAAAATACTGTTGGTTTGAGTGGTGGCCTTCTGCATCCCTTCTCTACAAGGGTTTGTGGTGGCAGTGTCAGTCCCTGGAGTGTTGGGTCCTCACCATTTGGGACCAGTCTGTTTCCTGTGGCATTTCAGCTGATCTGAAGCTGCAAACTGCTTTAATCTGCTTTAATCTGCCAAAACAGTTTGTCATGGTATTTGGGTCACATTAGTATCTGGATCTCAGTACAGTTATTTCCCTACAGTGCTATGGCCATGACTTTACCTACTGGTAAAGACATTATCTCACACCCTTATTTAGGGGTGGCCCAGGGTGGCCTCCTGGCAGTGCTGGTAAAAATGAATCAGGTTTCCACAAGGGTGCAAAAAGGTTTTGGCGGCTTTTTCCACAGGTGGAAGTGGGAGATAGGATCTAGGGCCAGCAATCTGGGTGAAATCTCTGAAGACTTGGGTTCAATGTTTCTTCTGTAATGGCATACTAAGACAAAAAAAGCAACAACTGCTGCTGTGGGGAAGTGTTTCTCTTCTTATGTGGCCTGTGAGTCCCTTCCAGGTACTTCTCAGGCCTCATCCACACTGTTCTGTGCATCACAACTCTTTTGAGGTTTTCCCTACAGGATTTTGGTTTTACTTTTTCAATACATTATTTGTATTGTGTTATGGTAGCAGATATGCAAACATTTTGGGCTCTGGCTTAAGGAATTTCCTGGCTGTGGTAGAGGCTTTAACTCCTAAGGAGCCTGGAAAGTAACTTTGGTTCAAAGGAAAAATATGGGAACCCTAGTGGTGTTAGAAAATTGATATTCAAAAATTAAGGTTATCATAATTTTTACCTGGGATACTTACCCTAAAATTGTTGCCTTTTCTCCTTAAATAAGCCTGAATTAGTCCCACTTTTTGCAGCACTCCTCATGTTTTCCTAAACTTTCCAAGGGGGGTCCTGGAAACATCAACATTGTGTTTGCTTTAAGTTATGCAAGGAATTTAACACACTTACAAGTAATCCAGACTTTAACAGAGATGCCAAAAATTACTAGAAATATTTTGGAAATCCATGTGGATTTGGGTCACTAGGGCCCTTGGTGTGAACAGCCAAAATCTCTGTGCCCTCTGCTCACCGATCTCAGGAGGGAAAGGGAGCAGAAACAGCTACAGACCAAAGAAGAGCTAAAATGCATCACCTGTAAGAGCAAATCCATGTTCTGGAGGACACCCTCAGAGCTGAGCACTTTTAATAGCTAGTAATGAATCGAGGCACCCCTGCGCAAGGACAGGGCTGGATGTGCACCAACAATTAACAAGATCCAGCACATCAGCGGCTCATTTGGCACTCAGAGACACTCCCTCTGCCAGCAAAGGTATCCCAAAACACCGCAGAGTATATACCACACCTTTGGATCCTCGGCATCACTGTGGTGCAGGTCACATCTTGATTGTGCAGTCGCTGGGGACACACGCAGTGGGGCTGTGATTTTTTTCTAAAGCAGGTTTGACAGCGGGTGCCAATCCCTAAGCTTTGACCAAGCTCTGAAGTGTTTCAAATCCGGCTATGTTTGCATTCAGGAACTGGAGAAGAGCATTACAACAGTCTGCATGAGAGTTTTAATCAAACTGGGGTGAGCCTCGCAGTGTTGGTACATCCAGCCAGTGCTGAGGTCATCTGTGGGCCTCGGGGTCCTCAACCTGCATCGAACCGAGCCGTGGGAGCGAGTGGGAAAAGTTAAAGCACTTTTGGGGCACTTAAGGAGACTCTGTAAAAAATATTGGAGGTATGTCAGCACTTGCATGACAGCTTAAATCCTCTCAGCAGAGCGAATGTTCACAGTCTGAGGGGAAATCTTGCCTGTAGCTGTGCACAAACCAGCTAACTTAGCCTGAAAGGACCAAATTAACCTTGGATAAGAGCTTTTTGTGCATGGATGGTTAGTGGATTAAAGGAGATGTCTAAGTGAAAGCCCAAGCTAAGCGAGGGGAAGGAGCAGCCTTGGCCATGCACCTGCTCGGCCCAGCCCTTCTTCCCTCACAGGGAGTTTCTTGTCTGCAAGAAAGACATTGAGGTGCTGGAGCGTGTCCAGAAAAGGCCAAGGGAGCTGGTGAAGGGTCTGGAGCACAAGTCTGATGAGGGGTGGCTGAGGGAGCTGGGGGTGTTCAGTTTGGAGGAAAGGAGGCTCAGGGGAGACCGTATCACTCTCTACAACTGCCTGAGAGGAGGTGTAGCCATGTGGGGCTCAGTCTCTTCTGCCAGGCACCAAATGATAGCATGAGAGGAAATGACCTCAAGTTGCACCGTGGGAGGTTTAGATTGGGTATTCAGGAAAGATGTCTTCATTGAAAGGGTTGTAAAGCATGGGAACAGACTTCTCAGGAATGTGCTGGAGTCACAAGGCCCGTAGGTGTTAAAAAGACATGTAGAAGTGGCACCTGGGGACATAGTTTAGTCGTGGGCTTAGCAGTGCTGGGTTAGCAGTTTGACTTGATCTGAGGGGTCGTCTCCAACCCAAATATTTCTACGATTCTCCCATGCCACACCTCCAGCCTCAGTGCTGGGGGGCTGCAACTGGCCTGTGCTTCTCAGCCTCCACTTCTTCTTGCACTCCTTCCAGGGCTACTGGCAAAGCTCAACAGCACTATTGAGCCCACAGATTAAAACTTATTTACTGAGAGCTGGTAACTCCTTCTAGATTTTTTTTCAGACCCACCCACTCACACTTCACAGGAAAAGAAGGGACCTCCTGCCGCTCCCCAGCCTGTGGCCACCTTTGCTGCAGCCCAGCAGGCAACCACCTCCATTTGGAGAGCAGGGATCACGTTAAGAACCCATTTTGGACATCATCATCTTCTCTCAGTGAGCAGTGATATGTTCCAGCTATACCCCACTCACTACGGGCAGAATAAAGATGACTTATGGCAGCTGGTGGCCTTTGCAGGACATAGAGGGGCTGCTGAACATTGGCTCCATGCTGACACAGGATCAGTGATTGTCTGGCAGATTGAGATAAGACTATTCCTTGTCAAGATTATTCCAGGTTACTGAGAATATAAAATCAAAGGCTGTCTGGAAATACTGCTCAGCGCTGCTGGTGTCTTGGAAAAAGCCGTGCACAGAAAAAAGGACAAGAGCCAGCATGAATATTTAGAGCAGGAATTACAGTCAGGAAAATTAAACCAGTAGGTCTTTAAGACTCAAAATAAGCTTGAAGCTGCCTTAAACCATTTCTTTCAGGACTCCTTTTGTGTACCTATAGAAAAGAGGGAGTAGGTGACTTGCTGTTGTACCGTGCACTCTCCTGTGGCTCCAGAATGGTCTTCTGGCAGCCAAAGTCATACAGGAACCGTCTCAGATCTCTTTTAAGTTGAAATTTGGGTCCAGCCTGCTGTGTAACGAGCAAAGATCAGGGAATCACAAAGATGCTTATGACCATTTTTTGATTCTCTGAATTTGACTGGAGACTAAATGGTTTAGACCAGACTCCCCAGTCTGCCCTGATTATTACACTAAAAATATTTTGCTGTAACTTTGCAGATGGCAAGCTTGACATAATATCCACTTCTTTAAGTTTTAAGTTAGCTTTATAAGCAAATCTGTTATTTGCCCTACTGTGCAAGTAAAGCAATGAAAAGACATTTGCAGAAATTACATTTTGATATATATCAAACAGCAAAATGAAATTAATATAAAAATACCTACATTTATGGTTTTTTAACCAGCAGCTGGAGTTAATAGTAACTGAAGTTTGGAGTTAATTATAACTGAAGTTTGGGCTATTCATTTTTATGTTTAAGACAAACCCCCTGAGGTTTCTGTGACCAGGATTTTATAGCCAGAGACAAGAAATTTCATCACTGCTGGAAACATACATATTCCTGTCAAGTCAGTTAGGGACAGAAAATAGTCATTTTGCAGGACACATGCCCAGATAAACCTAAAAGGTAGGTTTAGTTTAGTCATGGAATATCTCTCTCCTAACTCCTACATGTTGCAGAGAGTAACAATCACTGGGAAAACTTAAAATATTCAGGGAGAGACAGAAAATATATCTAAAAAATGGTTGCAATGCTTCCATTTTCAAACCTGTCTAGATGCACAACTACCACCAAGGAGAACCAGCAGTTTCTGAGAGATGGAATTTCATTAGCCTGTGTTTGAGCTGACTAGGAAACAGTATTCCCACACAGCAAAATTTAAAATTTGTCTTCTCCTTCCCATTCCTTTCACCAGAATGGAATCCAAAATTTACAAAGACTTTTTGTGGAGCATGAAGGTCATTCCTGGCAAGTAGGTCTGTGGAAGATCTCAGTCTTTAGGGAGTCTGGGGTGAAGTGGCTGTGCTGTCCTTTTCTGCTTCTCGGGTGGGAGAGGCTTCTGTGTTTGCACTCCTCCGCTCCCCCTTTGGCAAAAAGTAAACACTGGACAAGAGGCATTACACAGGTTAAAGTTCAGTGGAAAATAACTCTTGCAAAGCATTTTGATTCTGATGGAAAAGCATGTTCTTTTGCTACACAGAAGGAAAACACGACCCCCACCCTGTAATAGCTCTGTTTTGCATGCAAGCAAACACAATTCCCCCCAACAATAGCTCTATTTTGCATGCAAGCGTAGACACATTTCCCTTTGTTATTTTTATTGTGGAGTACTTTCAATAGAAAATGGTGTTTGGTGCTAAGTATTAGTGCAGATCTCTCACAACTGTTTGTCACTGGAAAACACGCACAGGAAGGAGGGACATAGGTGGGTAGGTAAGTAGGTGGATAGACAAACAGTTACCTAAAGGCAAGGAGAGAAGAGACAAATGTGGAAAATTTTTGTTTGAACTGCACTGACCATTATATCCTGGGGGTTTTCTTGATGGAGTCAGAAGACCTTGTGTCTAGGTAGCTGTAGTCTGGCAAGGTTTGATGACAGAGAAGCAAACAAAACATCATTCATAAAACATGTCCACAGTACCTGCACTACAACCGAGTGGGTCAGCTGGCAGTGTAGGGAGAGCCAGCTGACAGGACCTGGAAAGTCAGAGCAGCTGCGCTCTAACCCCCGGTGCTATTTATTATTTATCCAACCTGTACTTTTCAAGACAGGACATGCAGAACAACACAAATTTGCTTTGCCTTTCAGAGTCTGCTTGAGCAGACCAAGTGGATGCCTGTCCGTGGGTTCACCATCATCGGCTGTGAGGGCAGGGCTTGCAGCATGTTCTGAACTGGGAGCCGTCTGAGGTGTGGGGTCACAAGAGAGGACTGGTAGCCCTGGGTCCTACAAAGCAGGAAGCCTGTTGGAACAGTGCTGATCTCGCTCGCCTACAGCCATCCCCGAGGGTACCTACCCTGAAGCCAGCCTTGCTAACTGGAATGCTGCCAGGAGACAAACACCCACCAGGATAACCTACATCTGCAGCAAGGCTTTCTTTGCTTATCAATTGGCTGTGGTGAGATTTCTCACTGAATAAAGACAGTTTCTTTTCATGTTGGAGAGAAATAATGGGAAAAGAAAAGAAAGCCAACGCTGCATTTTGTAGGAAATTATGACTTTTTTTTTTTTTCTGTCCTCCAAGTGGCATCATGTGAGTCTTCTCTGAAGAAGAAAGGGTATAGCTGCAGTTATCTTGGGAATAAATATGCTCTAGAGATACAGAAGCCTGGCCTCTGCACTTACCACAGCAACATGACTTCTGTTTTGGAGCTGTTTCACATCTGTCCAAGGAGAGGCATAGGCAGCTGGAGTTCACATCCGAGTGGAAAATAGCATGTACACTTACCCATATGTATGCTGGAGAACCTTTGAAGCACAGACAAAGCCTCTGAGAAATGAAAGGGAACACATCTCGTGCTAGCATCAGCTAGAGGAGTTTGATGCAATCTTTACCTAGCAATGTGGCTGAGGATCTAGGTCTGGCATCTCACTCAGGAATGGGAGGTTGATGCTGAAATATGGATATAAGGGGTTTGTGCAGAGTAATTTTTTCTTTTTTTTTTTTTTAAATGTGTTGGTCAAACTGTTTGTGTAAAGGAAGGAATTAAGTGCTTTTTCCCTGAGCTGGCCATCATTGCACATGGCTATTTCTCAAGAGAGTCTTAAGCTGGATTCACAGGTCTTAGATGGAGTAAATTTTAATCTGTTTAACACCTTTTCCCAAATTATCTTAGACATCAATGGAGTCAGAAGCCCCTGCAGGGCTGAGGGAGAGCTGACGTGGAGCCTGAGAAAGCTTCCTGGGGGTCTGCATCTTAACCAGCCATGCAAGTTACATCTTCACAACTGCAGCTTGTGACAAAACCCAACACTGCTGGGGACGGATGACATAGTGACAGTTTCACTACAAGCTGAGTGACCCAACAGTCCTACTTCAGCCTCAGCCAGAAGTTCTTTGAAGTTTCTTGCCTGTGCTTTAGTTTCTTCTCTTTGTCCTTAAATCTTCATGTGTCCAGTTTTGTAGGTGAATTACGATGCAAAAGCCATAGATTTTGAAGGAAATCCTGCAAGTATTTCAGCCATGGATTACTGCCACTTTGTCACTGGGCTTCATTTTTTTTGTGTAGCTTCAACTCTGTTGTTGTCCCTGATGAAATAAGTGGTGTTACAGAGCAATGTCTTTTCAATTTTGTCTGCTCCTAAATGAATTCTGGTTTTATTTCTCAGCATAATGCAGACCCTACATTTAGTTTACTTATGATTTATATTCTGTTGAAAATTATGAGCCTTCATGAAGCCTACTGGCTAATAATTAATTAAGCTCATTTTAAGTCATTAATCTATTGTTCTGCATGATCTTTCCAGAAGACATTTAAGATGTCTGATGCAATGTTTATTCTCAGCCCTTTTGATGCAATTCTTCTCTATAAATGCCTGTCTTTATTTTCCATTTGCATCGCTTGCTAATGATTATCTATACAAGCCTAATGGTTTACAGTAACCCTTCAAAAAATAAGTACTAGAGGTGAAGCCATTTAAGATGATTTTTTTGCAGAAGTCTAGTATTTCACCCAAGCACCTTATGAACAGAAAGCCAAGTGCTCTAAATGCATCAGCATTATGATAGCCTAAATCCATTTGCTGTGGTATTGAGGATTGACACACAAATGACCCTGGGCCTCAGTACATGGAAATTACTTATAATTACTCTATATTTTCCAACCCTCGACATGTTCATCTCATAACTCTTTGGTAGACACTCCTTTGAGCTGCCTCTAACATTATCAGGGGAAATTCTGAGATCTCTGCTGGAGCTCTCCAATTTGCAGCTGCGTAGCTGACCCATTTTTGTTTAGGGCAATGTGTCTTTGGTTATAAAACCATCATTCTTTATAAGCCTCTTGCACGGGGATAAATGGATGTATTTTTTTACTCTATGCTACTTGAAATGGATAGGCAGATACTCTTTGCCCAGTGTTTTTTTAATCTCCATTGCATGAAATTTCATTTTGGCCTTGAATTTCAATTTGATTTATATTCCGAATTTCTCTCAAAAGGTTAGCATGAACAGCTTTAATCATTACTGAAGGTTTCCATGTGATTTAATAGAGAGAGAAGATGTTGGCTTTCCTCATTATTTCATAATTCCTTATCAACTGCATACCAAATTCACTAACTTTCATCCAACACCAATTACATTGAAAACCTGTAAGAAAAAAGACCTTGAAACAATATCCTACCACAATTTCTGTCACTCCATCCAATCTTGGTGCTGTCTCTCATCATTACACCTTAAAAGTAACAACGTTGTGAAGTAAAATGGTACCAAACTGCTCAGTCTATCTGCTAGGCAGGGGTCCTCTGAATTTATGCTGTATATTCCACTCAAGTTCTTTTTGTGTGTGTGTGTTTATTAACACTAGCAAGTCAAAAGAGCTGTGAAAATGGGAATATTTCTCTATTGCAAGGCATCAGGAAATAATGCTTTTTTCTCTTTGAAGGCCAAGATCTTTAAGAATGGAGAGAAGGCAAATCAGAAGCGAAAAGGATTTGATTCTTACATGCCAAGGGGAGGTTCCCATCTTTTCTCACTGAAGTGCATTGGGATTTTTGCTATTGACTAGCCTAAGAAAAGGGCCAGACCTTAATTCAAGGGAGGGGAGAACATTCAGCTCTTTTGTATTGTTAGCTAAAATAAAAATGCTACAGCTAACTAAACTTGTGACCATTTGAAGAAACATCTTAGCAAGAAAGGTTCTGTTTTGCAATGTTGTAAACACCTAGAAATTAGGGGGTCTTGCCTCCTATAGCAGCAAATCTACACAGGTTAAGGAGGTGCTTCAGTACCTCTAATACCCCATGGAAGCCAAATCTAAGCTTTAGGCAACTCGACAGCATACATCTTGCTAAGAAAAGAATATTCAAACCTCACAGGTTATCAAGGTTGTGCCTGTTCCGACCACCAGCCTCAGGAATCTCCTGGCAAAGAACCAAGCAAACATAACCTCACCTTCTTCTTTTGCCATCAATCTATGTGAACAACCTGCTCTTGGTTGCAGAGATTACATTCTGATCTGACCACTAGGGTAATGTGTTTTCCAGTAGTTTCTCTAATCAATCTGTCTGAATAGCCACATATTTATGCTGAAGCATTTCTTTTGTTACCTTCAAGACAGAACTGGGAACTCTAATGCCAGCTCAGGATGAGGTGGTCTACATGAGAGAACAATATTCCAGATTTTCACAGCTGCTGAGTATAAAATTGATGATGGCTACCTTCCAGCTTGGGCAAGGTCATTGCAGTATTTACTTTCAGTGTGCAGTTTGTTGCTTTTCCCTTCAAGTCAATCTAGCCCCTCTTAGTCTCTCTCCTTTTTGCCTTTTCAGTGGTAACACATGTAATGTGAAGGCTGTGTTTAACACCAGAATTTCGCTGTACAGGAGCACTGAGCTCAAGGTATAAAACAAAAACATAAGGTGGCTCTCATGAATTCAGTTATAAACAATGGAAATTAAGACCTATTGCAAGAGGACATTAAAAAAAAAAAAAACGTAGAAACCCTTG
This sequence comes from Picathartes gymnocephalus, assembly GCA_013390045.1. NCBI lineage: Eukaryota > Metazoa > Chordata > Aves > Passeriformes > Picathartidae > Picathartes > Picathartes gymnocephalus. The sequence goes on along the minus strand of WEKY01040244.1, from coordinate 225,290 downwards.
AAGGCAATTATGAAGCATAGACCATATTTATACCCTCCAACTTAGTGTGATATGAGGGCTCACAAAGGAAGTTGCTAGCTAAACATGCATGCACAGTTCCCTATTCTGACTAGTCCCAACAAAACTCCTCAGGAGTGTCTGTAGTTGTCTTTTTGAAATTAAGAAGTCCTGCCTAGTAATGTTTTGGTGTGGGAATCCATGAGCTGTGGTTAGAGCAGTCATGGTCTGATAACCAGACCTCCAGTGGACATCTCCTGTGATTCCCATACCTGCATTTCTGAGCATCTGCTGGTCATGAGGCACTGAAATGTTCCCCTGCATACAAGTATAGCCCAAGTGTACATTTATATCAGCGTGCCTGTTTTTAAAGACTGTGTCCCTTCAAATTGCTCAGCAGTTTTTAAAGAACTTGAAGTTCTTGTTGCCAGTAAACACATCAGTTGGGTCATGCAATGCAACCTGCAACTCAGCTGCTGGCAGGGGATATAAAGCTGCATGAAGCCTGCCTTTATCGCTGCAGGAAGATTTGTGGAGTCACTGCTTTCCTCTCGTGGTAGTTACTGCATTGACTTCTTAAAGAGCGGATAGTTTTCTCTGGCTTTGGTCACTACTTCCTGAGAAAAATTATTAAAATTCAATATAGTTTTGCCAGTTGGACCAGCTAAGGATGCTTCCTTCTATTTGCTCTTACAGCTCCTGAAGGATGTGTGATTCAAGTTCCATTGGGATTTCTCTTTTATCTTTGCAGTCAAAAATATCCCTGTGTATTCTTACACTTTTCCCAGAGTAACATAAGAGCTGTGTGCTAACGCGTGCTGCAAAAATGTGTTTCAAAAAAGTAGATTGCAGCTATCCATTTGAATAACTTGGATTTATTTCTGCTACAGCTCCAACATCTTTAATTGTATTTTCCAGTAAAGTTCTTAGGATCTTTGCAAAGAAGTAAGCTGGTATGGCAAACTGCCTTGTAAAATCTGAAGTTTCTTGCATATTCCTGCAAAAACAAGCCCGAGAGCTAACGAGGTTTGAAGTGACAGCTGTGGGGCAAGAGCTATATTATGTTAAATCACACAGCAAGAGCAGAGAATTGTCACAGTGGTCCATTAAACATGAAAGGGATCATGTCTGTAAGGGCTTCGTGCTATGAACCATGGGCAGCTGGAACAGAGACACTGAATGAGGTGTGTGAAACACCTTGTCTCCAAGTGGTTGCTGAGCACCACATGGTACCAAAACCAAAAACAGTCTAAGTGGAATGGGGGTCTTCAGGATCTCTCTAGAGCCAGAACTCTCCAGAAATGTGGAAGGCAACAGAAGGAAATTTGGGAGGCTCTTTCCCTTGTGTTTGCAAGGAGGCAGTGCCAGTAGGAATGAAGATATTCTGAAGGTAACCTTTTCCCTGACAGCAGCTGGTTCTCCAAAACTTGGTGCAGCCAGTAATTTCCTGTTAAGCAGAACAGAGGCTGACTGTGAAGCTGTAGCACAGAAATGTGAGGAACCCTGAATTCCATGTAAAAATGAAAACATATGTGTAGGATTGGCTCAGAGTAAGCAGAGTCTTGTAATTCTGAGGACTGTTCCACAGCAGAATGGACCCTAATGTGAGGTGGGAATAAAATTAAGGGAAACTGCTGGAAAACTCAGAGTGAAGTTGAACAAAACTCTTATAAAGTGCTGGTTAATGCATGTTAGTGAGAAGTCACAGTCTCCAGAGTGAACTCCCCAATTTCTTGACACAGAATCGGTTTGGTATGTGAAGAAGTTACCAGAACCTCAACTCCTGCAGATAAAAAGGAGTGCAAAGCTCCATCTTGGATCAATATGAGAACATGGCAGCCTGCATACTTTGGACAACCAATACTTAAAAAGATGGTGTCCAAAAAAACCCAAAAATCAAAAAAGGTAATGGGTCACACCATGTCTTTAATTGATTGTAGGCATTGTCAGAGTGTGGCCAGCTCAGGTAAAGGATAACAATTATGCCTCTAGCTCAGCTGAAATCCACATAGCAGCAATGAGTACGAAGACTGTCAACCTGAAAGTAAATATGACAGCTATTGTTTCAATTTCAACACTGACACACAAACCACTGTTCCCAGAAATGATATTAAAAGAGCTTCAAGAAAAGCCTCAAAATAGAAGATAAATTGATGAAGAGTGCTATTTACACATCAGCCAGAGAGGTATTTTTCTGTAGCAGTGCTGTGTGCACCATCCTGCTGCACTTGGAGACCGCCACACCAGAGGGATGCTTGTGGTACAATATGGTGCTGTCACAACAAATGACTTGCTGCTTCTTGATGTTAGTTTTCATGTACCAGAGGAGACAAGTTCAGGTGCCAGTAACATCACAGACTAACTGGACATTGTTGTTAAGGTAGGGTAGCAGACAGGCTTGGACGCTCCTGGAATCCCGTGTTACATGAACCCTTCTCACTTGTCATTCACAGGGAGCTCTAGGGAATCCCTCTGTGCATCAGGCTGCTCAGAGATCTGTGCTCTGCACTGCCTGGGCAGTGCCTGGTGCACAGGGGAGAGTGGAAACAAAGCAGCCTTTGCCACGATCCTTGATGCAGAGTGGTGACTGAGCAGCACAAGGAGCTTGAGCTCATATGATTAACAGTTTCTATTCTTCTACAGTTCTCCAATCAGTATTTTCCTGTAGCCAGAGCTGGGGTTTTAGAAACCACATCTCTCATGCAACTGAAGCAGAGCAGTGACTAAAGTTCCTCTCATGGAGCTGGTCAGTAAAGCTAACTATAAGAAATCTGCTTTTGGTATTTTTTTTTTCCCAAAATGAAATGCTCCAGTGAAAATACATTGGAAATTTTATGTCTTTATCAACACCTGAAAAGTAGAAGACTAGCTTTATTTTTTTCAGTTATAAGTTTTTGTTTTCCACTCTTTTGAGAAAGAGAAATGTTCTTTGTGGCTCTGAAAGGAATTGCAAGAGAAATCATTAGCAGAGATTTTCACCCAGCTCAAATGCCATTCTTCAAGAAGCTCAACATTTTTTTCAGCTTTCTTCTAATGGCAGTGTTAAACTAGGCAATTTGTAAAATTTGGTAGCTGTTGACATTTGTGATAGGAATTGTCCAGAGGCATTGTATCTGTTCAACCCATCCATTTCTTCTTTTAATTAGGATTGACATACAAGTTGCAGTCAGGTTCTGAATTGGTCTCCAGCAGGCTTTGAACTTTTTGAAGTTGTTTACACTGATTGCAGTTCTTTGGCTTGTTCCTCCAACACTACTTCCTTGCTGGCAGTGGTGGGTTTGGATGAAGCAGGCAGCTGAGTGGATGTTTAGAAAAAATTATGTCGAATGTAACACAACTGATAAATTCCATTTCATTTTAAAGACACGTTATCTGGAAGGTGCTGTTCAGCAAAGCACAGCTGGTATACTGCTCTGGATGGCAAAAAGGGTTTTAAGAAATGGCTGGAAAGAACCTGCATGTGCACAGTATAACTTTCAGTTGCACTCAGAACAGCCTCTCCATTCATAGCCACAAAACAAACAAAATAAAACAAACAAACAAATAAATAAATAAGAAATACCTTCAGTAACTTCCAGGCCTTAATTTAACATCACTACCACATGCATAAGGCACGTTGAGGTCATTGGGCAAGATGTTACCTGGAAGTTTATCAAACATGTATTCTGTCAGCCTCTGGCTCCTGCTCTGTTCGCAGATCAGTGTGAAGAGGTTTTGATGAGTAAAAGAAAAATGACCTGTGGTGCACCTGTCTGACACAGCCTCTCTCAGGTGACAATAAACTGATTGCAACTACCCCATGAAGGAGCTCAAGTCCCATCATTGTACCAGGGAAGAGGTAGATGGCAAATTGCTCACACTTGAGAAACCAGATTTTTTTCAAGTCTTTTCTTCCCTTGTTTGGTAATAGCCTCATTTCTTTAATTTTCCCTGTGAAGTCAATCCTAATTTTTCTACTGAGACAAAAAAGTTGGAAGAGTATGAAGGTGTGAACAAAATTGGTCCTTGTATATCGCTACCAATTTTCTCTGCATTAAACAGAGGTCATACATGGCTCTAAAAGGCAAAGATTTGGGCATAATAATTAAGTAACATGACTGAATGCTAGGATCAGGTATTTAATCACCTAGGAATATTTGCATACTTCATTGACTATGAAAAAGCTCCCTGTGTGCTTTTTGGGGTGTGCCACACATTGCAAAGCATATATTATCCTGTAAATATTAATGGTAAGTAATTTAAGATCAGTAGCAGCCTTCATTTCAGAAAATCTCAGATATGATGGTTACATTTCTGCCTTACTGGACTTGCACTTTTGGGGACATTTACTCAATATTTTCTTGTTAGATTGGGAACTTCTTGAACAAATATAGTTCACTTTGTTCATCTTGATATAGCCTCGCAGAAGCCATTAATTGCCCAATGAGCCCAATGGACAGTTAATGGTTTCTGTGGGTACTACATCAAGCTGGTTACATGTGAGGCTTCTAAATGGAGCATAGCGTGAAGATTAAAGAGCACACAGAGAGGAGGGGTGTTCTGATTTGTACATGCAGCTTTTTTCACTGATTGGACCCTGAAGCCCAGGCCTAGCAGTAGGCTACAGAGTGTGAGCCCCCAGCACTGACAGCCTGAGGACCTGTCTGCAGTGCACCAGTAGGATGTGTGAGAGAGGGAAACCTCGGGGCTCTGCTGGGGCTTGGACCGGAGGGAGGTGCCGTGGCAAGAGCAGGATGCTCAGAGGACCTGCCTGAGGTACCCTGAGCACACTTAGGTGAAAATTCCAATATGGGGACTCACAGCATTGGGGAATGGCTGAGTAAGAGTGTTTAGGATCCTGCTTTACAGTCATTCTTGCAATGAATGGAATCAGATCATAGTCTTGGTTAGTCACTTTTGCCATCTGTTGGAGTGGAATGACAACTCCTTTATATACAGAATAAAATACGAATACATGTGTGTATATATGTACATATATATGAAGTGACCTATGGAGTTAAATGTATAATCTTTCAACTCGCTTTAATTAATTAACAAGGAAAAATATATACAAAATATATGTTATTTCTGATGTAAAATTAACAGTGGTTGTTTCATTACAAATGAATTAGTTACAAATATGCTGCCCTTCTTTCTATGAGCCAATATTTCAATTGGCATTTGTCTAATTCTTCTCTCTCCTTTGTCAACAACCTTTTGGTAGCCACAAACGAAAGGTTTAACTATTTTTTTCCTCCATCAGGTTCCACTTAGCATATACTATTATGTTTATACAAAAAATTCTGTAAGTTATGTACGTAGAGGTACATCATGCTAAGAGCAAAGAATACAGTAAAGAATAAGGAGAAATATATATTAAAAACAAAAAGAAAAAAAAACCACAACCAAGAACCAAACTCCATTCATTCAAAGATGAAAAAGTAATTTGTTGTTTTTGAGTACTGAATGTCACAAAATTCTGGAATCATAGAACATCTCCATTGTTTATGGTTGAGCAACTTTTCTTTTTTAGCTAATTAACTGTAATAATGTAGATTGATGCTACAGAAATTTACATATGGAAATAACTTTATATAAAAGTAGTCATTTAGTTCAAACAGTGCTAGTGAATTCATAACATTACCCTGGTGCATATTTAGACGGGGTATGTTTTCAGTTGTATATGGAACATGCGCTGTCCTTTGTTAAAAGTAGAAAATAAGTGCACATACATTTATGAAAAAAGATAAGAAAAGGAAAAATATGCAAGCTGAAAGCAAAATCCCTGCTTGGCCTTTAGTCTACTAAAATAATATTGTTTTAATACATGTTAAACAAAAAAAACCCCTAAACCCCGTTATCTTATGTTTCCCTATTTTCATACTGAGACTCGTCTTGTCCTCATCTGTTTTTAATTCTGAGTTTGAAAACCTGAAAAACTTATCTTCAAAATCAGAATTATTTATCTCTATGAGATAAATGTTGTCTTTGTGTATTGGTGGAAAAATGGGCCTCCAATACACAAGGTGTGCTAAGTGGGACTACTGCTAAATTCTTTTCTTGGCTGCCTTCCCATCATGTGAGTCATATTTAGTAAAGATTTTGCCTTTATTACCTACTTGGGATCAGTATCCTGGAGGTTCTGTGGTTACTAATGGTTACTCGGACAGAGAAGTGAAGGAAAAGGTAAGGCAGGAAAAAGCATACACATCAAGTGTATTTTTCCAAGTCCTGCTGCGAGACTGCAAGAGAGAAAGCTGAAGAATCCTCTTCTCATTCCCTCCCTGCCCCCCAATATCTGTCTTTTGGCGGCTGAAAAAAGCATTTTTAATGGTCTAAAAGAAGGAGAGTGAGGGTAACCCCCTTTTTGAGTATTCCTAAAAAGTCCTGTGACAGCAATCCAGGAAAAAAAAGCAGAGATGTAATTTAGATCCAGCATGTGTGAAACAACAGACTGGGGACAATATACTCTAGGTGCTCCCTACCTCAGTCCCTCAACATCCAGCTGTATGATCCGTACTGTAAACAAAAGCAATGAAGGATGCAGCCAATGAAGAGATAGCTTCTAGATACAGCTAAATTCAATAATTAGTCGAATCATATCATATTCATTTTTCTGTATTTTATGTAATTGTCTCTTCCAAATGTCTGCTCATGTATCTGTCTGGGATCCAGATCATGTTGTCTTTTCACGTCACTGCCATTTGATCTAATAGCCCAAAAGTTTTATTAATGGTTAAAGGACTAAGAGAATTGGCCACTTAACCACATGCCTCCATTTCAGCAGCTTCACCAGATGACCATTTTGCCCGAACGACTGTGACAGGAATTAGAGCTACTGCAGCTCCCTCATTCATCATTGCTCATTGACCTTTAACTGCAGCCAAACTGTACTGGACTGTGGTTAAGGTGTCCAGGGGGATTGGGAGTGGAGAGAGGAGGGGATGGAGTAGAGAGCAAGGAGGGAGAAGAGAAGGTTATACACTTTTGGGGTGACATTGACCCCCTTTGAAATCCATCACAGAAATACCGTGACACCGAAGGCGTGTGGACCAGAACGTCGCTGTGCAATTAAACGCTGGGTCTTGCCATTTGAAAAGAATATATATTTCTCTATTTAGAACACTGAAATGAATGATCTCTGTTACTGAAAGAAAGTTATGTGGGAGTAAAATAGTCTTTGGGACTAGAATTCTACTGCCAGCTTTTCTCTCTGCTACACAGTTTTGCGGCTAATCTGGGCACACAGAAAGGGTTTCCAGCTGCTCTGTGCTTTCCCTGTGGAGGGATTTTATTGAGTGCTTGTGTATATATGTGTGGCAGCACCTCTTTCAAGCACTGTGTGGAGCAGCCAGGGAGGCTTATTGGTGGGTCTGGTTTGTTGATGGGTTTTTGTTTGGTTTATTTGACAGATTTGTTTGTGTATTTGGTTTTTTTTCTCTGTATCCCAGAGGAAACAGCTGGAGAAAAGATTTTGGTGTAGACCTGCAGGCTTCTTATGCCAGTTTTTTTGAGCTGTTTGTTATGTTTGAGGTAATTTGTCCCACGTTTAGAAAATGTGGACTCCTAAAGAATGTAGATGTGCATGAGAATCATTAAAAATAAACAAATATTTCAGTAATACCACACAAATTGTCTTCATGTTGTTGGATAAAATAAATAATTGAGGGTATTTTCAGTGTGATGAACACTTGGGAACATATTCCTAAAAGGAATCCCTTCAGCATTGGCTAAGACCCACTTTGTTACTTGAAGTCCATGAGAATACATTTGCAAGCTAGAATTGCTCACACACACACGTGGTTTTTAGTGAGGGAACTTGTACCAGCAGCCCACAGATGAGATAAAACCTCAGATAGTTGTATTGAAGGTTGGGTTTGTATCTACTAGGAAAAAGATGGAAACTTACTTACGTCTAAAAATGTTAGCCTAAAAATCCAGTTTTTAATAAGTAAAAGTTCCTGAAAGCAATTATATAAAATCTCCATCTTTAGTATGGTTTTCATTTACTAAATAGCTTCTTCCCCAGTTGCTCCGTTTGAGCTCAAGGCTTCAAAATTTTGCAAGAAGCAGTCATTTTTCACATAATTAACACACAAAAGGAGCAGACAGGCAAAATGGCATCCTCTGTTCCTTCAGTATTTTTAAATAATTAGTCCATTTGATTTTAATGTAAAATACATTATTCAATTTCATTGTAAGAACATGATACATTTATGGAAAAAGCCCTTAAGTACAGCTTTTTCTCAAAATCAAGCCACCTATTTCTTCCCTTTTTTCCCCTTCCTTGTTAGAGTATTTCTGTACCCTACACCAAAGGACAAGAATCAGTCACCTGTTTCATACTGAAAGCTACATTTCACTATATTAACCTTTTTTTTTTTTTGCATCACTTACAGGGGCAAACCCTGAGTTGGTGTGAGGTGATCTCCAGTGTGGTTAATAAGCTGGTCTCTAAGTAGAGAGCTGCAGATCCAGTCTTGCTTTTTCAAGGCCATATAACTGAAGTTGTTTATGATACAAAGATAATGCACAGATTGCCTTTCAATTTGCTGATAATTCTGCCACTGTAACTGTTGCTGTCTTAGTTACTGCTTTGTATATACTGATTTTCTTAATTGCTGCTTTACCTTTTTCTTTCCCTTTTTTTTAAATTCTCCCTGATTTGATTTCACTTCCTGCTATATGCCAAAGGCTGGCTTCAGTTAATCATGGATAAATTTTAAACTTCTCAAGTAGTTCCTGTGAATTTTTTATTGGCCAAAAATCCATATTTCTTAGCAGCGGAGTCTTTGTCTTATTTCCATGTACAGGGTTTTTTACTTTTTTAACACACATTGGTTCGTTTGCAACCATTGGTATGGTCTAACTAAAGACATTCCTAAGAGACCAAAGCTGGGTTTTTTAGTAAATCATTATCATGGTTTCACTTACAGGCAGGAGTAGGATTACAGGGAGTGGTATGATTTCATCACCCCAGATCCAGTGTCACTGTGAAATCCATGCCTACAGTTTCAGTGAAGAAACAGAAACACGCTGCCTGCTCTGACTCTCGGTGTTTACACTGAGCATGACCGTGATTTTCCATGTTGACATGAGATTCAGTGTGCAGTCTGTGGAAGAGGCTGGGAGACCAAGGCAGGAACCCGAAATCCAAGCCAGCACGTGGTGCCAAGGGAGAATGGACTCCGAGGCTGCTGCGCAAGGTGTAGGTTTGAGAGAGGATGCATTTCCTTAGTGAAGGGGTTAGGTAAACTTCTGTAGCCTGTCAGCTCGATAGGAGGGAGTAAAGAGCAGTCTTTTAAATTTATCCTTAGTGCAAACAGATTAAGTGCAGCTTGCTTTTATTTCTGTCATCTACATCTATGTAATCTGTGTCATTGCAATTGGGTTTCTGTTTTGGATTTTGTAAGGCTAATTAATCTGCTTTGAACTTTCACCTAAATTAAATGAAGAATTATTTCAAGGTCACTATCTAGGATCAAAGCATTCTGTGGCTGTCCTTGCAGCCAGAGGTCTGAACCAGCCCTACACACACCTGGCAGTCACCTCCTTTTCTCCACAACACCCAAGGACATACACCTGTGTAGGATGCAGTAGTCTGTGTTGAGAGTTAACAATGCAAATATAGTAAGAAAAAAAGTCTTTCTGCAACCAGAAGAATTCTAGCACGTGACAGTTTATGTGGTACTTAACCTGCCTGATTCTGCAGAGCCCTGGCAGAGTTGGGAGGCACATCAATTCAGGGCACATCAATAACACCTCAACACTTACTATTGATCAAAGAGCAAATCACCAGCTGAAGAAGGGAAGTTTGCATACCTGCTGTTATCAGCTCAGACCGGAAATGAGTAAATGTGGAGAAACCGAAATTGTTTTTCCTTGTCTTGATTGCATTTTATAAACAAAAACCTTGGGAACAAAACCAGCCTATAAAATCCTTTGTCGTTATTTCCTTCCTGTTTCCCTTCCAGCCCAGCAGTGCATTTGCAAGCAGGTGAGCTCTTTGGAATAATTCTCCCACGTAGGAAAGTATGGGTGCTATGAAATATTACTGCAGTCCAGTTATCTCTGAAATGCTGCTCTGCCTGGCTAATGTGGAGCTGAAATTCAGTTATTCCCTTTGACATGGAGTCAGCTGGGAATTTACCAGATGAACTTCCCTGACAAATAGCTACCACCCACTCAATCTATCACTTCAGGGAAGCTGGGCTACCTCACACTTTTTCTTGCTTATGCTTTTATCTTTTGTTCTGCCTCTCAGAAAGATCAAGGGGTAAAACCCAAACCAATGTCCAAATGCATCTAGTTTAGAGCACCAAACAAGTAACAGAGATCTTTTAAAATTGCACATTATATAGTAATAATGTAGTCCAGAATTTCCTCCTTTTTAGTATAGAAAAGTCAGATAGAACTCTTCATTAATATTTTAATTGGCATAAATGTTGGGTTCCCAACTATCCACATGGTAATTTACACTTCTACTGTAGCTGGTGGGAGGTGGTTTGTTTTTCTTTGTGCTAATACAAGGATCTCACTCCCTGCGACAGGAAAGCTGCAGACAACAGTTGCACTGCATGGGTGAAAGGCACAAAAGGAAAGAGAAAATACATACGGAATAATTTCTCTAAAACCTAGAGGAAAAATATATGTTAGTCTATTATCTCTCATGCCAGGCAGATTAAAGTAGCTGATAAGCATTTTCACTGAACCACAGAATGGCTAACTTTGGAAGGCTTCTTAGGGGATCATCTGGTCTCAACCCCCTGCACAAATGGATGAACAGCTCTCAGCCTTGTTTTAGATAAGCAGCCATTTTGGTGGAAATTTTTAAAGAATTAATACGCAAAACGAAATTTTTCTGTTCAGAACCCAGACTGAGAAGAGGAAGGGGATTCTCAGTAGATATGCAACACCTTGGAAAATTAGGTAACCTGTGGATTTCCTAACCTATACCTGTAGTACTTTCCCACAAGCTCTGGGGATGCCCACGAGCACCACCATCCCAGTGTCTTCTCCTGCAGGGCACTGGAAGAGCTGTGGGTGAAGAACAGCTGGAAGGGAGCTGAGGAGGGCAAGCCTGCTCCAGCACAAGACTTTTCCCTTTGGCCCCTGGCACATGGGGAGAGCAGGATGCCCCTGGGATGCAAAGTTCGGTGAGTGGCAGAGTCCAGGGCTTAGAGACAGGGAAAGCCCAGGTGGTGTGAGCCTGGAAAGGGGCTGCCAGAGGAGAGGGAAAGCTGCTGAAATTGCTCACCTTCCAAAGCCCAGGGCTGACCAGTCCCATGCGGCTGCTCTGACACACTTTCCACACCAGGTGGGAAAGCAGTCTTTCCCTGCACCTTCCTCGAGAATGCATGAGGATTGCTTTTCAAAATGTGTGAGCTTTGTCACTGCATGGCTTTGCTGTTGTTGGTGGCATTGCTGTTGTTTTTCAGGGTTTTTTCTTAAGGGAATAAATGTTATAGGAGCATGGGGTTTGCCCGGATGTCTGTCTCTTGTCTCCTTTTTTTTTTTTTTTTTTGAGCCCAGTGGCAGATTTCAACCAAATGTGACAGAGGGTTAAAGCTCTCCCAGATAATTAACAAATGCCATGAAAATAGAAAAATGGGTAGAGGATACAGATGCTACAAATGCCCTTATTGTGGGAAAAGTTGCTGAGTGGTATCCCACATCATCAGATGCTAGAACAGCCACATGGGAAAACGGCCCCTGTAAATGCCCCAAACACAGAGTTTGCTTCAGCTGGGTTTGTTTCTTGCGTGCCAGAGCCAACCACTTGTAAGACAAAGTTCCAAAGAAAGCAGGATTAATTCCTTCTGTTCACAGCTAGCTATTGGTTTTTGGATTGGAGCCCCTCAAAATGTTCCTTGGACTCAAATATTTACATTTTTAAGAATGCTATTATCTACCCGTAAGCAGGTATGATAGGGTGATTTAAGGAGGAAAAATGCCAGTGCCCTTATTCTCCTCACGACCACTTTACCTGCAGCAAGATCTGCACCTCAAACACTTAGAAAAATGGGCACAGCTACAGCACTACCAACAAAACTGTGCCTGTGAGGAGAATTGTGTGCAGTGCTGCATAGGTTTAGTGTGCAGGACTCAAGAGCAGAGAGTGGAGTCCAGCTGAGGAATTAGGAGAATCGACTCATACCACAGCACAGTGATGCCCTATCCATTATGGAGATGCTATAGTTCTCTCAGCTGAAGGGGGGAAAAGTGGCTGAAGGTAGCACAATTAAGAGCTCTGAATACTTTAACAACTTTGTTAAATATTCAGCTCTCATGGCATCCTGGAATAACACTGAATGAAAATACACAGGGAAAAATAAGACAGGAGTGTCCTTCTGTGGCCAAACATTCCAGCTGTGCATGGATGCATCTGAGGCACAGCTGGGGCCCAGTGCCAGATGGTCCTGGTCAGTTTTAGGAATACAGTAAATTCCAGCATTGGACAGATTATCTGAAAATTTAGAGGGTGCCAGGAAGGCCATTTGCAAACCTCTTCCTGGGGTTCTGAGGCTTATCACCATTGCTCCTAGATTTCTGCTCTTCTGAAAGCTTAGGATGGGTTTTGTGGGATTTTAGCCACAGTACAGAGGAGTGGAGGTTAGAAAATAGACACCTCTTGGCTCTCTAGACCATAATTTGGGGAGTGGTTTAGATCTGTGGCTCAGCCCAAAGTTCAAGGGAGGGAGTAGAGTCAAACTTCCTTCTGTAGTCCAGCTCTCTCTGAAGAAACATTTTAGAATAAAAGCCTGGATCCTTTTCTGGATGGCCGTGTGCAGAATTTATTACTAAGCAGAGACTCCGTTGTTTTCATAGTATCCACCATGTCTTCAATATTCTGGGCTATTTCTAATATTTCTGCTAAATGAAGACAGAGAAAGCCTTCTCCTTTAAGGGTCAGTTTTAGCTCAGCTGGTTGAGCACTCTGGGTGGGTGATTTCAGGTTACCTGCTCTCTGTGCCACAACAAGACTACGTGCAAAGCACTCTAGTATTTTAGCACATGTTCAGTACCAACAAGCCAGCATAAGCAAGTGGAGAAAACAGAAGCTTAATCATTACTCCTTGTTCCTGGTGTATAAAGAGAGATACTGTCCGCCCACACAGTCTGTGATCAATGCCAAATCTTTTGCAAACTTAGGGCTTTCGTTCAGTTCCTCTGATTTATGCTTGTGCATCCTTCCTGGCTCCCGCTGTTTCGGTGATGTAATGAACCCACTGACCAGGAGCTATTCTGACACAATGCACAAAAATGAGGGGCTGGGTATGTCAGACTGAGTTATAACTGATGAGGAGGAAGGTCCTCTCACTGGGAGAGGCTGAGAACAAAACCTCTTTGTACCTTTCTGGGCTTCCTGAGGTATCATGGTGGCTTAGGCTTGTCAGGATGTCACCAGCCTGTACGCAGTCACACAGAGATGTCCACCTAGGACCTATTTATCCCTGTTCCCCTGACCTGCCCATTATTGCCAATGTTTTAAGAGCTGCTGCATCTCTTTCCTCTCTGTATGGGTGCTTCATAACCCCCTGAGCAGAAAATGGGTCTCTTTTGAATGAGACCTGAAATACGGCCATGGTGACATCACTCCACTAAAAAGGTGCCAAGATGAGATGCTCAGGAGATTCAAGAACACTTCTCTACTGTCCTCATTAAAAATAGATCACTTAAAATATTGTGTTGGGTTGTAATCATGAATAGACACATCTCAGCCCTGTGCAGACACCTGAGAAATTTCAGATGAAAATAATTCACCCACTTCAGACACATTGATTAAGAAAATGTTTTTCACTTTACAAAAAAAGAGAAAAAAAAGAAACACAAAACACTGGGGCAGGGTGGTGGACATCTTAACACCGAAATCAGGAACCTTACATCAAAGTTGCCTCATGACATAGAATATGTAGGCACTCTTCATTTCAAGGCACAAATCCCTTACTAATATGAATAAAGGAGTATTGGAAAAGAAGGCTCTGTAAAACAGTGGGAATGAGCGAGTGCACTCAAAATAGCTGGAATGCTGTCCTTGCCTTTCTCTTTGGCAATTCTTATAGTCCTGGTTACATGGTAAATTAAAGCATCATTGATTCCCCCAAAAACTCAAAAAAAGTTGAGAACTTGTGTTTCCACAAGACCTTTTTTAGGAGGCATAGGCTCATTCACTCATTTTAGGTGCTACAGCCACAGAATCTGCACTATTTACACAGCAGATAGTCTTGGAAAAAAGCAGTAATTAGTAAGACTTTGACTGTCTCATTTCGTCTATGGAAAAAAGTGAAGACATACTTCTTACACTGGAAGTTATGATCAGGAGAGAAAATGATATATTAAACTAGCCTTGCCAAAGGTTGATATTTGATGTGTTAGAGGACTAAGGAATTTAATCTACCTGCTTGTCAATGCACAATGGATATAAAGATTATCAGCAAGGGCAAAGGAGGGGGATTCTTAATCTGAAATAGTTATTATTTGCATCTTCTCTGCCTTCTGTGGGGTTGAGCGTGCATGCAGACATCTACAGATTTGCTTGAACTTAGAAATATTACTGAACTTTTATATGTGAGAGTAACATAACTGACTCATAAATAAATGGGGTCAGCTCTGCAGGACTTTTAATTTCATTTTCTTTCTTCTTTCTTGCTCCCTAATTTCTTATCAGTGAGAATATGTTGTTCCTCTTTGGCTCCTGCTAATCAGGGTCATGTTTCTCCTTGCACACTGTGGTCCTTTATCAATATCAAAGTAAATTCTGCCACTGATGTCACTGAAGACAGGTTTACACCTTTATATGTAAGCATATTATTGATCTAGAAAGAAAAGGAAAAACCCCATAAAATCTCTCAACACTGATATATATGATTATAATCAGAAGAAACACAGTTTAAAAAAATTCTAAAAATCCAGTTTAGAAAAAATTCTGCTGAAACACTGGTTAGGCAATATGCACCATTAATTCATATATACTGAGAGAGATTATGAGGTCACATACAAATCAAGAGCCTTTGAGATTATGATGTTGGGCTGATGATAAAGCAACAATCCAATTTATTATTAATTGGTTTTAATGAGTACCCAGAGAGTCTGCTTTATTGCAGGGCTCAATCCTCCTATGCAGTGCAACATCTTTTGTATGGAGATTTAGGGAGATGTACACTGCAACAGGGTCAGGAAAATTGCAACTCTACCTATTTCTTAGCGTCGTAAGGAAGAAGGCTCTAAGCATTGTACATTACAAAAGATTGTAAAGAATTGTGTTGATGAAACAAATATTAAAATGTAAATTTCTTGTAAATATTATTGAAAGCATCCTTTTAAATGTTCCAGCATTTTTATAGTAACACAACTCTTGTTTGCAAGATCCTTGACAGAGATTTTCTTTAATATATATTAATACTATGTATTTTGCCTTTTAAGGTCTACTATGAATAGAGTACTTTTGGCTCTGTCCCCAGCTAGATACACAAGTCCCATCCTTGAGTATTTTAAGACAGCTCTAAACAATGCCAGAGCCTCTTCTGGCCCACGATCAGGCAAGAGCTGGAGAAATAAAAGTAGGAAAATACCTCAGAGTGACATTTCCCTCAGCTGGACTGGGCAAGCTCATGCAGAGACAGGGCTGGGGAGGTGGTGGCCACTGCAAAAAAAGGCTGGGCTGCTTTGGGACTGTGGCTTCAGGATTAAAAAAAGAAAAGGATAGCAAATATTTCACTCAGGAATGTTCAGCTGGGATTGGTCATGAAGGTTTAGTTTTTTCTTTTATCCACTGGTTTACTTCCATGGGAGGAAATTTTTTTTTAACCTTGTGTGGTTGTTTTTGTGCTGATGATTGGGTGCAAAACATGAACTCTTCCAGGAGCCTGATCTGAGAGGGCTTTGTGCCAGCTGTCCTCAGGGTGGGCAGCCCTGAAGGGGGCAAGAGAGAAGAAAATCAAGCCCCTGATGGTCCTCTTTTTTTAAAAAAGGAAAAAACTCAGCAGATTTTATCAATTGAGCAGTGCCCCAACCAGGGAAAGTGCTTTTTCCTGACAGCAGAAGTCAACAGGTTATTTAGATCCTGTGCTCTGGAGCCTGAGAGGCTATTGCCTTTTATAATTAAAAAAGTGTTGGGGTTTATAACTAGAAAACACTTTGTTACTGTAATGTCGGTTCTTCCGGACTGGCTTTGATTGGGTTTTGGGATTCTTTTGTTTAAAAGAAAGACTGATAATTCTGGGCAACAATTTGGATGATGGGTGCCTCACACAGAGTATGGCGTTGGCGGCCACACTACTTAGGATAGATTTTGAGGCCAGAAACAGGGCAAGTTTGAACCCCACTATGTAATATAGAAGAGATCCTAAGGGAAGTTTGTCTTGCACTGTCCAGGCTACTAAACCTTGGGTTTTTAGCAGGAAAGTGATATCCAGGGATGTCTTAGAAGCACTAGAGAAAAGAGAGCACTTCAACATTACTGCCTGCTTCATTTTTTGTTGTCTGTGAAGGCACCCATCAGTGCTCCTAAGACAGACTATAAATAGGGGGAGAAAAAACCAGGAAATGCTCAAAACAGACTACAGGCAAAAAGAGGAAGAAAGTATTTTGAAGATAACATTTACTTCAGCTTTCCTGCATCAAGGAAAGGGATCTAACAGGGACTGCAAGTGTGTGCTGCAGACTGAACCCAGGCAGCCATTGTGGGCTGATACATGAATTGGCTGCTCACAAAATATGAACTTGTTAAGTATCCAACATGCTTCTAGAAATAGACTCTGAAATACATCTTTTGCTGATATTTTTTTCCCCCTAGCTTGAAAAGACAGAGCAGACTAAAATGTAGAATACTGGTTAATAAAATATACTTGAAATATTGAAACAAAACAGGAGGATCTTGGGCTGAACTGTTTAACTTTTGAAGTACGAGACATAAGTTTATTCATTATGATGATTTGTTTCTCTTCCTCTCCGAGGCGAGGGAGTCCAGGCTATTCCATCTTGTTCTTGGTCTCGTTCTTTTTCCACCGCGAGACTGACGGTGAATTTATGCTAATCTTTACATACCATTAGGGTGAAATTTACACTATTTAAGAGCACAGAGGTCAGTTCAGAGCCTACTTAAACCACTAAGTTGTGTGACCGAGGAGCCAATGAAACATCTGTAGGTGACAGTCCTGCCACATGAAGTTTCTGGAAAGGGAGGCAGGCAAAGAGGACACTGATCTGCTCACCCAAAGTGTTGAGTGGATGTGAAAGATGAAAGCCCTAGCAGGAGAAATGCCTTTCTGCTTTTTTGGCTGAGCTTCTAACAGCGAGCCACGAAGTTGTCATTCAGCCCCTGTCAGCCGTAATATGTAAGCCACATGCAAGGCAGCTCCACGTAGCTGAAAGGAGCGCTGCTCAACCGAGGAGTCAGATTTGTAGCCTGCCATCAGGGTGGCCAAACATGCACTGCTGAGGTGTGAATTATGAAAGATAGTTTCCAAATGTCCAGCGGGCAATAAACATTAATATAAAGTAGACATGGGCCCAAGCCAAATAGCCCCAGCTCGCAGGGTGTTTGGTTTGCAAACATTTGATCAGTATCCAAACTTTGCAGCTGGCCTTATCTCTGCAGTGGCCAAGCCAAACCCTCAGGGTTTGTGGCCACCTGGCACATCCTATGATCCAAGGATGGAGTATCTGATTACCTGTTCCTTTGCCACCTCCAGCTAGCAGTCCTTTTTATCAGCCCTCCCTTGTGCTTCCTGCCTTGCTCTGGGTTTCTTTCTGTGCCTTCCTTCATGGTTTGTCTCTCTCTTATTCATGCTGGAAGTCCTCCAAATTAGGGGCACACTTTAAATCCGTTGTGAGCAACCGCGGGTAGAATTAGGCAATATTGTGGAAAACAATCAAGGAAAACATGGAGCCTGAGCATGCACTTTGCACCTTCCATGCAAGGCTGACAAAGGGAACTAGACTGCTGTACATGTGAAAGAGAGGTGGGCAAGAAGTACATTCAATAGTCATACCCAGTTCCACTCAGAGGACCTTCTGATATTCTAAAAGACATAGTATGGCTGGTTAGCAGTTGGTGCTTGTGGAACACAAGCCAGAACCTCCAACCATCCCTGGGCTCAAACAGCAGACTCTGTAACCATTTGTGTTTTTCCCTTCCACCTCAAATCCAACTAAGTTTCATGTAGGGATTGCCAGTCATGTTGCATATGTTTTTATTCCCTGGGATGTAATCCATAGAGAAACAACCAGACTGGCAGAAGTACACTCCTGACCCCCGTGTTTCCTCTCCAGCAGCAATAAACATGAAAGGAGTTGTGTGACCACCCTGCTCTCTGTGAACTGTCCTTTTCTCCCTGGGCCTTGGTAAGGGACAAAATAGAACACCAGACCTTGCCCTAAACCTTAAAGTCAGACTAGCATTGTGATACTACAGTTTCAGGTTTTTTCTGTGTTCTGTAGAATAAATACTCAGGAACGATGTAAATTTCAAAGAATGCTGACTATCACCGAATTCTAAGAGGTTAATTGGCATATTAATTGCCTGTAATTAATAGATGCATATACAGACAAGAGAAGTGGAGATTTTATAGCTATGAAATTTGTCCATTAGCTACACTTCACACTCATCAAATCCAATGTTACTGAAGCAGTGAGACTATTGATCTACATATGGATTCTGCTCTGGTACTTGTGATGTCTATTTAATACCCTCATCTTAAAATGGAACAAGGGGGTGCTGAGCTGGCATCTGGAGTTTTCTCAATTTTCTCTTTGCACTTAGTGGCTGAAAGAAACCAAAATTTTATGATCATTTTGTCCCCTGTTATAACTGTCTCTGGTTAGCTGAACAGGTTTCCCAAGTCTAAATTTCTGGCTGTAGTAATTATATTGTTGACTCATGGTTGTGTGAGGAAAAACTTTGTACATTCCATACCGATAAAATATCTCCAGGGATATTATCTGAATTTCAAGGAAATAAAAGGTTAATAACATTGCTCGTAAGAGTCAAGTGTGATCTTCAATTTCCAATTTATTTGAGAAATAGCTCTGTTCACTGATATTTAAACCTAGTGCTGTGGCAAGTGTTCAAGGCATTGTATCGGATCAATGTAGATATTTTCCCCCTGTTTTTTCCTGTTCTCATCAATATGGGAACATAACAAACCAGGTTTTCTTTACAGACCTGCTGGATCAGAACTACGCCTTTCCTTAGAATTAATTTCTTTTTAAAAACAATCTGGATCTAAGACATCCCTGAGTGTCTAGACTCCCAGGGATAGTCTTGAAAGTAGACCCAGCTCAGCTCTGTCAAAGCCCTGCAAGCATCAAGGGCCTGCCAAGGTCATCAAAACACAGTTCCCCTAAGTGTGGGTGTAGGTATGAAAATTGCTCCGTTAATACCACCCAGCTTTATGTCTCCACTCACGTGGGAGTGCAGAATATGTCTGACAATGTCTTCAGCTGTTCAGGAATGAGCACTAACCCGCTTGTGTTTTCTGCTTGGTTATGGGATTGGAGTGGGTGGGAAGGGTTCTGTTTCTTTTTCAGCTCACATCTCACAAATCTGCCAATATGTTGTCACCATCTTCTCCACTCAGACTGGTGCAGGAACCCCAGTTTTATTGCCTGTTCTCATTACTGACAGTTTTGGGGGGTTTGGGGGCTTTTCTTGTGTGTGGTGTTCTTTTTGTTTGGTGGGGGTTT
The DNA here is from genome assembly GCA_013390045.1 of Picathartes gymnocephalus. Taxonomy (NCBI): domain Eukaryota; kingdom Metazoa; phylum Chordata; class Aves; order Passeriformes; family Picathartidae; genus Picathartes; species Picathartes gymnocephalus. Next base: position 205,628 of record WEKY01040244.1, on the reverse strand, counting down.
TGTTTGTTTCTTTTCGATTTTTAAATTAATTCTTTTTTCTTTTTTTGTGCAAGATCCAGAGGTGATGGGCTTCACAAGGGCTGTCCTGGCACAAATAACCCTTGATGGACTCACTGAGACTGTGGGCAACACAGCATTTGTATGGGGGGCAGGAAGAAGGCAAATTACACTGCAAACCTACAACAATGCATTTTCAGCCAGAGATAGCTCCAGGTTTTGCAGAATCACCTACTGAGACCCTGGGAAAGGCTGGAAGGTCAAACTATGAGCTGTCTCACTTTCATCTACTTGTGAAGGCCTTGAAATTCTTTGTAGGCATTTTAACAAATAATGCTTCAGATATATTTTCCCCTAACATCCCACTCCTTTTTTCCTTCAGGAGTATAAAAGCCAACAACAACTCAGCACGCATGTTTTAAGTTAACTACAAGGAGATAGTAAGAATGCATGTTTCACCCTTCCAGAGGGGTCATTATGAAAAAGTGAGGTTAAAAATAATGTTGACATGATCAGCAAAAACCTGAACTCTTCGTTTTTATGCATCTTTTAAGGCATTCTGAAATGTCCCTGTGTGAGCCCCTTCTGTCATCCTCCTTCCTTTCCCTTTTACCCCACACCCAGCCTCTACATTACAGAAAAGGAGAGCTTTTGCTGCCTCTGGCTATAGCTGGAGGAGGGGTCCCTCAATGCTTTATCAGCTCCATTTTAGGATGAAGTCAAGATGCATATTTTTCCCTCCTCATTTTTTCCTTTTGCCCCTATGTCACCATGAAAATCAGGCACCTGGATGTAATGGTTGCAGGGATCTTGCAGGATCCACCTCTCTGCTGCTCTAGTTTCTATCTTTAGTGAATCCCAGAGAATTTGCAGGGAATATGAATTTCTTTGCTGCTGCTCTATCTTTAAAAAGCAAATGTTACCGAATATTTAAGACTATTTTTTTTTTTTTCTATCAAATTGTTAACAGATTCAGGACTATCTTTGTAAAAAAATGCGGGAGAATACATCCTGAAAAACATCCTTGTAATTGTGTCTATCTTCACCTGGTACTCTTGGTCTCCTGCACGGACTGTGGAGTTCATGACATGGTGCTGCCACGGGAACTTCCTGCTGAACAGCCTTCCTCTAGGAGAATGCTCAGCACCACCTTTGATGCGAGTCTCATTCACGTGTCTCAGAAAGGCAGCAAGACCCACAGTTCTGCCCACCTAGACACTTCCACAAGCATTTTGCAAGCCTAAATGTCTCTCAGCATCTTATTTTCAAAAGCTGGATCCTAAATATCTGAAGAGTTTGGAATGAAGGATGCCCCACCCCGAAATTTCACCGTATTATACCAACCAGTTTAAGAGCAGAGTTGTGTTTTCTGGGTTCACCACACCAGGGTTATCCTCTGTGATGAACTGATACTTGCTGGCCCTGGAGGCAAGCAGAGACACACCCGTGGTTTAACGGTGTTTTCCTGGACTTTGATTTGGAAGGCACCCCCAAGGACAAATGGTATGAACATGTCATAGTTCAGGACTATGGAGCATCTGCATTATTAATGGACTTATTAGCATAGTTATTAGCACCATGTCAATAATAATCTTGTCACCAAAATGATTATGGTAATTATTATTAACATAGCAACGAACATAAGTAACAATGATAATTCTTAAGGGTAACACAGCTATGAGCTCTTTGTATATTCTGTGAGGAGATGTGCTCTGGTTTACATAGGATCTTCTTGTTTTATTCTTATTTATTTGGTTTACATAGGATCTTCCTATTCTATTCTTAGACTTTCTCAGTCATCTTCTGCCTTTCACCTGACCCCCATCCCCTGTAGCTGCTTTCCCTTCCCATGTTTAACCCTTCCTCTCTGTTGTCCCAAACACCACTCTTCTCCTTGACTATTTTCCTATTCAGGGGAGTGTGAGTCTCCAATTCCATAGGATTTTTTCCCAGCATGCCTTGACTCTTGGGATTGTGTAAACAGAGCTGGGTTCACAGCACATATGGAACACTGACCTACACCCCCAGAACTGGTGTAGGAATCACAGAGTCACAGAATGTGCTCAGCTGGAAGGGACCCACAAGGATCGTCCTTTTTATAAGCTCCCTTTAAAGTACTGGAAAGCCACAATGAGGTCTCCCAGAGCCTTCTCTCCTTCATGCTGAACAACCCCAGCTCTCTGAGCCTGGTTTCACAGGAGAGGTGCGTCAGCCCTCTGATCATCTTCATGGCCATGATCAGTCTTTGGACCCCCTCTAACAAGTCCATGATCTACCAAGATCAAAAGATCCTCTTGATCTCTTTGTCTATGAGGCTCACATGCAGAATAAGATAAAATAGAACAGAGCAAAGCAGAATAGTACTCCTGAACATAATTAAAAAGTGAATATATGAACCAGAAGTTTATAATAATTAATATTAAGAACAAAATTCTTACTATGAGAATAGTTGTTGTTATGAAGTCTAGCCATCCTCACTAAGTGAAAAGTAAAGTTCAGTGTGGTTACTGCCTTAGCTGCTTACCATTTCTTTTTTATGCTGCACTGTGTGTTAGCTGGACTTTGAAACTACTAACAGGATTTGCATTGGCTTCAAAGTATAATACAGCAGCTCATGGGGGAGGGACAAGGTTCCTTCTCTTTTAGTATTTACTTTTTTTTGTCCTGGGATAGACTGCATGTCAGCTGTGAGAGAGGAGTATGGCACCTACAGACTGAGGCACATCCCTTCCTTTTTAACTTGTAGATCAACAGTGAGAAGTCTGCACCTGCAGAAGGACTAGCTACTAAGCCTGGATCTTCTGGGACAGTTGTAGGGGAAAATTGATCCTGTTTCCCATTTGTTCAAACGCAGTTCAAAACTGTAAGCACAAATTGCATTTGCAAAAGAAAATAAGCTATCCCTTGAAAATCTGACTTTGTGGTTTCCAAGGGTCACACTGCTCTGGCTATTTTGTTTTTGACCCCTTCCTCATCACATTCAGGCCAGATCTAACAGAGAAGCACGGTCAGAAGAGAAAAAGAATAATGAATTCTAAAACTGATTTATGACTGTGCCACCCATTAGCAACATCTTTGCATTTCCTAGGTGTTCAGTGTTCAAGGAGCCTGTCGATGCTGGCTATTGTGTGGTTAATCCCCAAAAGGGAAACGTGGAAAACTTCACCTTTCCCAGTGAAAATTCTGCAGAGGATGCTGCCACAACCGTGACTGAGTCCTACCATCGATGAAAAGGACAGGGAGGAAATGAGATATGTAACAGCAGTGCCTGGCTCCAGCAACTGTGGAAACTTGCCATGTGTTCTGTGCATCGTTTTTATGGGTCTGATCATGACATATGATAGATGCCAGAAAATAGGCTCTTATCATCATTCCACAGACAGTCTCTCTTTTAGTATGTGCCCTGGGCGCGATCCTGACAGTTTCACTGGCACAGATACAGAAGAAAGTATTTGCTCTTCTCTGTAACCTATTTACAGGGATTTCTTCTGAACTCCCAGAATTTCCCCTGGAGTAGGACAACCCCATGCTGTTCTCAGTTAGTGTTATGAATAACGTTTTCCAATAAAAAACATGCCTGAGTTCAGCCTGAAAGATTTCTGTCACAAAACATTTGCCAATTGCAGACCAGAATTAAGTTTGGAATTTTGAATTATGGGGCAGCCTGCCTCCTAAACTAGTGACCTTAGGAGCCCAAGGTCATCAGCTCAGCACGAGCTAGCTCTTTCATGCTTGGCACAGGGAGTAGAAAAGCCCAGGAAGCCTTGGCTATAAAGTAGGCCACAAACCTTGGAGTTTCAGGCAGCTGTTCAGCAGAACTCACTTTCTTTACATCAACGAAAATGAGAGAAATGGCTTTTTATTTTTGAGTTAATGTAGGCTCCAGGGAAGATATTTAATCTGGGAAGTATCATATGTCTTAGGCTTGGAAAAAAAAAGAAATCTCAGAATTTCTACTTCATAGGAAATTGTGGAATCTTTTTAGGTTCTTTTTCAGTTTTGATTAAAGTGAAATTTGGAAAAGACTATTTTTCACACACACCAAAAAAGCTACTTTACCACCAGTTCTATTTCTGCTCCAAGCTAGGGATAATTAGGCAAAAAGGTGGCCAAATAAAAAGAATAGTCCTGCTACTAATCTCACAATGGTGAAACTTGAGGAAAGTTCACAGCACCATTGATGTTATTGTAACTAGGATTTGAAAGCAAGAGAGGAAATAAAGTCATTGCCTTGTCAAAGAGATGTAAGACTTATATGAGCTGTATATTTGCCCTCTGGACAGTAGGAAAGCAGTGGAAAGAAGAATGGAAAAAATAGGAGCACTTGAAAAAAAGTAACAGAAAAGTGAGGCAAATAGGTAGAACTACAAAATAGTTTTGGTTAAGAATTTAAATTTCTGTTTTCCCTATCCAGTCTTGAAATAGCAGGGTAAATTTTGCAAAAGTGCTGGGGAACATATCGCAGGAATCTCCACTGAAGGTTGAGAGCTGAAGTGTTTTTTGCACGCTAGAAATTGCAGCACCTGGTCCAGGGGTTCCTCTCTGGGCAGCCCTAGATAATCAGTGTCTATCTTCTACCTGTGCAAGGAAACAAGTTACCCACTTCCAGTGGACTGGCAGACCCTAAATACATGTAGCCCTTTGGGCTCACGTACAGCAGTTAGGTAAAATCTGTTTGGCTGCACAAAGTGGTCAATAACATCATTGCAAGCCTAAAGAAAACAAAGAATTTTTCTTGAGTTAAGGTTTTTGTGAACCTGATTGTCAGGGGCTTTTAAAGATATGGAAATGAAACCCAGTGGAAGGGATGAAGAAAAGCTACTCTATGCAAAGCTAATTAAAACAAAGTTTTCAGGGGAATATTGGACCTTGGATCTTTTTTTTGTGTGCTCTATTTTAATGAAACAGTGGTTTTCTTTTTTCCACTTGGTGGAATATGAACCAACAGATGAGTTGCACAAGATGTTTGCTGCTCCCATTTTTCCATTTCCTTGAGCTTGCAAAAAATTCCTTGGAAAACCAGATTTGCAGAGCACCGAGTGGGGCTCGGTGTGGCCCGGCTGGTCAACAGGCTGCAGCAGCTGGCCCATGGTCATGAACCACCTCCCCTCGGAACTGGTGTCTTGAATTACTGCATAAATTCATCACTTGCTAAACATAGAGGTGACACAGCGACTGCCCTCAGGCTGGGCAGATGAATTACTCTGTTACATAAGAAACTTGGCCTTCTGGGCCATGTCAAAATTTGCCTGCAAAATGTTTGGCCAAAGATCAGCACTAAACTGGAGCTGTCATAGCTTCACTTTGTCTGACCTCCCCATGTCTTTCCCTAGCATGCGGCAGCCTAAGCTGGTCAAGAACCACGTTTTGATTGCATTTTTAGATTTTATAATTATTTTACATTTTGCCTATAGTGTCCCTGTGAGAAGTAGCCTGAGATAGTTTTTAGAAGAGGACTGAGCAAAGAGGAAGAAGAAAGGGACCAAGACATGTAGCCAGAAATTATTATTTTGAATCAGGCTCCTTGTGTGAATGTTGTTCTTTCCTGGTGCAGAACACAGAGAAACATAATTTTTTTCCCTGCCTTGCTCAGACCTGCAGCTGGTGGGAAGAGCATTGGCTGTGGCTCCACATTTTCCATGAGGGAATGACCAGGCCCACCAGGCCTTGGAGTTGCAAGTACAAAGAGCTCAACTTCAACAAAAGGGGGAGAATTTTATAAAGAGATCAACATGGACCACGTTGCTGAGAGCTCTCTACTGCTTCACACTGGTACATGAGACCCTCAGAACAATAATCCATTTAGCACTTAGCCCAAAGTCTTCATCAGTTAAAAAAAATAATGGTTTGCTCTAAACACTTTGTGCATCACATTACTAAAGAAGACAAATTCCAGTGGAAAATAGAAGAATTAATGAAATTACTAAGAAAATTATTCTTTTTTATTTCCCTCTGTAAAGCTGATGGCATTTTGCAAGTAGACCCATCTTTGCTTGTAGATTTTTTTAGCTCTAGTCTCAGATATACTTGTTTTGACATATGACCAGAGAAAAACATTTTGTAAACCAAAATCTATTTTTTTTGTCCCCCATGGTGGCCTGGGGGACTTATGGCATAATCTACTGTTATTTAAAGCTCACTTTGTGGAAATGTGTTAGAGTAGTGATCCTATATCTTTATAATATAGAACATAAAAATATTTATTAACAACCCTCTTATGCTTCATTCCAGGATCATGAAAATTATCTTCCTCCATTATGCTCTTAATAATGAACAACGGGCACATTTATTTTCAAACTGCAACACATAACTACAGAGAAATCCAACTGCCTCAAGCGTAGAAGGCACAAAGCTCTTCAAAATCATAAAGTAAATTCCACCTTCAAACAAAATCCCAGCGCAATGACCTTGGTCTGACTCCAGCTTTCATCCTGAATATATTGGGAACCAAATCGTGGTCTAACAAAGAATGAATATGTTACCTTGCAAACGGTCAGCAGAAGGCTCTTCCCTCACTGCTCTCTTACTGAAGCTTCGACGGTGTAAGCAGGGCAGCCTTTGCGAATCAGCCCCGTGCCTGACTTACAGAGGTGAATACTATCCTGAAAGAGAGGAGAGAAAAAAAGAGGTGGTTCAGGATGAGCCTTGCTAGACCTAAATAGTGGGTGTAAATTTTCAGAAGTCAGAGTGCAGCTGATTAAATCTGCAGCTGTCTGGGTGAAAGCAAGTGATTGGTGGATCTCGGAAGATTTGGGACCGGATTCACCCCTATGGTTTGAGTCACTCTGACAATAGAAAACAGCTGTAAAACTGTTTCCCTGGCCAGAAAAAGTTGAGTTTATGGTTGTTTTGTGTCTCCAAGCACTTGATGAGTACAGTTCTTTGTCTCAAAACGCATCTGAAAACCCAGATGCTTATCTGCATTTCTCAGCTAAATAAATTGTGATAGTAATTTTGTGGTGATAGCCCTTTGTGAGACTTTTCAATAATTTTTGATATTGAGTAATTGGTCAGAGAATATTTGAATACAAATTCTGTCTGTGCCAAGAGGAGGTATTATCTCTTATGAACTCCATCTATTAAAAGGAAGGCTCTGCTCTGGGAAACCCACAAACTAGGTATAAAACTGCAGAAGGACAATTAACAATCAGTCTAGACAGACAGAACAAGTCAAACAGGGAGGGAATAAAGCTTGAAAATGAAGAGTGACTGAGCACTCACACTCAGCTCATTTTCATGTCTTAGTAAATCTGCAGGGGGTTGTTTGTTTTTTATCTGTTTCTCTGATGGACTCAGTGGAAGGACTGGGGCTTATAGATTTTATGAGACAAGTATTCTGAGAAGGGACTTTAAAGAATATGGAGTGGAGGCAGACTAGATTAAGTTGGGAAGGAAATTTCAGACAGGGGGCTCTGTTGAAGAAGGCACCAGAGAAAGAGCTGGTGAAACAGATGTGTGCAACTGGAGCCAAGTGAAAGGATGGGAGCAGAGCTCATTCAGGAGATTTTCCATACTTCTACTTCCACTCCCACTTCCAAGCCTGAAATGCATGGAAATAGAGTGTGGAGGTGCTGATGCAGGAAGGATTGCAGTGGCAAAAACTAACTCAAAATCCTCAACCTTCATAAAACACATCTTTACTGTTCTGAATTGAGAGCTTAGATTGCAAATATCCATTTCCTGGCACTGGGGTTTAACAGCATTTTCAAATTCTTTTTATAGATTCCTTTGTAAGAAGTCTGCTGTGTTTTCATGTTTGCTTGAGACCACTTGCACACTTGAGTTCTTTGAATGCAGACCCTGGAGACAGAGGCTGAAAGAGGTGCTTTATTGTTTGCTCTCTTTCTCAGTCCCTCTTTTTCTTCTCCTCACACACATAGTTTTTCTTTTTTCCCCCCTCTCCCCTATCTCTGAAGGCAATATTTCCAAATGTGCACTTTGTCAGTCTTGTCTGAATGCTCTTTAGATTAAAGGTCAAAAATACAATTCTTGTCATTGTGTAGATACCAAAGAGAATGATAAAAATGGAACAGTATCTGTTCTGTGGACTACATTAAAAATAACCGAAAGCAACAGCTTTAGGATTGATTTAAGAAGTCATGCAAATGTGTAAAATCTAACAGCCCTAGGACACAGTTTAACACTTTGAGACATGCTGCATGCTTTTAGAAACTTCCTTTAAAATTTGGCAGGAGATAAATCACCTTTTCCAATTATTTTGAAATTATGCAAGCTTGGCACAATACAGCTTTTGATCAGAAGTCCTTATTGAATTGCATATCCTCCAAATATCCCCTCTCAAGGTCACACTCACATCTAGATCGTAACAGGCTTTCAGTCCACTCTGGTCTGAGGGCTATCTGCACTTCCACTGGCAGCAGTGGGAGTTAGACAAGTATGACAAGATAGGAAACTCTAATTGCTTTGGGTCTAGTAAGACTTTGCACCCATTTTAATAACTTTACAGGTTTTAAATGGCAATGCAGTGTCAAAAGAGGCAAGGTGAATGTTTGAAAGGTTTTGCGTTCAGGTATGGCTATTTCTTTATTCCTCATGACCACAGGATAAAATTTCATCAAGTCAGTTAAAGAACTACCTATTAAACAGAATTCAAAAGGTGAAAATAAAATAAAATCACACAATCACAAGAAAACCCCCTGTGATAAATATCAATAGCAGAATATTCTTCAGCTGTTCCTATTGACACTATAAGCAGTGCTATGCTCTTTGCCAGTATGGGATATACATCTATTGACCATGGGAGTGAAAAAATCTCACCCAGTCATTAAGTTTAGACAATTCAATAGACAATGATATGCTAACAGTGAAAGAAAAACTTTTGTGTTCTCTGAGAAATAAGCATATACCTAGATATAAAGTAATGTATTCTTTACTGCTGCTTGAAAATCAACATTCTCTGACTTACAGGGGCACTTCAGAAAGGGTTAATCAGTGCTTAAGAGAGTACTTTCACTTGCATAATTTTAATAGAATTAGCAGACAGCCTGATAGGATTACTTCTTCTCATGGTAATCCATCTTCTCTGTAGTACTGGGAATTTTTGGTGAAAAATGCAGCTACCGGCTTAAAAATATTTTTCTTAAGCCTCATTTTTAAAAGTCATTGTGTCATTGAGCTTTATTATTATTAGATATGGATGCTTGCCAAAACCCGAGAGCCACACAGCCTCAAATTGGGAGAAATTTGAGACTACAGAGCTTTCCATTTTGAAACTACCCCTCATTAATTATAATTTATTTTTATTATTTTTTTTTTATTGTTAAATCTGGATACAAGCAAAGAGAAGTATAGAGAATAAAAATGCCATTAAAAGTTTATAAAATAGAGATGACATTGCAAGTACATATTAGAGGACAGGCAAGAAGAAAGCCAGTTAACTTCACACTAGAGAAAAGCTAGGATAAAAGGGTAGAGGATATTGGGAACAAATTCTACCTGGCAGAGCAAGTAAAACGTTTGACCAAGCTGAGTACCCTGGAAGACTCCCTCCTTCCCAGGAGTCTTAGAAGCAAGGGCTGAAGAAGGCAGTTGGCAGGGAACAGGGACAATCAGCCTTGATAGTTTTCTAGGATCTGTCTGCAGCTTAATTTCTAAGACTCTGTACAACCAGATGGTGGGGAAATGCCTTCTTGACTAACCATGGAAAAAGACCACCACGGTACAAAATTAGAACCAGTGCAACTTCGTCTACAACACATCTTCTGCAACTGATTTACAGTCTGTACCTAAAGTAGAAAGGAGAGAGCAAGGAGCCATCTCTGCCTGCTCTTTTTCATCTGCTCTTTCAGCTCGTAGGAGTTTTTGTGAGCAGGACAGAGTAGCCTCCAGTGCTGTGTGATGCACAGCTGCGGCAGGGCAGGGAAGGACAAAAGTGACCCTCGTGCTGCCCAGTAAGGGCTGAGACTCTGCTCAAAACTTTGGAGGAATGGAACGTAAAAATTGGCACAGAAAAAGGCATCTTAGAGGACCATGGATATGTAAGATAAGGAATTAACTGGACCCCTGTGGTATCCAAGAGAAGATAACAGAGTTTTCTGGTCCCCAGAAGTAAAGTTTCCATGGTTTCCTCCCTATGGAACAGGGAATACAGAATACTCTTCCTCAAGGTCTAATACCACTGCTGAGCTGGAGGGTATAAAGCAGTAAAGTTCCTTTTAGGATTTCTCCATTGCTGGGTTATTGGTCAGTCCTTGTCCAGATGTCCTTTGAGGTTTATATGCAGTCTTCCCTCCCAACTCAGATCATTAAGACCTTTAAGCGAATTCATTTAATTTGGACTGAAGAATTAATATCAACCTGGAGTCTCAGAGCTCATCCGAGTCAGAGACCGTACCTACCGCCACAGAAGGGGATCTTTTAAAACCATGTCAACATATGAACTTATTTCTGAAGTATCTTCTTGGATTTACTAGAAATAGTTTCACACACATATCTGAAATTTGTGATTTAAAAGTTCTGGCCTAGTTGAACATTATATTTATTACAAAAAGCTACATTAATTTGTAACTGATTTCTGCATTAGCTTGCACATGTATGCACAAAAATGAGACTTTTTCCTAGCCCTGGGGAATAATATTTCTGTAAGAAAGGGTAAGAAAAGTGGTTTGAAAATGTATAAGCAGTATATACTAACTCCAGGGAATAGAAACAATCTCAATTTTTGTAGTACTATTTTTTAAATGTGTAGCCACAAAAAAAGTAGAAAATGTCCCTCATTATACAGACAGGATATGTTTTACACTTATTAGATATTCCTTAGTATGATCTTTTCTGTAGAGACCATCAAAATGTGAAAAGAGAAAACAAACATAAACTGGATCAGAGACAGGTGAGGTTCTGTTGAAAGTGAGTGAAAAATGAAGAGAGCAAGGACACTGAAGAATTGCAGTTTTTATTATCGTGCTTGGACTAATGCACATTTCAGTTGTATGTGGTGCATAGCATATAAATGAGATTTATTTGCAACACAGAGCAAAATGTAAGCAAAACGAGATGACTCTCCCAACAGAAGAAATGTGGAGCAGGATTGTCTGTGCAGTACACTCGCTGCAGGGTACCTAAAGGAAAGAATCTCTACAATTAGAAATCTACTTTGGTGAACCGAAACACCAAATCTCCAGGAGACCTGCTGGAAATCTGGACGGTGTTAAGATCTATACAGCACTTGGGCATTTTTACACAGGGCGTTTGTCTGGATGCTGTGGAGCGTAAGACCCTGGATTCCTAGGAGAAATTGAGCTGGCAGACACAGGAACCTGAAGCATACTCAGCAGAGAGCGCATCCCTGGTGCCACCAAAATCAGGGAAAGCTGCCTACTGCCTTTCTCTCAGCATGGCTTTGTTCATAAGCCCCTGGACAAGGTGCTGTGAAGGTCTGGGCATAGCAGTGGAAAAATTTTGGAGAGAACCAAAACAGAAGTGGAAAAAAAAAGAAAAAAAGAAAAAATAAAACAGAGAACCAAACTGGCCAGTGATGCCATGTAAACACAATGCAGTGCAGAGAAGGAGCAGATGATTCAATGGATGGGAATGGGACAAGGCTGGTTGGGCAAGTTCATGGAAATATCACAGAAGATACAAACAGTGCTCATGGGTTTGTGTCTCTGTAGCTCTCTCGTGTCTGAAGGCATAGAGACCTCCAGCAGGCAGTTCTACGGACTGTGCAAAGGGAAATGGGAGCCCGCAATGAGAGCGAAGCTGTTGTAGAAACTCACAGCAACACTCTCCCTAGGAGCATCAGCTATCTGGAACCACGGCCCTGATCAGCTATCTGGAACCATGGCCCTGTAGGAAGGAGGGGAGCTTCTGAGTGACACATCTGCAAAAGGAAGGGCACTTGTTTCTGAAAAGTTGGTGTTTCAAGCTGGGAAGTTACACGGTTTAAATGCAACAATACTGATTTTCTGTTTATCCATGTGTGCCTCAGTCACAGAAAGGGCCTATGGGTGAGGATCAACATGTTCTCCCCTGTGTTTACCAGCTAACAGAAGTTCATTATTTGCAATTCTGTTTTCAATTAATTTGGGAAAGAATGGCAAACATATGGGGTTTTTGGTAGGTTCGAGTTCTTGATGAGTTTGGTTCACAGTGCTGTATTTGTGTCACCTTGTTATAACGAGCACAACCTTCTCCAGGGCTTGACGCTTCTTTCCATAGTCCATGGTGTGAAAGAAGAGACTGCAAGGTTAACTCACAGATTCTAAGACATGCTATTTTTTTCCTTCAGCTACGTTTGAAACTTCATTTTACATCTGAGTGACTTGGTTTTTGAATGCATTTTCTCTCCAATGGTCGTGTGTTATTGTAAATGTAACAACAAACATCAGTGAACACAATCAACAGGTTATTAAACCTTTAGAGGGAAACGTTGTTTATCTTTGATCCCATAAATTTTAAAATGTTTTCTTATTTGATTTTGATTTTTTTAAACTTAATCTGATATTAAAAAGATCCAGATCCTTAACTATAATTAAAAGTTTATTCAAGATATCTAGTTGCATATTTTACTAGCTATTAGGTTGTAGATGACTGCAACCGAACATTTCTTTTCTAGTTTACAATATTTAGAACATGAGCAATTATTCCAACATACATGCATAAGATAGTAAATTAATATACGAGCAGTCTTTCCTGTGGCTATATTTTTGTCTGGTAAATATATCCTCATGCTAAGGACTTGATGGAATACATAAGGCAGAGAACATGGTATGTGTTACTTGCTCTTGGGTGGTCCGCAGCTCAAAGACCCTTGCCATTTAGTGAAGATACAATACAGTATTCTTCCACGACTATTTACATTCCCTATTTTTTGCAGCAGCAACTTCAAATGCATACATTAGGCATTTCTCCTCTCTTGTCTTTTTTGATCTCCTTGGAGACAAATTTTACCATGGTGTCAAAATATAATACAATGCACTCATTCATTAGGCACAGATCTTATTGACGGAAGTCTTATTTATTGTAGAGAGAAAGCATATTCCTGAAGAATGGTCATGGAAGAAAAGAAAAAAAAAAACAACATGAAAAGCAAGCTTTAAAATGATAAATCATTGGTTCTTTTATCTCGCCAATGCTTTTGTACACATGGAGAAATTATTAAGAAGGTACTGTAGAAGAGAAAATCTGAGAAATCCTGCAAAATTCAATGTCATTGTTTTAGTTCTTTCTGAGGAGGCAAGTTCTGCAGTCCTTTTGAAGCTCAACTATAATTCAGCAGGAAGAGGCACGGAAAAAGAGTTTCAATCCTCATTGGAAATGAAAGTTACAGGAGGACTGGATGTAGAGTGAAGATAATGAGGCCTTTTTGTCACTGGTCCAGCGAGGGAAGATGCTGCATACAATTTTAAATGAGTACTTCAACCATATTTAAGAGAAAGTCCTTCCCACATTTTCATTTGTAAAACCAGTCTGGAATTTCAGGGAGGGAAAAAAACCTAGATGTTCAAAACCAAAATAAAATAATCAAAGAAACTCTAACACTCCTCACAGTGGTACCCACAGGCTTTCCCTTATAAAGAGGTTTTGCTTTAAAGGTCTCAGAGCACTGCAGCTATATATCAAACTTCACGATGACTATGAAAAGATTTGTCTTGATAAGGTTGACTGTGTTGGGTTGGTAAGGTTGAAGTGCATGTTTTGACTTTTGCAGCTGTCAGATGACATTATATGCCCATTCAGGAATGATGGAAGTCCAACTGAGAGTCACACAACTGTTTTGACCCTAACAAAAGCAGACACTCAATTTTTAAAAAATGTTTATTTTGAGGTTTTAGTAGTGAAAATTCTCAAAAATTTGGTTTTGCAGGAACTATGCTGAGCTATTTACCTATTCAGGCATTTCAAAATGAAAAGAGAGGAATTTTTTTTAACTTTAAGGTACTGGAAGATTTGAGATTTTAGCAAAGGTAATTATGGTATTAGGTTTTCTGAACTTCAACTCTGATTCTGTAAATGCCATTGTATATGTTAGAATTTGAATCCACAAGTACACAATACGTGATGGGCAAACTCATGATCTTGATAATATATTTGTTTGCAGATATTTAAGAATTTGTTACAAAAATTTAAAAAACCTGTTCATCTGAAATGAAAAATATATTTTCTGCCACAACTTTGCAATTGTATATAAACCATTGATCCACCACTTCAATCATTACCCACAAGCTTAGGCACACAGAAACCTGAACAGAAACGCTGTGGATAAAACAGATAAAGCTACTTTCTGCTTATTACTCCTCAGTGAAACCATCTATTTTAGACAGGTTGATTTAATGATTCAGGGAATAATTAATATTTATTTATATGTTTAAGATGTGATTACTGAAAACTGACCTATATGGATAACAGTGCTGAACTGCAAATTGTCGTCAAAAAATCAAAAAGTAACCAGGTGAAAGTACTTATAAATAGTATACACAATTTCCAAACTATCCTGGGAATGGCAATACTAACAATATGCATTATTTTGTACTTGTATCCGAAAGCGGTAGCCTACTGTGTTTTACTTCAAAGAGAGCCCCTGCATATCTAAAATTGGACAAAAATTTGTTTCAGAGCTGGGTCAAGGTTTAGGGACAGAGTGGACAGTAAGAGATGGGTACTTGTAACAGTAAAGATGGTTCCATATCAAGCAGAAAATTACTCTGACTGCACATTGAGGATGTATTAAAAGATGTGTAGTGGAGCAGGTAAGGACAGAGGAGGAAAAAAAGGCAGATAAAGTAAAAAGAAAGAGGAAACCGTCATCACAATTTACATAGACTTTAAGGCATCTTATCTACAACACAAAGTGGACAAAAAAGCTAATCTCCAAGGTCAGGAAGCACGGTGGAAAGGACGAGGTATTTGCACAGGCACAAAAATAGGCTTAAACATCAAAGACAGGGTAATTTTGAACTTCAGAAAGAGGAATGCAGCTAATGGACCTCTACAAAGGTGATCATTAAGGATGAGTCTGTTCAGTTTTTATATTGGTGACCTAGAAGAGGTAATGCAACTTGGAGGCAGCGTAGAGCCAGAGTGAGAGATGAGTTACCAAGCGAAAATTGACTTAGGCTGGCAACTGTGGTTTAGAGTAGAGCTGGGTCTATTAGTGACAGCAGTGAAATACACGCACCCAGCAGATGCGCCATAGAGAACACTAATAAAAGAGAAGGATCTCAATGAAGTAATCTAGAATAGAAATTTTGTTTATTAGATTCTAAAGTGAAATAGCTGGGAAAATTACCATAAATATAAGTTGGAATAATATTTGCCAGAAGACAAATATTACTGAATATTCAAGCAAATCTTTGAATGCGTGTTAGAAATATATTTTTGTAAATATATCTGCACTAGTAAAGCACTCCAACTATAAAGGTAACTATCAGCCAGCCCAAAATTTAAGAGTGTTAAGCAGCTTTCATTTCCTTGTTAACAAGATAGAGTTTGAATGTGGTACTGAATACATTCAAGACAGATGTAAGGAAAAGATAACAAAATGTCAGAACTTTTTCTTGTACAAACATATTAGGTTATCATTAGAATGTATGAAATAATCAATTAGATAACCTCACAGGAATTATTTTTGCTTTTTTAGCTATTCCCCATCAATATTTTCTTGTTCTATATTTTATGAAACAGTTATAAACCCAAAATCTTTCACAAATTTTCAAAAACTGAAAATGAAATTATACTATCCGTGCTTTTACCTTTTAGATAAGTTGCAAAACCAGCATATTTTGATGCTGAAATTAAAACATCGTAAGCAATTAATACAATGTTTTTTATTAATCTGAATTTATACACATAAATGTAACATATGTAATTCACATTATGTAATTCCTCTATAAGAAAATATAAATTTTCTTATCCTGGAAGCTTCTAAATCATGATGAAATTTTCTGTGCTGGAAAGTGCTCTTGGCTAAAATTTTTTCTTTTCAAATTCATAAGCTGAAAATTGTTTCACTCTTTGACCTGTGAGCCAAGTTCCCCAAAGCTTGATGAAAATTCAAATGGCTGAGTTATAAATATCTCTGAAACTAGGTTTATAATGGAAACACAACCAGATCCTTCACTAGAGCAGTGCTCTTGGGGGCTGTTAGGGCAGTTTACAGAGCAATGAGTGCCAAGCTATAAGTTAATGAGGAGAAGCAATTGACTAATAAAGCACCCCTAAACAAGAAGAGAACATTTAAAAATTCAGGAGCTGAAAATTACTATTGGGCTTTCCATTGGCTGTGTCTCTGTGTGCAGCTTCTTTATTTCTCATTCTGCTTCAGGAAACCATTGCCTTGGCTCCCTACATTTTCTTGTGCTGAATTCAGTAACCACACTTTCGAAAGGCTAAGGAAGGGGCGTGTGTGAAACCTAAAGTTAGAAGCCAGTTGTCAAAAAACAATTTACTATTCGCATCAGTCTCAGCCTTCCCTCTTTTCTCCTTATTACATGACTGGGAGTGCACCATGGAATGACAGCAAGATAAAATTAGAAATGGCTCCATTTGACTTTGGTGCCTTTTCACATCAATTTGCTCCTGTGAGTTTTATTGTTACTTTTAAAAACAGCACAGAGTACAGGTGTCTATGGCAGAAAATCAAGGCTTGAGAAAAGGGTGCATAAAGACATGGTTTCATTAATATTAGGATATAGGGGCAGTGTGGACAGGGGAGACAAGTGCCATTATTCCAGTCGTAGAAATGTATCACTAAATAAATTTAATGCATGCTATGAGTGTCATTATACAGTCAGCACTCACTGTAGGAGAGATAACAGAAATACTCTTCTCAGTTGAGTGATGATTGGTGAGAGCTCAGAGTCATCAGGTTTTTCTTTTCCAGCCAGAAGTGACTGCACTCCATTTTGGAAAAGATATTTAAAAGATTGAGTGAAACTCCCCAGTAAATAATGGTGCTGAATGTGGATACGTGCACCTTTGAACTCACCTTGATTATTTTACCCTGGGACATACAGGCTGCAGGAAGTGCTAAACACATCCCATGTCTTGAGACATACACATGAAGAACAAGCAAATGACAAAGTATCCCCCTGAATAATTTCTTTTTTCAATTTGACTGTGTGCATGCTCTTCACCAAGCTACATACATGTATATACATATACTTCTTACAAAAATAATAAAGAGATAATTTGGACAAGATGCATGCTTCATAAAAAGATACATATAGCTTTCATGTCTGGCTTAAATTAGTGAGTGGTTTCAGAATGTGAAATAATTCATTGTGTACGAGTTTAACCCCTCCTAAATACTATTATTTGAGATGAAGTGGCATAATGAACCTTCATAAAATCAGACCTCCTTTTGGGAGACCTCTGTCCTGTGCTTTCTACCTGTCACCTTTGCTTGAGGGGCTGATGCCAATTTGGTTCTCTGTCTCCACATCAACTTCTGTGACAGTGGACTTTGATAGAGGACAGGTAAATGCAAATTGAGGGTGGCTGTGTTGTTCCACAGTTTTGCTCTGCAACAAAACACAAGTCTTCAGAGCACAGGCACTGCTCTGAGGGAAGTCCTCTCTGACAAAATGGGGTTGTGCTGGAATTAGTTTTCTCCAGTCTAGGCCAAGACAGGGTTTGTTACGGCCTCCTTTCCTGTGAGCAGAGAATGAAAAGTGAGAATACAGAAACAAAGCAACATACATTTCTTAGTTTTGATTGATGAGCTCCCACACTGGGCTGGAGGACTGGTTTTTGCAGACCGAGGTTGCCTCATGACTGCAACCTCTCCTTGTCTGAGCACTGCTGTTAGCAGGGATGCTCACACAGCAGCACACAGGGTACCTTGCACTCCTGCTGCCAGCTGGGAGCTGGGTTTGTCACCTCTCCAGTGGCAAAGATGGTGACACGCTACTGATCCATAAAGTGCTGCATTGGATCCAGCAGGCAGAACTCCTTGGGATAAGGAGTTTGACTGAATTCCAGCCTCGCTTTTACACTGCTGTGTCTATCTGAAGCCTGAAAGACTGAGATGCAAGAGCCTTAGATGTTACAGATTCTTTTGATTTTTAATCCTACAAGTATTTGTATAATAGCGAGGAGAGAGAGGAAAGATCCTTCAGCATGTGTGCTGAGCTCTTCAGACACAGCGTGCTCATAGGCTTGCTCTATATACTTCATATGCTGCATAACTGCAGTGGAGAAAAAGAAAAAAGAGAGAAAACTGCACATTTAAACTAAATTAAATTCAGAACCTCTAATATGGCAGGTCACAGAAAGCATGTACACATTTAAATAGGACTGCTGCTTTGGAAACCAAGTAATTCTGAAGTATGTCTACATGTTGGCTCTTGACTCCACGCAGCTCCACTAGGTAACGTTTTAAAAATAAAGCCACTTAATGATAAATGTTCATAAATGAAAAATGCATATTCCCCATAAAATGCTTGTCAAACAGCGGTGCCCATCTATTTTTAGCACACACACAAAAAAATCGCATTAATCCATATTGTTGTGGATGTCCTGATCTGCCCTTGAGAGTCCTTCCTAGGATTTTAAATAATGAGTCTTACAAGGCAGCCTTCTTTTCTTTAATAATTTTCTAATTTTTTAATAGGTAGCTAAAAGGTAGAGGAGCAGCAAATGCAGAAAGTCTTAGGTTTGGGGTACTTTCATAACAGCAAAGAATTTCTTCACCTGGAGCTGTGTGACTAACTGTTAGGAGTTCTAAATTCCCTTGAGGAAATTTAAGTGTTGGATTGACAAAGATGTGCCTATTACAGAGCCAAAATTTCTACAGTGACAGACCAGGCAGAAGGATTCTCAGTAAGGGACCACTGTTATTAAATACACTGTCACAGAAAATTAGGCCAAAAGCAGATCACACTTAAAGAGACTGCACGGCAAGGCACACCCTTTTAAATTAGACTGTCCTCCTGCACTCCACAGAGTTTGTTCTGTGCTGGAGTTTAATTTAATTCAACACCACTCTTGCTGTAGTCAACCTTTTGGCTTCTACCATCTTTTCTCCCATGTTTTGCATCTTATGGAGACTATTTTTAAAGTTAATTAGCTTATCCAAAATAAAGTAGAAAAAGATGCAAATCCAAAACTATCATTTAAAAGCACTATCATGTAAAATAAACTGCACAGTGTAAGCAGTTAATTTTCGTCTTTAGTTACTTCTTTTCTAAGAAAAATTAAATGATTCACTAGAAAATTATTTGAAGCCTTTATGTACTTAAGTCCCTTAAAATGCTTTTTTCCCCCTCTTAAAATGAAGTAGCAAATATGAATATGAAATATTAGATAATGAGAAAGTAGGCAGCTGAAGGGCAGTGGAAACACAAATCCAAAGTGAAATGATCTTACAAACAACAAATCTTGACTAACAAACAAGTACCTACTGTCAGTATTTCACCAGGCCACAACCCTGTAAGATGCTTGCTCCACAGGAGCATCCTTTGAGCTCATTAAATATAAAGGAAATCTTCCAGACAAGAAAGTTTGATTACTTAAAGGACACCTTAAGTAAAGCTGTGAATACCGTGATACACAATTCACTTAATAGGGCCTAGCAAAACGTTCGGAAATATAAAGTATGGTGGATTATTATCCATTCAGCACTCAAGTAGCCCTTACACATCTCAACCAAGGGTGCTGACCTCTGTGCCAGGAACTGCACAGCCAACCCAAACCACCTGTTTTTTGTACCCAGAGATTCGTAATACCAACTAATGAAATAGGGCTAGACCAGGAGAGAAAAATTTAGATGAAGTCCTAACTAACTGCAGCTAAAAAGGAAAGCAGTGTATCCCAAACCACAGCAAATGGATAATTTGCTGACTTTGCCATCATGGGAATTCTGATTTTGTATATCTACCTTTCCTATGGGTATAATGCAAAGAAAACCTTGCCAAAATGTAGACTTCCTGGCATTTACATGGCAAACACGAAAGCAGCGCACTTAGGCCAGGTGTCCTACAGGTAAGCAGAAGAAAAATCTTCTAGGAAAATTTCCAGGGTCAAGAGGAACAACAAAGGAAACTCTTCCAGAGTACCATAATGAATCTTTCTTTTCAGTTTCAGAATCATCAAATTGCTGCCTCGAGCCAGCATAACTTGGCAACATCTGAAAACATTCTTCTTAAGAAAGCTGGAAAAGAATGATCTAGTTGGGACTACTGTGAAGCAGAAGCAACATTTTGAAAACTTTAGTCAACAACAAGTTGTCTGTGGTTTTTATGAAACATGTATCAAGTCAGGTTCTATGCAGACCTGTCCAGCATCTGATACTGAAAAAAGTTTACATTGATAGCTTGTGTAACAAAATACATTATCAAACTTTCAGACAGCACAAAAGGGACTAAATACTCCAGTGCATAGGATTAGAAACAAATGGTCCTTGTCAAATTATTTAAATGGTCTGAAATAGGTAAGAAATATTTCAATGGGATGAATTGTAAGTCTTCCACTTAAATAAGCATAATCAACTGCATTCAAATGTAGGGGTTGAAAGATTGGGGCATCTCTCCACTCTGCAACCTTTGCGCCCAAGACTTGCTTACTGCAATTTTTCTGTACTTTGAATACATCAAGTTCTTCTGGGCTGCTTTAGATCAACTTTTCTTTTTTAACTTGAGACCATTTTTGGAAGGCTGAAAAATGCCCAGGGAATACAGTTCACTTGCATTCCCAGGCAGGCTGTTCGTATACGTTTATTGATCAGTTTAAAAAGCACAAAGACAACAAGAACAAAACACTTCTGTATCTTGTCAACTGCACCTGGCATTTACACAGAAAAGTCCAGATGTGCTAAGAAATATCTGGCCAAGTGACAAGCTTTTGTGTCTTATTAAGCAGTGAAAATACAAGTTTCTCCAAACCCTTAAGATTTTCCATTGATTTTTCTGGCAATTAGCTATTCTACTATTCTTGTTTCAAAACATCAAATGGTTCATCCCAGGAAAAGGACAGACTGGAAAAAAATTTTTTCCAGTTTTGGAAAGTGCACCATTTAAATCAACATTTTGATGAGAAAGGAAACAAGATGTGAAGGTATTCCAGGCAGGTAACCTGACAAACCATGCATTCCGCCCCACCAGCTTAGTTTGTTATGGGATTAAATGATGGTGACTGTATCGTAATGATGTCAGCTGAATTTTATTTACACCCGCAAGCTGCAAAGTTAAAATAGCCCACTGGAAAAGGACCTGAGCACTGGACTCTGAGCTGCAAGCTGCAGCACGAACACTTGTCATTAGACAGCACTTGACGAGCCCCCTGTGCAGGGCAAAGCAACAGAGGCCGCTCAGGACAAGCTCTTTCAGAATTTTAAAGCTCACTGGGTAAATATTCTGCTTATTCAGTGCCTGCTAACACAGAGATAATTGCCAGTAGCTGGAATGAGCTGAGGAGTTACAGTAGATAATTCAATGTGCTATACAAATATATGTGTTCTTCTATTATTCATACCATGACATTTGTTGGTTGTCTCAGGAGTACCAAGTGAGGCTCCTATGGTTCATGAATTACTTGAATTATGCATGCTTATGGGCAGGCATTCACCATGTACAAACTGGTTTTGAATCATGCATTTCCTGGGGGCAATATTTCTCATGGTAACTAGCAAACTTTTTAGGTCTTTCAGAGCCTGCTCTGTGTTAGTAATTCCTACCTGTGGCAGTGATCCTAGCACGCATGGTCTGGTAAAGGTGGGAGATAATGAATGCCTACACGTTGGTAGATGGGAATCAGCATTTGTATTTATACACATTCAAAAGGCTCTCTCCCTTACTTGGAACTTAAACGATGACATCAAACTGCTAAACAGCAATCTGCTGTCCAATTGTCACTATAAATAGCAGTCCACAAGAGGGAGGTGGCAGTAGATCATATTTTTTACATTTGGAACTGTACAGTCGTTTCCCAGCTAACAACCCTGTCTTGGAAAGGTAACTTATGTTTTCAGCTTCAGGCTTCTGTTTCTAGGTACCTCTTTACCATGCTTTCAGTTGTTCATTTTTCTGAACAGAACTGTCCATCTATCAAGAAAATGTACATGAAAACCCATCAATACACCATTAGCTGCATAAATACATGAGAATGGCTCTGCCAAAGGACATGCTTTTTCTAAAAACACTAAGATCTTTTCTTTCCCTTAGTAAAAACCCCATTTTTGTCCCAAAATCCATCTTTATAAAAGTAAAAGCTGAAAGGAAACTCAATTGTTGCACAGTCTGTTGCTGCACAGGGAACATTTCATATCATTGAACTACCTAATTTCAAGTTTTTAATAAGAGTGTTCATAAAATCATCACACCGACAGACTGTTCAAGCTTTGGTACATTAAATAGAGATCCTTTCTCTTCCTGAGTTGGGCAGCAGAGTAGCCCCAGCAGGAGCCTCAACAAGTCTGAGAATGGAACAGGCTGGTCCTGGGGCTGCCAGGCTTCCATAAAGGAGCCAGCCCGTTGGCAGGGATCCCCACCGGCCCCTCTGCTAAGGCTTTGTAACCCCTGTGTTAGGACTAAATATTCTTGTTCAGTAGAAGAAAATAGGGCAGCACTCTTCATTGTTCTGGAGAAGTATAGCTCTGTACAACTGCATAATTTCACATATAAAAATATACATACAAGACAGTTACTCTGTTTTTTTCTGTGCTGGATAAAGCGAGAACCCTAACACCATGAGCTGATTAACCACCCATGTCCCCAATATTCAAAAGATTTATCTAAAGCTCGCTGACTTGAAAATATTCTGTGAACTAAGTCCATGGCACTCTCTGCCCTCCCCCCAAAACTTACTGCAAATAAACATGCTATCAGAGAACCTGGGGATCAGTACAATACGTCAGATCTTCCTCCCTTCTCTCCTGTGAAGAGAGAGTTGCTTATTACAGCTTGTTTCGTAGCTTTTTTGTCCAAGTGCAACCTAAAATTTTGGAACACTTCTGCCTACAAGTTTTAAAATTTGCTGAATAAACCTTGTAGTCAGGGCGTGTTTCCTGAAGTTCCGCTTTAATTTGTCCTGTTCTCAGTTTCCTCAGTTTCTCTTGTTGCCACCACACCAAACAGCATCTCCTGTGCTCATGTGCCCACCTAGTCCTTGCTGACCCAAATCTTGATGTGTGCAGTGAGAGGAGACAAGTCCTGTTGGGAAGAAGGCACTGTTAGGATTTTTTTTACCATAGTAGGCTCCTAGAACACCCAAGCGCTTCAAAAATACTTTGCTAATTTTTCTCTGGGAAGATATATGAAGCACACAATGATAAAGGAATATACCACGACTTGTTAGCAATAGGTACATAAAATTCTTCTATTTGATAATCACTGTGACAAGAGGATGCTCTCTCTTGTAAGACAGTTCTCTAATCTGTGTAAAAGCACATAACTATTGAGGCCACCTCAGAAGAAAAAGTGGAAGCTCAGCTTTCTGCAAGTTAGGTTTTCAGGCCCTGAATTTTATGACCATTATTAACTTTGGAAGCATTTTGAACAGTCTACACTTGTATTTGCAATTCCTAATTTCCCTAATTGCTCAATCTTCACTCTACCCTTTGCATTTCCTTCATTGGTTATATGTATCTGGAAAGAACACCAAGTATTTCAGAGCCAGCATCTTTGTGCACTGAAGCTGTGTATCCTAATTTTCTTTAAATTTTTAAAATTTCACTAGTTTAATGACATTAAGAGAAACTGTTTGTCCATTACAAGGTATTTCAAGCATAAAGTTTATTAAAAATTTCTTTTCATTTGTATTCCTTCCTCCTAAATTTTTATGTGTCTTATGTATTTAGTTTGAAGAATAATCCCTGGAACAGAAATGTTCAGCAATAAATAATACAAGTAATTGTCTATTTTACTGGAATGTGCTTCTGCTGGTTGGTTACTAAAAAATATTTTTATGGTTATTTTTTATTTATGATTTCAGGACTGTATCTCATTTTATCTTTTTTTCTAGTTTTTATAACTTTTTAATAACAGGGAAAGAAGTCAGTTCCTGCACTGCTTCCAAGCGTATCTGAGATTTTTTCAAATTCACCGCAAGCAGATGCAAACCAAACTGTAAATTGTATTTCAAATTACAAAAAAATTTGTAGATGTAAGACAAGGATGTATTCATAGCAAGACTTCAATAAAAAGCAGAGCCTAAGAACAAGTAAAAATCCAACATCTTTACTTCTTAAAGGCCTTGCTCAGCTGACTTTAACTTCTACCTGCAAGCTGGAAAGACTTTGCACAGGAAAATAAGGAAGATGCCTTCCAAAAGTAAAATTTAAATGCTTCTCTATTATAGTTAGCAGCAAATCACATTAATTCTTCTACTATTCATTGTGATAATGATATTAATCAAGCAGCTCCCTGGATACTCCTGTAGTTGTAATACGTGATTCTGTGGAAGCTCCCTTCCAATTTAGCAGGAATTAATGTTCACTTATTGCAAAGCGTTACGGGAAAAATATATTTGTGGACTTTACGTAGGATCATATTCTTGCACCGTGGAAGAGGCCGAGCAGATAAAGTAGGAGCTGGAATAGAATTCAGGTGTAATGACTAAATGCTGTTGTGTGCAGAGTGCACTTAATAATCTCACTGTGTAAAAACTCAAGGCACTCAAAGCTGTTATATTTCCAATGGCTTAATCAAGAAAATGTTGAGAGACTGGCATTGCGGTTGGGATTAATGGAATCCCTCAGTGTCCTCATTAAATTTAATAAAACCCTGTAACAGAAGTAATAATAACACTTCACATATGTATTGCATTGCTCCTTTTATGAAGAATCTCCAAGCCCTTTGTGAGCATTCATGAACTGAACACCACTGTCCATCTCTGTGGAGTGGCTCTCCCCTTCCTGCTGCAGAAAACACCTTCCCCTGGGAGGCCCTGGGGAGAGGCTCCTTCAGGTGCACACCTGGCTCCAGGCAGGTGTGTGTGTGTGTCCCTGCTGCCTGCAGCTCCACTGGCCACACGGTGGGCTTCACTTCTTTGTTCAGAACCCTTGAGGACATTTTATTCAGTCATTTTCAAACGCCTCTGTGCCATGAATTGGGCCTCTTCTCTACCATTCAATTCATATTTTCAAAAATTACCAGCAGCATTTGTCCACACTTTGTAAGTTTATGCTCCTCCAAGTTTTAAGTAGTACCTTTATGCCAATATTTATTTCATGTTTTTAACTGTATTATGGACATATTTATGCTGCTTAAACCTTGCTTTGCTTCACTGGTACAGTTTGCTGGAGAAATCCTACAACCAAGAGTCCTGGAACTCCCATTTTGGAAAAAGGTTAGTTATTTTTGTTCAACTTTTAGTGACCTGAACACCTCCCTGACCTGTGGCTGACCTCATCAGAGCAGTCAATTAGACAGTTTTTCACAGTTTCTTCAGCTGTTCTGAGGTAATAGCAATTGCTACTCCTGCATAAAACCTAAATCATCCACAGGTCTAGGATTTTACTTTATCTGGTGGAAACTGACCTCTTAGTTCTCAAATTCACTTCAGTTTCTCAACTACTACTGTGTTACTTTTAAATTCCCTCCTCATTTGTTAGGAGTCCAGCTCACTTCTGCTTTATTCATTTTTGTCTAAAATCTGGAAGGTGTTGAGCTGTTCCCTTTTCCACTCACTTGGGCAAAGAGAATGACTGGGCACTTCTTTTCAACAGAAGGCTTTGCATAGCCAGGGAACTGCAGATCTGGTGGGAGCTAATTAGTCATTTTCTCTCTGCACACTGTGCATGGTCCTTTGCTTGTTGCTGAAAAAGTTGCTGGAAATGAATAGTAGGAAGAGGATTTAAAGAGTTTCCTTTTTCTCCCTGAAGCTGTAGATTTTTGCTTTGCATTGGGTGGTGAGGACCAGAGTTATGCCCAAGCCCTTATTTAGAAGGAAGAAAGTCCAACTAAGTTAACTATTAAAGGGGATAGCTCTTCTTCTCAGCTGCTGTGGACAAAGAATATTATGAAACCCACCTCGATGTGCAACACTGTTCCCAGCAATGCCACATCTCCCCTTACTTCCTTTGCTAATATGAACCCATTCTGCTCCTTTTCTACCCCCAGCTTACCTTTTGTGCTGACTTGATTCTTTATTCTTGCCTGATACCTTGTCTTTCACACTGCCACTCAAACGCACGTGTTCCTGCCCTTCTGACCTCAAACAAACACGTGGCTTACTATCAATTAGCTTTGCCTATGAGCTCTGCTCTTCACAATTCAGTAAACAGAGGTGTACCTGACAAAGAAGACAGGAAAGGGTGGGAAGTTGGGAGGTGCATCTTCAAGTTTTGTTCCCGGGTGAAATACGTGTCCCCACTTAATCATGCTCTGCAAAGTTCTTTGAGATCATTGCTTAAAGGAGCTGTGCGAGTGCAGGGCACAGTTAATTATACTGCATTTGTAATCAGGCCATAAAAGAGAAACCCTTGAACCACAACTATATTGTTGCAGGCACTGCAGTCTGTGGATGTCTTCCTTTGAATTTTGCTCCGTGCCAACCGGCAGTAATAGGTTCTCACTGTATCCAAAACTCCTGCAGTCTTTTTCAGCCTGCACTGGCCATCAGCCCATCAACCATTCCACAAACAAACATGTATTTCTCTCTGGATTTATTTCTTCCTTCTTTTTCATCCCACTGTGCAAGCAATTAGGTATTGAATCCTTAATAAGCCGATCTAGACCAGCCCACATGACTATTTTTCTCCTAATCAATTTATTCAGCTCACATTGAGGATTTTATCATATTTACAATATCACAGCAATTTGTGTAGGAGTAATAAAAGGTATGGAGTAATTTTAGGGAAAGCAAATCCAGTTGTAAGTTTTTGCTGGTTTTGCTGAGCTTCAGTATGTGTGGGTTCATTTCACCAGTTGGGAGGAGAAATTTTGAGTTTCAGTCAGCAGTGTTCAGTTCCAGCATGGGAGGAACAGAAATGCATAATTAAACAAGCTGCAAAAAAATTTTGGAAAATGTAATCAAACTCCTGCAAACTCTTTTTTTCCAGGAGACTTTTCTTCTGTTTTGCCAGCCTTCTCTAAGCCTTGGAGATGGACTTCACCCTGCACTGTTATCATGTCAAAGTTAATTTATTATCACCAGGGATAAAACCCACAAATCTCATGGGCTCAGGTCAGAGAGGCACATGTGCATCCTGAATATTAAGGCTACTCTTAAATGCCTTCAATACCACATCTTGAAGCCCCCGCAGGGTGTGCACAGAGTTGGGTCTCCATGTGTCCTGGGCCCTGTGTCCCTTGTTTTGTGTGGTGGTGAACACCTTTGGTCCAGGCAATCACCCAGCTCTACTTGAGATTTGACTGCAGATCAAACTAACAACTTCCTTGGCCCGCAGACAAAAAGTATGACAATGCTTTCCCTAATTAACAACTAGTTTATTTTTGCTGTTATTAGGATTTATTGATATAAGAGTAGTTTTAAAAGGCCCACTTAAAATTTCTGGATTGAATTTCTCCCCCAATTCCCCAAACCCCCACTTTTGTCCCTGATATTTCTATTTCTGCTCCGTAAGTTATATGACTCAGACTTGAGGATGTTATACATAATATTATCCGAATAACTAACTCTCATATTTTAATCCTGTCATAAAAATAATTTCTGTACAGAGAAATTGTACATGCTTCTTGTGCAGAAACAACAGAGGGGTTGTAGAGTCAAATTGCACACACACAATACACTTAAAACTATCTTTTGTGTATAAATTGCAGGGTATGAAAGCGTTAATTTGAGATTGGCTCAGGAGGATAGCATGAGTTCCTAAGACTTCTACACTAAGAAGTTTGATTTCTGCTATAGCTGCCATATGTGACCTGCAACACATGCTTTGTTTCATTCCCAAAGGGAAAATTCTCCTCTTACAGATTCAAGAGCAAAATGCTTTCCTTACAGGCACTTTCCCTCTAATTCAAGCCTCCTTTCTCCAGTGATATACACATAACTCAGGTTCCAGAAAGACTGGCTGCACTAATGGAAGTGTTAATGCATACACACACACCCCCAGAAGTTCTCAGTTATTTTACCAATTTCAGATTTTTTAACTCTTTATCCGATTATTAAATTTTTTGGGAAGGTAGAATGGGTCCACTCCAGCAAAAAGCACAGAGGAAAGCTGTTTACCTGTGTTTGCAAGGGTTGAAATCAAATACAAATACAGTGATTATAGACTAAGTCCAATCTTGCAAATGTAAAATTGACTGTATTTGCTCCTTTCAGCGTGAAACCTATAAAACTGCATGGCCTGTCACTACAAAGTTCTTCGTTATAACATAATGTATGTATTCCACAGTAGTTACATTGGACAGTGATTATTGTTGGTTCCCATTTTAGGAACAAATCTCCCTCAAACTGGAGTTTGTCCAGAACCCTCCTGAGGTGGAGGCTGCCCTTGCTCTTCTTCTGGGGGACAAGGGCAGAAGTCCCAGAAGAGCAGCCATGCCATCTCATTTTGCATTTCACCAGTTATTTGAGTTGCATCAACACAGCTTGTCAATGCTGTCACTCACAAGACATGTTCTCCTGTTAATGAGTGCTGTAGCATGTTAGCAGATTTCTAAGCTCTATTTTTGATGATGTCAGGTTCAAAGGGAGGTCTAAACTGCATGAAGACAGAGATGCCTATAAATGGCATCTATTTCTCTGTGGCTGCATATACCTTCCCTTATAAACTTCAAATAAATCTTCTTACGATAAAGTTTTTTGTAACTTTTTTTCCACGCTCTTCTTCATACATCTTGAAGCCACATCTTAATCGGAGAGCTTAAGAACAACAGAAAAAAAAATCAAGAAAAAAAAGGTGGGGGGAGCATGAAACAAAGGAGTAGAAATTTGTGAACTGATGGAAACAAATTGGTCAGAAGCAAAAGAGAAGTAAGATCTCAGTAGGGTTAAAGTGAGGGAGAAAGAAATGAAGGTTGGGGAAGGCACCAATTCTTATAAGCCAAGTTTTTTTGGCTGAGGAGGTGCTGCTCTTCACTTTAAACTAAGCCCAGCTTGTCTTTAATGACCTAATTATTCTTCTTAGCAGTTGCAGCACTCTAGCCCAGCCCTGAATCTTGTGTTGACTGCAGTTTGCTGCTCACTCTCTGGCCTTGTTTGCTGCAGCCCCAGGCTTTAGATTTTGTTGATATACTGATGAGTCCTTTGACCTTCCTGCTCTCATCACAGATGCTCAGACAGCAGCTGATCTGCACGAAAGGGAGCTGAGAGATGTGGGGAGCTGCAGTAGAATGTGCTGGGGACTGTCCCCAAGGCGCGGGGTGAATGGAGCCCTGCAGGGCACAGGTATTTACCACAGTCGGGCTGAGGCACCAACAGAGGCTTCTGAAATCCATAGGTTTAACCTGAAGAGCAGAGTATACAGAAAGGAAATTATAAGTCCTAATGAATGGCTGCTTTGAGCATGGATTATACACTGGTTGCGATATGCCACTGTTTATAGCACATCATTAGCCTGCAAGAGCTCGAATGTTTGAACTTTTTGTGTTTGTTTCAAAAGTGACACAGTACAACATTTTAGTCTTTCTGCTGCAGTAACCACTGGTTGTTACAAATCCCTTCATGAATGCATTATGGAAAACTGGGGCAAAGTTCTTCACTAGCCAGCCAAGTGCATGCCTGCTGGGGCTTCGTACTAGAAAACAGTGAATAATGTTTTTAAAGCCAAAGTACAGTAGAAACCCATTTTACACACATAAGCATGTTGCACAAGACCAATATTCATTGAAGTTCCCTGCTGCTATGTGAAATTCATGCCAGTTTGCAATGCAGAACTTATTTTTCACGTGTTCCTTTAAGTGGGTTCATTATATCATTTCACCTGTTAGTGTCCTCAAAATAACTTACCTCTGTAAGTCTATTATTTTATTGCGTATTCTTGTGAAAAGATCTCCTTGTACTTTTCTCTATGATCTGGTGCACAGAAAGTCCCTCTAAGGAGAGGCAGCACACGTTTAATTCTGCTCTGCTTTACTCACTGGAATTACTACAGGTAGAAAATCCCCCTGTTAGACATCCTCTGACACCCTACGTGGCTATTAGTTGCACCACCTTTAGCAACACACCACTGGCATTGGGACCACTCTAAAGGGATTAAGGTCTTTGCATTTTTAGCACAGCAAGACCGGTGGGACCTGCTGGGTCTGAGGAGGCATCCCTGGAGCTGGGATGAGCCAATCCATCTACCAAGTCCTGACATTTCTATGGAGACACGATGGATAAGCTTGTGCCTCTACCTTTTGCTTCATTAAGGAGACAGGAGGTATTAATGACAGCAATTATGTATTCTCAGTTAATTTAATGCATGACAATCTAAGAGACCATAAGTAATTATATTATCTGAGGAGTTTGTTAATTTTACTCGGTACTTAAGGATGTAAGGTACCATGTAGAAAACTGATCAAATGATAAGGAATGAAACACACAATTATTAAATAGCAGCTCAGAGAAAACCCTTTTAAACAGCAGTTATTTGTTTGGGTATTCAGGAACAAGGAGGAAAAAAAAAACCATGTAGGCAGTTGAAAGATAGAAAAAGCAAGGAATTTGGTGCTTTGTGGTTTTTACATTCTTGGGCCAATATAAAATTGAGTGCGGATGTCTTGCTACCAACGCTCACAGAGGATGTTGTTGCTCTTCCTTTCACCACTCCATGTGGTTTTTTCTCCTGCTGTCCAGCTAAGAAAAGAAAGTAAATGGAAACTTGGGATTTTTTAAAGTTTTTTGGGTTTTGTTTTTTTTTTTTTAAGAGCAAGGAACAAGTAAATGAAAACTCAAGCATTGTCTTGTACAAAAGTAAAAGCAGGAAAGCAAAGGGAATTGAAAAGTAGGAGGAAGAAAGAAGAGCAAGGGAAAAGGATTCATATTTAACAAAAGAAGGGGGAGCAAAACTAAGAAGTTTGGAAACAAGTAACCCCAGAACAGCCTAGCTATCAATATTTAAACAACTAGCCAAATTATTTTATCATCTTATATGTGAATCTTACAAATAGTTACCCATTTGCATTACACATAACTATTCTCTCCCTTTCATAGGAAACAATGACTGAAAACCCTGAGGACTGATGCAGGTTTCATATTTTAAGCCTATTCTTGGCACTAAGTAAACAAACTAAATGATTAAAGGGATGAGTGTAGACAAGCAGCTACAGTTGGGGCTACAAGCAAAGGAGGAGTTAAGCATCACTCCATTATCTTTGAAATTATAACAGAGAATTAAACTCTTTCCCCCTCTCCTTTTCTTTTTTAACCACATCTCCATACCCACAATGATAAGCAAAATGAATAGCAAGAAACTTAAAAAAAAATTCCTTGCTGCCCAGCTTGAATGGACAGGATCAGTAATGTATATTAGAAATTATTTTCTCTGTAAATGTGTAAGTTGGAGAAACACTAAGACAAAGGACTCCAAAAGAAGTATAGTCAAAACAATCCTAAGTTTTCCAACCGCTGGAGCAGCATTCCTGTGTCAGATTCTAGAGCACCACCCCATTAGCTGCAGAAATGACAAGAAGCCATTCCAGTTTTGAGATGGAGCAGGTTTTTTGGAGAGCGTGATTGCCAAAGACAGTCAGCTGAACTTGCTTATCCAGGAGATCCCTCTGAAACCTGATCCATCTCTTTGGGTATCCTAAGCATTTATCTGTGTTTTGAATCAAACTGAAACCATCTCACCTCACTGAAGTCACCATCATATTAATATAGTACAGCAAAAAATGCCATGTTTTATATCTTTAAAGAAAATTAGCTGACTGTAAGAAGTTATACTGTAATTAAGTCTGGAGCTGCAAATTGCATTTCAACAACAACACATACCAAGTCAGTGAATAATAACCAATAAGCAATTTAGCATCATCAAACTTCCAGACACACCACAACTGCCACATCTTCCCAAGAATCCCGTGGAAAATGGTTGTCTATCATCTAGACAACACTTTGCTGCTTTGAACTGTCTATTTTAGCTGCCAGAGGTTGCTCCTGGTGGCCAGCATTTGGGGTCTCCTAGGGGTTATTTTTTCAAAGAAGGCAGTTATAAATGAGAGGATGAAATGCACGTACACTATTCTGAAATAATATTTTAAATTTTCTGCGAACAGATTTAGTTGTGCTTGTTAATTTTGTTTTTTATATAAGGATATATCACTGAGTTTGCAAAATTCTCATTACTTTTTGAACTCAGGCCTCATGGATATGTGAATATCATATTTTACAATTAAAGATGTGGAACTTTGCTTCTACCACTACTATAACTGCTTTACAATTTTGATGATTGCAGGAAATGAGGAGGAACTGCAAAAAAGAGCAACCAAGAAACAGTTTGGGGAAGGGGGAAGAGAAGAGGTTGAGAAATAGAGACATTTTTTGGCTGACAGGCTACATGGAAAATTTGGGCTTTAGATGAAAAATCTGGCCCCCAGAAGAAGGTACAACACAGCATCTGAGACATTTGAGTTCTGAATTAATTGGAAGGCTGCATGAATTCATTCAGGGGCACACTCCACTCTTTAAAATCCAAGTTATCAAGGTGCAGTAAGACACTTTAGTAGACAAGCAGAGGAAAATGCCAATAACCTTTGCAAACTCCCACATTTTTGCCGCTGACCATAAGTAGATATACAGGACTCTCCTTCTATCCCTCTTGCTATAGGCAGATTTAAGTCAGGATTGCAGAGAAAACTGATTGCTGATTAACCCATTTGACCTGTCACCTAAGAGACTTGTGATGCAAAATATTACTTAAGCTTTTCAAACAAATAACTATAATTTCCATTTAATTGATTTTTGACCTTGTGCTGCAATTATTCAATGTTAATTTATCTCAGGATAGAAGAAAAGCAATTGCATGTAAACTTCAGACTGCCGTAAAAAGTTATGTGCACAGGAGAAAGACTGCAGTTATTAAGTTATCTTGCATTTGCACAGTAGATAGATGAATAATGCTCCCTTTTTCTGCAATGTAATTATCAGAATCAACTAAATTCACAAGGAATAGTTTGAGAAACCCATGGAAGTTGTGCTGCACAAAGAATAAAAGTCCTCGTTTGAAAGCAATTCTATTTCTCTGGGTTTAGGATTGTTTTTTATTATTTATTACAAGACCTAGGAATGTGCTTGGAAATTTACAGAGCAATGAGCAGTAACAGGCCTTGGCCCTAAGCAGAATAGAACCCAGGAGAATGAAGAAAACAATAATGCACAGGAGGCCAGATTTTGTTCTTTGCCCAAAACCACCTAGAACAAGGTAATTAAAATTCTGTCCTTGGTATCCAACCCGAGATTTTGAGAAAAAACTTTCTGTTGCCCATTCATCATCATTATCGGAATTGTCTTACTGATCTGAATATGTCCCTATTATGCTGATTATGAGGTATATTAATTTCAGCTTCAACCACTGTTTTTGCTACCCAGGGCATAACAACCTATATTGCAGTCTTACATAGGAAAGATTATTTTTTGCTGTTGAAGCAAACTATTGCAAAGTGCAGAGAACTACCATTTTCTTAATTAGGGTGTGGAGGGATTTTGGCTTCTGCAGAATAGATAGGAGAAGAAAGAGGGGGAGATGGACAGTGACAGTCTTAAGTTTCTGTTCCTCCAAGTGCAGTAGTCAGTGCTACTTAAGAAAAATATTTACCTATTGAAAAGGTGTTATTCACTCCTCTAGACTGTGAGCCATCCTGACTTTTTGTCATGTGTGATGTCAGGTCACACTACAGGAACATCTCTTTTTTTTTAAAACATTTCTTAAATGGAAGAACTTGTAGAAAAATAGGAAGCTTCATTGCAGAAAGGTGAAAAAAAATGCTGAATTCAACTACATCAATCATGGTCCCGACTTGAACAAAACATTTTAAATTAACTGATAAAGGATTCGGTGATGTCCTTGAAATCAGCCGTCGGTCACAAACCCATAATCTCCTTGGAGTAGGATTGAATTTGGGGAATGGAAATTACAGACATAGTTGAGAACTGACCTTGATGCTCAGGCACTGCCAATATCCCAGTTTCAGATTTACTGCCACAATGACAACCCTCACAGTGTGTGTGCTGGTGAGGAGAAGGGCTGTGTGAAAGGCCCTTCTTTCAACCTTCCCCTTCCACCTCCTCTCAGGGAATTGGCTGCACAGGGGCTTCCCACACCTCATATTGTCACTGCAAGTGGTGGCAGAATATAACAAGAGCTCTTCCAATATGCCTCCTCTCCCTAACGAGGAGGCTGGGGTCAGTTTTACCCACACTGGCCAATAACATGGAGTTTAACTGCAGCCTCTCTGCCTGCATGCTGGATATGATTCCCTGATCTTGTGCTCGTAACATTCACGGTTAAAGCATCTTGGTTCGGGGTTAGAAAGTTCCTGACACTGTATTAAGCATGGATTGCCCCAGTAATGACAGCAAGGGAAGGCAGGAACATCCAAGCGAGTTGTAAGTGGAAGCATGAGCCTGTGAGAGCTATTAATGCCACCTGCATTGGCAGCAGCCTGCCTGAAAGAAGCTTTCCGTAAGTGGTCCATAAACACGGCAGAGTTTGAACACTTGACATTTACAGCTCCCTCTACATTTATATCCAAGGAGATAAGTATGGGAGGTTTGTGTTTGTGGTAAGGGAACGGCTTCAAGGAAATTAAAGTCTGAGCATGAAGCAAACTTGGGGAATGTAGATAACATCTCACTGGAAATGCTGTTTTCTGTAGAATAAGGAATTCCAACAAAACCAAGGATAAATATAGTTCAGGTGTTCAGAGCACAAATCCTGACAAAAGAGGGATTGGAGAACAAAGCTGTGTTGCAGTGTCTCATAACTTCTGCAACTTTCTGAAGAATCAGCTCATCTGTCTCTTCAAGTATTTAAAAAATGCATCCTGCTTACAATGATGTATAGAGCAGAAATAAANCACAGAGAAATATATAAGGTGCTAAATATTTCAGGGCAAGTCAGGAAGATCAATGAATGGATTTATAACAAACATCCATCTAGGAAATCATTCATCAGTGATACATGGGGATGTAATTGCCACTAAGTAGGACAGCTAGCTCAAAACCAGGACATGCAGTGGACAAAATTAAGTCACAGAATATCAGTTGTGGATGTAGAAGAGAAATGAAGGTTGCCAAGAGATGGCAAATGGATGTGATCACAGCATTTATCTGGACAAGATATATGAGCAAAGGACAAGGCAGAGAAAAACGGCAGTGCCTCTCCTACTCCATCAGTTGCCTTGTATCAGCCGCTGCTCCCATTAATATGTTGCTATCTATGTTATCCATAATCAAAGTTTTATATTTGCAGTTGATTTGCAGTATCAGACAGAGCTTCTGTGTAAAAAAGAAATGTGCTCTCATTAGCACCATTGAGAATAGGTTGTGGCAGAGCTTTGCAAAGAGAATTGCTGCTGGGCTTCTAGTGTAGATGCTATTGCTGCAGCATAGCAATGAACTAATGAATTAATTCCTGTTTTGAAATATTCTCCATGGGATCACTCATAAAACACAGGCCTTGTTTGCACAAGGAACAAAAATAGGTAACAGTTATCTGCCCTGAATCTATACACACTTCACAAAACTGCACATACACTGTTCTCTCTGTGCTGTGTTTCACTGGGTGAATAATCATACTCTGCTGGTATAAGGCCGTGTATGATTACTTAGAAATTTACAGAGAAAAGGAGGGAAAGAAGTGGCAACTTGTTGGAATGACAAATGGGCTTCAGTGGCTCAGAAACTGTCAGTTGTTTTCCAGTTACTTCAGCTGACCAAATCAGGTGTCCTGTCTCTGTGAACAAAGCTTGGCTGTCTTGTTTAGCAGTGAGGAGTAGAGAAAGAAACCATGAGTTCTCATTCGGACACTATTAATTACTTGTGTATATGCACATATTACGCATTGTATCCCATCCTCAGAGCTGCAATCTGTCTGTCCCTGTTGTGCTGGCTAGGGAGGGAGTGCAGATCGAGGTACAGCCACCAAAAGACAAATCCTGTGGTCTCATTAACATGCTCAAGTTGCAAGCACGGGAGGCATCCACATAACCAGATTCCTTTGTTTGTTCCCTTCAAAGACATAAAAATAAAGCAACCTGTAGATCATGAATGCCTGAGAAATATAAGTGTAAAAGAGACTTTGATGGAGCAATTCTATGACTCCTGAGCCAATGCTGCTCTTCAGGGGTTAGAGGTAATGACCGAGTGCAAGTGAACAGGTAGGAAACCTGACTGTGAGTGGAGTCTGGAGGTAGCTATGCCTGGCTGCCCACCTGAACGTGATGTGAGATGACCAAGTGACTGATTCAGTACGGTTGAGCATGAATAAAAGAGCATACTGATTTAATATGACTGCAAGGATAAAAGACCATGTGTGTGAATGATCATCTCGCTGACTGTGCAAGCAGGAGATGAGGTGAAAGGACAGGAGCAAATGAAGGAAAATGGGAACATCTGAAATTCAGAAAACACTGACAAAATGCATGGCAGATGGTCCATTGCTGATAATCAATGGAAAATCCATTTTGACAATTGACTTATAGGTAGGATGGAAGTGTAGAGTTCAGTGCATGAATTCTTCAAGCTCTGCTTATCCCCAAGATCCAACAAGTTAAATTTGGACATGAAGAGTAATTGTAAAGAGTTCTTACTATTAACTTATTTTTAAAGAGAATTTTCTTAACTAGAGGCTCTCCTGACTTCTCTAAAATTACTTTATAAACATGCATGCTGGACATAGGCAAAGGGCCAGCTCTTCCAGACACCTTTTTGGAATGGCTGGCTCATATAACAGGAACACTTTTTGAAAGGGAATGGGGATAGGACACTTCTTTCTGCTAGGGAATTACTAGATTTATAAGTTTATTGATTCATTAATATATATTTTGTTTCAATTTATCTAGATAATGTAAGTGACCTTATTCTTTTTTTCTGGTTTTGGACAATCTCTTGTGCGTGTGGATGAAGGATATTAAATATGGTTATAAAGTACCACTTCATGCATTTTCATCAACAATTTTGTACTCTGTTGCATGAGGAGAATTCCAGCACAAGGCATGGCAAATAAAATTCCCTAACAGAGCTGTCTACCTGTGTAAAGTGCAAAGTATGGTTCACAAGATGACTTGCCTACCCAACAGATTTAACAAGACCAGAATAGCTGAAGTACCACAACTGTCAGCATGCAGTTACTCTGAGTAAAAGTAGATTCGTGCTTTGTGTGTGAATGTAATGGCATAATTTCCTTTAAGACTGATCCATCCTCCCTCCATAGGCTTAATAGCATTACAACTTCAAAAAAATAATTGCACAAACACGTATGCATGTGTGTGTTTGTCTTTCCACCTCACTATAAAAACAGAGTTAGAAAATAACTGAGATATTCCTGCTCTTTGCAATTTGTAACACTCTTAAACAGACTCTGTGCTCTGCAATTTCTTTAAACTAGAAGGTGGTAGGAATTAGGCACTTTTCCTCCAAATTTAAAACCTTCTAATATTTATTGTAATCTAGTTTTGTCTTGCAAGAGCAGCTTTCAATATTTTGTAAAATATTAGCAGCTTCAGGGTAATAGATTATGCCATACACCCTTCTCAGGTCTGAAATATCAAAAATCAGCTTTTCTTATTGGGATTACCTTTAGATGCCATTAGCATGATCAGAAGTTACAGAAATATAGATATTCATATGTATACAGGAAACCATCTACTTCTTTCCCAAGGCCAACTAAAAAGGGGATGGAGTAGGCTACAAATATAATTCGCTTTGCATTTCAGACAGTTGCTTTGCTGAAGACCTAAATGGATGGAAGAAAATCCTGCCTGACACAAGACAATGCCATATCCTCAAAATGAAGAATAGCAAGAGCCGTGGAAGTTACCTACACAAAACCTTCTGTTCTTGTCATAAATTGATAATCATGTCATTTGGGGTGGGAAGGTTACCCTTATCTCTGGGGTATAAACAGTGGGTTTCTACAGATGAAGTGATTATGAAATTTGAAAAGATAAGCAATCAAAAATTTAAAATTATAATACTGTTTGTGATATAAGACAAGAGGCAGCTACTTTCTGAGTAGCTTTGTGGACCTGTTACAAATGTTAGAAATAGCAACAAGGAAAGTGACACAGGAATACATACACTTTCTATCACTTTTTTCCCTTTTGCTAACTTTCACATAACTTAGCAGCACAAATCAATAATACAAAAAGATCTGATTCACTCATCTTAAGCAAAATGGAAATGTGGATTTCCAGTACATTTTTGCAACATCATAAATGTTCCTGTGGTGTGGCCCCTCCCTTCTTCAGAGAAGGCATCCATAGAGATGTATGCTTTGCTTCCTTACCAGGCCAAGGACTAAAATCCACACTTTGTTACAGGTCTGTTTGCTCCTGAGAGCTGCAAATCTTCACTAAGCAGCATTTAGGTTGCAAAATCTTCCCCTGTGTTTGGATCTGGAAAAAGACACAGCTTTTGGGGGTCATATGGCAGCATAATACATACATGTGTCTCTGTCCCTCTTCCTTTTCAAGTCAAGAACATTTTATTTGCATTTTACTTATTGTCCCCTTTCTCAAAATTACAGAAAGAGCATTTCCTCCCCTCCATGCAAGGCATATTTTCCAAAAAAATGCCAAAGAGGCATGTGTTCCTGACCAAGTCTCTGAGAAACTTGGGCATAGTCCTGGACCTCTGCAAGCGTAATTTCATGAGGAGTTTGAAAGGAGCTGGGCTGCAAAGCTCTGACTTAAACTTGTTTTGTGTCCATCCTAAAGGCTGAGCAACCTGCAAGTAAAGCTCTCACTGGCAGCTGCAAGTAGAGTTCCCTGGTCCCATTGAGGATCATGAGATTGCTCTCCAGTCCAGGGGCAACAACCATTCACCACCCCACCAGCCTCTGGAGACATTTATCTGAGGCTCCTCGGGCCAGCCTCATTTTGTCCCCTGCATTCTGGGCTGTCCCTCTCACCTTTTCCTGAGGGGCAGTCTCCAACCATTTCTTTCTAAAGCTTGATAAAGCATTGCATTTGAGTCATAGTGATTCACCTGCCTTCTAGAAACCCATCTCTGCTCTACTGTAACCCAAAAAAATGAAGCCAAATGGCACCTTAACCATTGTCCACTTAAAAAAGCTTGCAGAGGTCCCTAAGAGCAACTCAAAAAGAATCTAGGAAGTCATTTAGACAAGATAAAACCTATCAGTTGATTTATTTCTGTCACTAAAATTAATTTATTCTGCAGTAGGGGACAAATGAGGTATTCCTCCTCCACTCTTACCACTTCCATCCCTTCAGCGAGCACGTTGCATTCACAGCAATTCCGGACTTATCCCATGCTGGTGGGGACACAGACATGGATTGCAGTGGGGGTGAGGGGTGAGAGGGGTGAGGAAGAATACAAATGTTTTCATTCAAAATTATGTCATTGGGCCCAGTTTGAAAACTTACATCAACTCCATTATCAACAAAGACTGCTTTAGGAATAGAAATTACTCCATTGTCACATTCGTGGGTCAGTGAAGAACACAGAATTACAGGAGCAAAAAATGCAAGGGGCCTTGTGATTTCATGATTAGGTTTTATATTATGATTGCAGCAAGTTGCTGTTTAATGGCCAGATTTTCCTTCCATTTAAGTCAATGTGTCTTTTTCTGCTGGTTTCAGTGTTATAGATTCTCAACTTGTTCTTCACTTATTTGATAATTTTAGATTTATATAATGTCTGTCAATTGGTGTTTCAGCAAGTTCTTGGTGATCCATCAAAAAGACCAATAGGCTTTTACCATCTTGTCAGCTATTTTATTATCTTCCTTTATTTTAAAATATCCAAGTTCACAAATTATAATTTTCCATCTCTCTCTGTTGACAGTGGGGAAACTCAAAACAAATTTTAAATAAAACCTGTGACTGTGCAGTTCTGTTAAAGCTCAGTCTGAGGAGAAAACAATTATTTCACCTTCTCTGGGACATTTCCCTTTGCCTCTTGCTCTCCTTAATGATCTTAGAGGGACAATAATTTATGGAATGAGTCAAAAAAAGTCCACAGAGAAGCAAAGGAGGACTGGGACTAGCAATTAGACAGCACATTATGTGAGGGTAACTAATCACTGAGGTAGCTTTCCTTCAACAGCAATGGGACATGACCAGAATTGTTGAGACCGTGAGTTCAACACTTTAAATCCTGACAACATCTGTTCTGACTAACAGTACCAGCACTGTGGATAGTCAGTGGCCTGTCTGATGCTGTTAGTTTAAGAGAAAGCAAATTTTTCATCCTACCACTACAGTGTGTGCTGTCTTTTCTTTGGATGTGAGCAACATCTGCAAAGAGGCCATGAAGTCAGCTTTGGGACTTCCTTGTATTTGAGAACTGCAAATTCAGAAAGCATTCCAGCATTTCAGGTTAAGTTTTGGAAAAGTAGCTCAGTGCAAATGATGTGGAAAGAGCATTCAGTTTCCTCTCTGATTTGACTTAACAGTGCTTTGTAAAAAATGACACTTTTTGAAGGCTTCTCATTGTCTGTGAGAGTTCTGTGACAGAGATGGCATTTAGTGTTATTTTTCTGAAAAAGCATAATTGTTTGTTTGTTTGTTTGTTTGTTAATAGCTATTCTGGACTGTGAAGTTAGGAGGAGACAGAGATTGAGGGCCATGTCCAGGCTGAAACCCTCCTGAGCCTAGCGATGATGAGGTTTAGAAGAAAAAGTGCAGGACTGAAGAACTCAGTCTGATATAATTTTCTGCTATTTTAGCGAATGACATCAAATAACTCACTGAAAGGTTTTGTGCTTTTCCATACTGGGATAATATAAGTTTTAGTTTGGACTAATTAACTCATATGAATAATGCAGTATAAAAAAACCCTTTAGCCAATAGGTTGTCTTGCAAACAGGTTGCTGAGAGAAGCTGTGAGTACCCCACCCCTGGCACTGTTCGAGGCCAGGCTGGATGGGGCTTTGAGCAACCTGGTCTAGTGAAAGGTGTCTCTGCCCATGGCTGGGAGGCAGGAAAAAGATTATTTTTAAGGTCTCTTGCAACTCAAACCATTCTGTGGTTCTCTAATTCCCTGATTCAATGGTTAAGCAAAATACAGGAGAGGTTGCAGGACTAGTATGTATAAAATCCCACACTAGGTAGCCTAGACTTTCAGCTGAGAGAAGGTGCAGCAAAGGAATACGCTGCCCTAGTGACCTTCTGGGGCCTTTGCTGGAAGCTCTCAGACTCTTCACAGACTTCCCCAGGTAAAACCAGTCTGAAATAAAACAGTCTGAAGCAAAACCAGACTGAAGCGAAAACAGTAGCAGTCTGGAAAAACTATGGGTATCACATCGAGGAGGCCTGGCATGTAGATGAATGAGAGGTTTCTCACTTTTTTTGAAGCTTAAAAGCATAATTTGAGCTGAACTGTGTGATTAGAGTATTAACAAATACTTTTTAGTGCCATTTTTGAAGTAGGTTATTGAAACCTTTCTCCACGCCTTCTGGGTCTGGTAGAGCAGTCACTTAGATAAGATGGATGGTACCTGTAGCTGTACTC
This sequence comes from Picathartes gymnocephalus, assembly GCA_013390045.1. Taxonomy (NCBI): domain Eukaryota; kingdom Metazoa; phylum Chordata; class Aves; order Passeriformes; family Picathartidae; genus Picathartes; species Picathartes gymnocephalus. The sequence continues at coordinate 164,150 of WEKY01040244.1, read as the reverse complement.
CACTTGGGGAATAATTAGTAACATTCAGCTTCAAAAGACTGAAGTCACCACTCCCACCCCTGCCAAGACCCAGGGGCTAGGCAGGGAGTCTGGAGAAACTGCCTTCCAGGGAAAATGCTGCTGGTAAGCAGGAATCTTCATCAAAGGGAGACATCCCCCTCGGGAACATCTGCAGGCTGCAGCTCTCTGGGCTTCTCAGGGTGACCTTCAAACATTTGTGTGGTGTGCGGAGATCCCACTAGTGATGCAAGATTTATTCAGTGATTATTCTACTTACTATAAATGTCTTCCTCAGCAAAGGGGGAGAGCCCTGTGTCCACTCCCCTCACACTCCTGCAATACCTGGTTTGGGTTTGATGTACATCCAAGCACAATTTCTAGTGGAAGGTGTCCCTGCCCCTGGCAGGGGGTCAGAACTAGATGATCTTTAAGGTCCCTTCCAACCCAAACCAGTCCATGATTCTGTGACCCTCAGTGTGGCCACCACATTGCCCCCAGCATCACCTGGACTGGGACCTGTCACTCTTCACTGGGGAAAAATCCCAAACTGCTCCGGAGGGCAGGCAGCCTCTTACATAACAGGGACAGGTGAGATGACTTCCTCCACGCTGTGCTGTCACTGTGACAAAGCCTAATGCCAGCTGACACTGCTCTGCCAAGGTTAAAGTGATTCGTGGGGCTCTGTTAAGATCTGGCTCCAATGTCTCTTTAATCCACAATGTTTTGAAAATAAAACAAAACCACGTAACTTTTCATCTACTGCCAGTGTAGAGTTCTTCATCTCACAGTTACTTTACTTGGTTGGTACTTGTGTCCTCCGTGCTTATCTGAACCACAATATCTTAGCTTAAGTAGAAGAGTCCTAGAAATTGTTTCTAAACATAACAATGCTCTGAAACTGGGATGCATTTTGGGAAGGAAACATTCTGTTTATCTCGGCTCTATGAAATATAAAGCAGACCATGCAGTGAGAGGCAGTAATGAGCCAACAGAGGATGAGGTCCTGCTCTGAAGCTCCTCTGCTCTGGTTGGCTGTTCTGTGGCTCTGAGGCTGGAAGCAGCTTCACAACCCATATTGGGCAAGTCTAACTGTAAAACTAGAAGTAAATAATACATAGCATCTCTCCCTGGGGGTGTGTGCTACGTACACATAACAACACTTGCAGCTGAGAAAGCCATTCCCAGTGTGCCTCTTTAACGGAAAGAAACTAGCACTTAATACAAATACTTTAGCAGCACACACCCCTCAATCCTGCTTAGTCTTAGCAAGGCTTCTTTTTCCTGTTTTAAATTCTGAGCTTCAGTTCCCTTGATCCAAGAGTTTAAATACTTCAAATCACATCAGTGCCCTAAGATTGTGAAGGGCCAGCTCAATGATGATGACTGCAAGTCGAAACATTAAGAATGCAAATTATCAGCCAAGTGACAACTGTTAAGCTGTATTAAAAAGTATGTTGCTTCTGCTTAACACACACACAGATAGAAATGATGCTCCTGTGAAATTTGCGGGGGTAACACAGTTCAAAGTACAGAGAAAGCATTTGTTCTCTTGTCTGTTCAATTGCTGTTTTGAAAACAAGCAACAGTATCACCTCAAGAAATCTGCAGCTGAGATCTGTCACCAGGCAATGTCCTTACTAATAAATACAGGATGTTGAATAAGAATCATAAAAACTATTAGAAGAGCCTTTTGTATTATAACAAATTCACCTTATTAAACCAGTTTAATATTTTCTGAGATACAGGTGGCACTAAATGTCACTTAAAGTCAAAAGCCTCTGGCTGATGACTGCTTGCTAATACTGCATAAATTCCAAAAGCTGATAGAGCCTGTCCAAATAATTCTGTATATCACATTGATTTCATCTTTTCCTTCTATGAGAATGAAATCCTAAACTGTATAGAAATTAATTTGCTTTAAATTTGCATAAGAGATTTCTTTACAAATTCAACAGCCAGCATGCAAGGCAGAGAACTTACCACATGTCCCTTTGCTTGTTTCTCTGTGGTGCACATTCTGCTTTTAAACCTCCAGCCACAAATGTGGAAAACCAACAGTGGCCTCAAATTCAAGGAAAATGTACCAGCAAAAATATGTGCACTTCCTCCTCCTCTCTCTGCAATTTATTGCTGCTGGAGGTCAGAGAGTTAAATACTATCTCTAGGGTTTGTTTCTTTTCAAATAGCTGGATGGTTTTATGACAGTGCTCAGATCCCACTCTGGCACGGCGCAGTTCACGGTGTGAATTATATTTTGTCTGTCTCATGGCATTTCACCTTTGACTCCACTAAAAGCAGGACCAAACCTCATCTTCTTCTAAGTAATGAGGGTAATACTGTGGCTCCACCAGAGTGTCCATCCTGAACGTGGAGCCTCTCTGAGCCAATCTGCCATGGTAAATCCCACATCCCTACTCCATCAGAGCACTTTTGTAACAGTGCAAAAGCTGATGAAGGCATTAGTACCAGCCAGAAACTGAAACCAGTGATGTTACTCTCATCATATTTCTGACACTTTCATGGCCTGGGAGTATCTTATTTGTTGATAGACACCGTAACTGTGGGCAGTTTGCAATCAGAAACCCAACCAAACACAAATAGAGTGACAGTAGCTAAGTTCATAGAAAAATTGTTTTGCAATGTGCAGATCTGGGTACTCATCTTGCAACAAGGAAATCAGACACAGCACCACTGAGCCAACCAGAAAGGTTTTGCTAATGACCAGGACTTTTAAAATTGTTATTTCTGAAAATCATAAGTGAATGCTTTGCACTCTGGTATCAAAATCAGTCATACAGAGCTACTCTGCATACTGCAATGCTATATATATGGCAACTTATATTCAAGCTTGAGTTCCAAATAAGATTATTCTTCTGTGAATTATTCTCAACTGCATAAACCAACTTGTGACATTTGAACATTTTCTCTCTGGCTACCATCACTGCTGCTCATAAGTGGTCTTCCAGACAGAAATGGCTCAGAGGTCTGGTGCAGTCCATTAATTTTTAAGACACTTCCTTTGGAACTGGTCCATACAGAACTGCCATTACGCAAAAAATATCTTTACTTTCTTGGCCCTTAGTATTTTGTAGACATTTTTCCTTTGGCATTTTGAACACCCCGTTCTGTGTGATAAAGCACAATATAGCTCTTTTGGACAAGCATCTGGAATTCATCTGTGTAAAGAGCTAGCATAGACTTGTAGAAGACAGTGTTTGTCAAATGACTACCCTCCTTGATTTAATAAAGTTTTATAGAACTCCAAATTCAAGTTAATGCAGCTCTGAAATAAGCAGTTGTATTTATCATATAAAGTAACAGCTAATCACAATCTATCTTATTTGCTTCTTTTCACTTGCTACACCTCAAAGTACTTCACAAAGGAGGTAAATATCATTATTACTAATTTATGAAAGGCACAACTGGCAGACAGAGAAGTAAGACCAACCACCTTCCAAGTTTTTCATAAAGCTTTTATAAACTTTCCAAAACAGACCACAAATAGCAGCTAAGCACCAACATCCAACACAGCTTAATGAGAGGATGGTGGATAACTGTATCATGCAACCATCTCAAATACCTAAAGTTGTTACAGAAATATGGTATGTGACACGGATTTGCTGTACTGAATTACCCACAGAGGAAGCCACCAGAAAGAGAGAGACCTCTGCTATTGTCAAAAGTATTTCCCTGTACTTGTCCAGAGCAGGATGCTGAGGCAGGCAGGCTGTTCTGCTGCGAGAAATGCATCTGCAGCCAACTGTGCCTGCTGAATGCTGTGAGAGTGCAGAAGAACAGCTCTGGCCTACAGAGGCTGCAGTGACCCTTTTGGAATTCTGAGTAGTTTCTTTGGGTAATAACAAAGGTGTAATTAGAAGTTCCTCTAAGGAATCATCATCTTCCATCTTAGTGAACTGAAGCTCTACCCAACAGCTCAAGTGTTTATAGGAATGCACTGTTGCACAATTCCTGTCTTTCAGGTGGTTGTGACTTTGACTGTATTTTATACAGCCATAGTTTGGAGGAAGGCTGATAGGATTAAGGAAATGTGTTTGCTATCTCTAGCCAATAATTCAGCATGAAAACAATGTAATAGCTGCCTTTCCTGAGACCAAATAATATGTATTGGAATGATATCACCACTGTTTCCTTCAGCAAAAACATTATGATGAGCTTTTCTTAGATTTGGTATACAGAAATCCTAATGTTAAATATTTCTGTTTAATTCCAGTTGGTTAATACAGGAGTCTTTCACATTGCTATGCAACAATTTTAAATCCTGAGCCTGAACAACTATATTTATCACATCTTCCAGGTATACAGTGTGTAATAAACTGTTTACACTGCCTCAGAAAGTTTTGCCAGTGTACCTTCACCCTGATCAGGAATTTACTTATTATTCCCATCTTAGGCTTTTTTTGATGAGAAAGAGTAACTTGTGCCAGATTTGTGTAGCAGTCTCTGCAACAGTAAGAGCACAGTAAGAATTAAGGCTCTGTGATTTTGTCAGTTGCAGCAAATAATATAATTTCCAAAAAAAATCAAGGCTGGGTTTCACTCCCAGGTTGGGTTTCGGCATGGTCACAGGCCAGCACCACGGTCTGGCACGAGAATGCTGCCAGGTTGAGTCACCTTTTGAACCTAAATTCCTTCAACATGGTTATGAATAGAAGTGCAGCCCTAGAGTGGAAAAGAAGGCCCTGAAAAACACACATATGAAAGAGTAATTGTTGCTTTTGCTGTGAGGAACATTGGCTTGGAAAAGGCATCCTGCGTCATTGTGTCCAATCCCCTGCTGTCTTAGGCAACCACAACATATAATCCTTTTCATAAATTTATCAAGTCCCATCTTAAACCCAGTTAGGCTTCTTGCCCCCAATGAGAATGCTGTTCCCAAGCCTCACTGTGCTGAGGGTTAGAAATAGTCTACTAATTTCCAGCTTACATTTATTCGTGGCCAATTCAGACCCATTTGTTCTTGTGCCAACATTGTTCTGGAGCTTAAATAGCTTCTCTCTCCCTCTCTTGTGTTTACCAGCCCCAATGAACGTATAGAGAGCAGGCTGTCCCTTTGGCCTCTCACTGTCATGCCACCCTGTTTGCACATGAGCTGCAGTGCCCCCAAACAGTGGATGAGCTCTTGTTTTAAGAAGGTTAGCTGAACATAAAAGCAGCACACTGCCTTGCTCTCTGGGGTAGGCAAAATCTGTCACTGGGATGTTGGGCAACCAGCAGAGCTCTCTGGAGCTAAGAGCATCCCAGGGCAAACAGAAGCATAAAGTCATAATAGACCAGTCATAATAGGGCCAGTTTAACATATTTGCCCAATTATCCCTTACTACTTCCGAGTCTGAAAGAGCAACAATTCTTGAGTGCAAAACAGACCTGCTGGTCCAGAGTGACTGTGCAGGGAAAAGTTAGCATCAGCAACTGGGTTAAACTCATATTTTTAGCCATGTCAGTGTGTCTGTGGGAGGAGGAAAACATATCCATGCTTTTAGGCATAATGGGAGTAACTGGCCTGAGCGCCTGTGGTGTCTGAGCCAAACATTTCCCTCACAAAGGCTCCTCTGTGTATGTCTGACTTAGCTCAGTTGCAGCTGTTAACTTCCAGGAGACAGGTCCTGAGATTTTCTTGACAGCCTCCAATTTTAACATTGAAAGACTAACCATATCTTTTAACATATGCCAGAGCAATTTGAAAAAGGTTCTGGCCCCCTCGTGTTTCTAGCTTGTGTGGTTTTTCCAGTGGTTTCATGATTAGGGTGGGAATTTCCAGACTATCACAATGGAAATGGCATTCTCTCAATGAGAAAGACTCAAAAGGTGGCCATGTAAAGGTTGCAGTTTAATTCAAATGTCTCTTTCCATCTATTTTTATGTAATATATATATATCATATCATATCATACCATAAATTTCTATTCTATTATGTAGTGGCTTTGATAAGAGAATTAGAAATGGTAGAGTCTTATGTGCAGGCCTCATATCTTGAGGACTGATGACCTTATAACTCTTGCCAGCGTGACTACGCTTGCTGCCACATTTCTAACTGCATAGCTCTCTTTCGGCTTCACTAAAATATCAGTCTTTTAGGCAAACCACATTGTTCGAGGGACTTCCTGCTTTCCAATATACTCATAAAGGTCAGAAAATTCATCTATATTTTAAATTTCAAAATTATCCATGAGTTGGGTACAGACTCCTACATGCTGCTAGGGGAAAAAAAAAAAGGAGGAAAAAAAGAAAAGCGAACAGAAAATCTTAGACTCTCAAAATTTCTAAAGAAGCAGAGGCAAACCTGAGAAGAAAAAGGAAGGGTCAAACGCAGATTCACAAAAAGTGGCCCGAATTTATTAAAATGAAGTAAGTTACACTGCAGGACGTTCCTGCCTTAACACTTTTAAAAAAGGATTTTGTCCCATTACAAAAAAAGCTTATTCTTGATTCCATAAACAAAGATGGAGGGCTTCTAGCATGTCACTTCCTGGAAATCCCTAGCTGGTGCATCACACATAACAATACGGAGGTGAAAAGGAGAAGTGGCCTCCTGGGGATAACCTGGATCCATAACACGGTCTCCCTGTGCATTAGTCCTGCTGAAGAGCGTTTGAAGAGCCTGGGTGGGGTGCAGTGCTCTGCAGCACCGTGCCAGCAGTGCCATGGAAAGCCTCCTCCACAGCAGCCACCCTCCCTCATGGCCAGGGCACCCAGCAGTAGCTCAGCCCCTGTGGGTGCATCTGGAAGAACAGAGGAAATGCTCTCTCAAGTCGCAACCATCGCAAGTCGCTCATGTTTTGGAGGAAAATTGGTCTGTGTGGCTCCTCTTTATCAACAGAACTTTTTGGCATAGGCATCATTTGGCTAACACCAGAAGAAAGGACCCTGCTCCTGGTAGGATTGCATCAGGAAGGGGAGGATGGACCTAACTCCACTCCCAGCCAGCTCCTGATATTTCACAGTTTTGGCTGAAACAGATTTGCTGTTGTCCTTGACACGCAATCAGACTCAACTTCTGCTCATGTATATCTCAGCAAGACAGATTTGGCAGTGGGAGCTGGTGTTGGGCTTCTCAATAAAATTAAGCAGTCTGGGTGCAATGGATGAGACTATTCCCCTGAATCATCCCACTGTGATTCTGACTTCCTCTCACAGTGGGTTGGAAGAAGGTCAGTGGTTTGTCAGGGTGCCTTGGGCCAGGAAGAACATTAGGAGAGATAGCAGGGATTTATTCACTCTGCTGGAAATTAGTCCCTCAGTCATCAATGCTGATTTGCTGCTTCTCTGGACAGTCTTTCCTGGCTTCATGGATTAGATGCTGGTAGTGCAGGGAATAACAATAAAACCATTCGCTAGCTGCATCTGGTGCAGGGAAAGCTTTCCAAAGATTATTAGTTTAAGCATCCTAGAGAGACATAATAAAAGGGGAATCATTATTATAGTGTGTGTGTTTTAGGATATCCATTACTGCAGTGTCTTGGCATCATTACATAATTTAAAATAATAAAAACAATTATCCTTCAGGAAAAAGGAGCCTTTGAAGGCGCTGAGTTACAGGTCAGTGCCTATGTATTTGTTAGGATAGAAGCACCCTGACATTTGGAGCTGAGTAAAATGAAAGCTGCAGAGGTGAATTCTGGGCAGCAATAGGAAAGTTGCAAGAGTTGGTTTCAGCCTTGTCCACAGCAGAAGTGACTTCCACATCTCAGAGCTTGCCACTGGTGTCACCACGCTACTGCAGGGCTCAGACTCAGCCTGTTTGTCCACAGATTTGCATTGTTCTGTAGTGAAGGGAAGTAGAGATGAGTAGAGCTGGGTTTTATCCACAATGCATGCAATTTACCTGCATAGCCACTCCATCAAGACTGTGTCTGCAGAGGCAATTGGACACAAAGTTCAAATGAAGAATCCCAAAGTTGCTACCACATCTCAAAATCTCGAACTGGAAAATTTCTTCCACAAGCTACTTGAATACTTTAGGACTCGGTGTTTGTGACTCTTGTAGCAGGTCTGAGATAGCAGCAGTGAGGTTTCCAAAAGGAAACCACTGGGATATGTGAGGTATCCAACCTTAAGTTATAATTATTATAAGCCATGGTAATTGCTTCATGGATATGCATGTGGATGACTTGGGTCTGAACCCAGGGCCTTTTTCCCTCATACCTTTTCCTTCTGTGTCATTGACTTGCTGTATGACTTGCATATTCTGTAGGTATTGGAAACTGTGGGAACTCTGAAGTAAGGAAATACTCTTTCTGAGCCTTAGGTATGGATTTATTTGTCTAACTTTGTAAATGTCAGCTTTCACTTACTTGCCTCAAAAAAGACATGGAAAACCCAGTCAATTCAAGTCAGTAATATGTTTAACAGACACTGCATAAGAAGTGTTACTTACATGCAAAGTATTAGTGATTATGTATTATTTTGTCTATATTAAAACATATCAACACTGAACATATTGTCATAGCTACTGGAGGACGTGAGAGGGCTACACAGGCGACTTGTCTTTATAAAATACCATGTGTTTGGCATGAAAGTTAACTGAGGCAAACATTCTGTTTCAGTAGATGTCACACAACCACCAGTGTGTGGAGATGACCCTCTCCCACACCAACACAGCCTTGAAGGACTGGCATTATGGAAAGGATCCCAGTTTCACAATGCTGGACTACTTTCATCTCCCCTGCACACTGCAAGCTCCTCTTGAAGTCAGTGGGTGGCTGGTCCTAAAAGAAAAGCTGTGTTGGGAGCTGTGTATTTCTCAGATAAAAGTTGCATAGAGAACTCACTCTCTCTGTGGCTTCCTCTGCTTTTCCCAAGTATCAACAGCAGCAACTATTTGTATTGGCCACACCATTATTTTAAACAGAAGGGACTGACTTGCACACAGCCCACACACAATCAGAATCACCATGCAGCATAAGCTGATGTCACCTCTTGCCACTACTCACATAATGGATTTTGTTCTCAGTCTGTGCACCAGTACTTTTTTTTTTTTTGCTAGGTAAAATTGTTCCAAAAGAAAGAAATTACTGAATCAAAACAGTCTGAAGGACTACCAAAATTCAAATTGAAATGGTTCTTCTTAAAAGACTCTATCAGTTTGATTTTAACAATTCATCCTTCTTTTCAACCTGTGGAATATCCCTCTCCAAGACCTAAAGGTAAACAATTCCAGGCTCTCTTTTTCCCAAAAACAATCACTTTGTCACCAAGACAGATATGAGAAATTTATGCCTGTCTCTGCTTGGCATCACTGCCACCTCATGGATTAATGAATTCTGCGTCCTCTAATTCCCCCACATTATGCACCTCGGTTTTGTATGAGTAGCCAAATGTATCAAGATTCATTTTAATGAATGTGAGTCATTCCCCTTATTCAGAAGGCAGGGCTGTTACATGGTAAGCAAGCACACCATTAGCTGTGCTAAAAATAAACAGGCATTACCTGCAGGAAAACCTATACAGTAAAAGTACACACTGCTAAGTACATAAAAAAAAAAAAAAGAAAAAAAAAAAAGACAGAGACATGGACTGGGATGGTGTTTGTTTGCTGCAGACAAAGGACAGGATGGACTGCATAGGGATCCTGCTGTACATGCCCTCCAACAGGTCTGAAAGAAGAGTAGGGCCTGAAGATTGCTTTACCATGACATTTAAATTCAAAACACTCAATGTCAGCATACATTTTGTCAATGCTTTACTATGCTTAAGGTAATTTAATTGCTAGTGCTGAAAGAAAATTTAATGGATGGCTTCTTTTAACACCAGTTTCCTTCTCTGTCTTGGTTGGTGTACAGCAAGTATTTCCTGTTTGGTTTGATGGAGATTTCAAGGTTTGGAGAATCAAATATTTCAAGGTCAGGCCAATGTTGGTTAAACAGAAAGCATGCATGACTTCGCCATGTGGTATTTCTGTTCCATTATTTTCATGACTTTTAGTGTGGTTCAATGGGAAAGACTCTGGTTGAATCTCAGAAACCAAGCTCATAAATCAGTAAGTCAATCAACAAGTCTGGGGAACAATATGTTCTTCTATTTTAATTTCTTTGTGGGAAATGTGTAAATAGATACTGGCAATGAAGCTGGAATATAATGGGTACTTACAAATTAAGGCATCCGATGATTTATCTCCTCTACGTGCCATGTAAAAAGAGGTTATGCTTTCTCATGTGTTACAATACTATTTTTAAAATAATGAAACATCTTTAGTTTTTAAGAATGAGAATTACTGTCTCCTGACCAGTTTCCAGAAGTGTGGGAAGTTAACGTGTTGAGATGGAAATTTAAAGACTCTCAGCAGAGCATTTCTATGTGATTGTACATTATCAGAGACCTCCCAGCATCACCTGCTGCGCCACACAACAGCACAGCAGCCTGACCCGGGCAGGTATGGCATTATTTACTGCAGGTGCAGCCTGTCCCTGCTGCTCCCTCGGTGTGGGACCTCTGTGAGCCTTTGCCCAGCTGCTTCCCACTGTAAAACCAAAGGATGAACAACAGGCTTGCCGGTTTCTCAGCAGTCGCTGGACAATAATTAGTTAATGTTTGTACAGAATTGATAAAGGCAGTCACAAAACAAAAAAATGCAAAGCATTTAGAAAAGAACAAAAAAAGAAAAAAGGAGGAAAAGGTTTAAAATCACTTTCTGCCTGTGCCTTTACTAATGAGGTTTTAGTAGTATTTGAACAACTAAAGTCGTCTCTGCATAATTGATCCCAAGCAGCTAATTTAAGCCCCCTCACTGAAGTCCTTTTAAACAAACCAAACAATATGTATTATATGCTGAAAATTTATTATGGAAAGAAACAGAAGTCATTTATAAAGTTACATCATCTATTCTGGGAAAATAATGCAGAACTTGTGATTTAGGAAGCCAAACACCAACCCTACATCAGAGTCAACTAAGTGTTTACTGCAAACAGCTGACAAATGGCAATGCATAGCTCAGAAATGTCCACAAAACAGTTCGCCAGCCTATTTTAAATAATTTTATTACTTTCTTGCTGTTGTTAGAAAAGACCATATTTCTGGATGACTTACAAATGGAAGGAAGAGATTAGCATTTGAGAAACCAGTTGTTTGCAAACAGTAGTCTGTCCTGCCCTAAGGACCTAACTTTTGAGGTGCATTCGGGCAGAGAAACCATAAAGTGGACTTTTCAAAAGCTTCTAAATATCTAAATGAGGTACCTATGAATTTTTAAAATCTCATTTCTGCCTGTCCAAACCTCGGCACGTATAAATGACTTTAAAAGCTGACCCCATGTTTTTGTAGCGTGAAAGGCATTATCTGAAGGCTTTGTTCGTTGCAAGAGGCAGCTGAAATTACTGTACCACAGTCATGTTCCTCAGATGAGGCCAGCAACAGCAAGCCAAGACAACCAAGCAGAGAGCAACACAGAGTTGTGCTATTTCAGGCTGCTCCTGCCTTTACCACAAGAAGAGCATTACCTTGAGCCTTACCTCCCATCCTCAACCTGTTCTCTGAAGCTGCAAACTAGCTTAGCCTTAGACACAGCCTAAACAGAACAGGAACAGGGATCCGGAGAGGAATGGCAGGATAGGATCTCAGATCGGAGTTAGGAAGGTTCAAGGGGCAATTATTAATCAGGCATGATTTAGTGTTCGAGTTCCAAGCTAAAACATGGAGCCCATCCTTCTACTTCCATTAAGATATATGGTATTGCTAAAAAGATAATTCCTAATGAAGCCGAATGAAGAACAGGCCCTGAGTGCAGTCACAGATGTAAAGACTAAATATTGGATTTTTGAACTTGAAAGATGTCTTCTCCTTTAGAAAAATATGGAGGCCAAATGTTTAGAATATCACTCAGTCCTATTCGGAAGCACAGCAGATAAATTTTTATCCCAAAATAAAGTTGCAGAACAACAAATGTAAGAGTGGTTTAAAAGCTGCCCCCTTGTACCTTTAAAATAGACAAAAGCAAAACATTTTTGGAGTGGGATCTAATTGCTTTCACCCATTGGCAAAAGATATATTCTCTAGAAAATAAAAATGTTGTCAGACTACTTTAGGAATGCAGTGATTATTTCAAACTCAAAAGGAAGGTACAGGAAGACAAAATGTAAGAAAATGTAAACAAGTAATATACCATAATTGTCTCATTGCAGAAAAATCTGGCTGACTCTGGACCTTGCTGATGATAATGCAAAAAATGAAAACAATATATAAAACCAACCATCTTTAATGACTTTATCAATTTTTCTCATCTTGTGAGTTTTCCAGGTATGTTTCTTGAATATACCTACTATGTAAAATGCTATTAGGTTTGGAAGAAACTTTATGTACTTTTATATATCTTTGTGTAGGAAGAGTTTTATAGATATAAGCTTTACAAAAACACAGAGCATCCAGCACGTTGTGAGTGTTAATATCATCTAAATAGGTGGTTTTCCTGGAAAAAATGGTCCACTGCTTGTCTCTATGGCAATGACTTAAAACTAAAATCCTAGCAAAAATTAGGACACCTGAATTTAAAGTTGAACTTTCCAACCTATATTTGCAGCACTGTGGGAAGCATTCCTTCCATTTAATTAACTAGCCGGGATATTCCCGTGTTACAAGCACTGCATCAGATGCAAAAACAGAAGATGTAGATTATGTTAAAAAAAACACCTGAATTATCATCATCACAGCACTTGGTCAGCTACTCAGTCACACTTTCCAGAGCCATAAAGGCTGGCCTCAGACTTGCAAAAACAGGCAGCTGCACAAGGTGTCTCCTTGCACTGAAATTACTTTCTGGCTGCTTTGTCAACAACGTGGCTTCCCCTAGGCAAGTCTTGCTTGCCCTTGGAAGGGCTGCAAGACTCGTTCTGCACCATAAATATGATCAACAGATAGTGGGACAGATTTACTGCACCTCAGCCCTGCTCTGAACTCTCCCTACAATATCATCAATGCCCTCCCTTGCAAAAACTTCCTACCACAACAGCGTGAGGCTGGGAATGCTTCCATTTGCTCTCCCGCAACCAAGTTGGTGGTTCCTGGCTCTTCCTCGAGGAAGGAAACTGAGGAATACATCCAGCAGGTGTGAGGGGCGTGGGGGTCTCCACACCAGCTAATCAGGAAGGATTCCCTGACCATCCCCAGCTGCCACTGGGGCTTTGTCAAGGCCTTGGGACAACACGGTGACACTGAAGAGGTCTCAGCTTTACGAGAGGAAGAGCCATTCCACGTAGAAATCAAAGGACAGTTGCGCAATTGCGGGACACTTGTGGGAGATTTGGAAGGTAGAAAAAAATCCCAGAATTCTGATGGCCTTGTGCTTCCGGGATTAATTTAGTTACTGTCGTTCCCTGCTCTAAACATGCCCTTTGCCAGTGCGCTCCTTGCTCCTCATTTGCAACAGGAGCTGTTGTGCTGTCTGGAATCAATTAGCATCAAAGTGCTATTTTTATTAATGTAGTTTCCTTGTTGCAGCCTCTGCTGTGACTGAAGGCTTTCAAAGGTCAGCCCGAGCATATCGATGGGAGGGTGTATCAGGCAACGTAGAAATGCACTGACAAACCCTTTAACAACTGCTCTTTAAGCTGGGCAGGCAGTGAAAGAAATCCAGTATGAAACAGCTTGGAATAGAATATGATCAGGATGATGAAGCCTGTAATATCCAACCAAACTCCAGCTGCCTAAACAGAAATCAAACCTCAACGATTTCTACATCACGAAAGACATTTAAAGCCAGTCTGTTGGATTAAATTACAAACTTTTACAGATGAACCCTTTTCTATTTTTTTTTTAATTTCTCAGACTTTGCCAGAGTGTTTTTGGATTCCTCGTGAAACTAATTTTATTGGCTACTTACTAACAAAATCAAACAATTTTTGGTGGCATTTTTCATAGATTTGTTTCCTCATATCCATGGAGCCATCGTCCTTTTGCAAATTTTCCCTGGTAAGGAGGACAACTGACTGGTTTGGTCAGAAATCAAACCATGACCTCTGATGCTGAAAGACAATCCTTTTGGATATTCTCTGTGACATAAGCTCCACTGCAAACAAACTAAGCAATGTCCAAAGGTATTGGCTAAGGGCTTCTTTTTATAAGAAGCCTACCTATGTCTCATATGTAGCGTAAAAAGTTCATCCTAATGTTTGCTGTGAAGTGAGACAGGAGTACCTAAACAAAACCAAACAAACAAAATAAAGGTTGATTCCTTTTGTGAAAATATAATGGAGTATTTATAGGCTTAAGGTATTCATCTGAACTATTCATTATTGGTCTCACTTGATGATCTTAAAGTTCATTTCTCACCTGTATGATTCTACAATCTTTCTACAGTAAATGAAAACATGGGTAGAAATTTTCCTAGAAGAATATACAAGACTAATGAAGTCTAGCAGGTAACCACAGCTCTGTGTTTGGCAGCGCTGTATTTGAGTTTATCTGGTCAGAAGATGGGACAGGAGCAGCTCTGAAAAGGGATACCCAGAAACACAAAAAAGTAAAACCTTGACAGACGTAAGATAATCCAAATCCTTCAGCAGACTATGTCATATCTATCCTGAAGTGAAGTGCAGTATAAATTTGCTTCTGTTTTCTATTGTCTTGTATGTAATGCCATTTACTATACAGGACAATTCTAATAGATTCTTATAGAAGAAAGTCTTCCAGAAAAACTCTGAAGGCCAATCTTTAGCTGTCAGCTGCTGTTTCTATTTTTCAGTGCTTAGACCTTTTTAGAAGTGAAGCCTCTTTAATTTATTTCAGATTACATCCTGAAAACAATGATCATGTCTCAAAAAGTTCCAAGCTTCTGACTGGCCACTTTATACCGTTTTTAAGTCTGAATTTGACTGACACATGTATAAAACCAGTTCAGAAAGGAAGCACTTTTTTTTTCATATGTTTTGTTTATTTTATATAAAATTTTGTGGGTATATTTAACCATCACCTCCGGTTGTTAGATGTGATCCCAATTTTTTGGTATTATTGGCAATTAACTGACCAAGCTAATCATAAACAGTTTTCTTGCTACATCCTATATCTTACTAGGAAAAATAATTATTACAAAAATCATAGTAACACAGTTTTCAGAAAAATGTCTAATTTTTGAATTATGATTTTGTTAAATCCTACTCTTCTGATTGTCCATTAGTTGACAACTAATGGTCGTGAAGCTGTAACTGTACATTTGATCTTAATTAACATCTGATATCACTAGTAATAATGATTTTATTGTCAATATCTGAATCACAAAATCAATTTCTTTTTCTTAGTTAAAGAGTTCATTTAAGTAACGTCAGCATTTAATAAAGGGGAAGTATGAACACATTTTGTAGAAGATATCTTTATCATAATTACTTTAAACAGTACACCTCCATCTGTACAAATACAAATCCATGTGGTTAAAAAAACCCAAACAACCAGCACTGCATTAAAAGCATTGTATTTGTGATTGCGTCAATTCATCATTTGAGAAGTTGTATATACGAATAGAAATTAGCATGAAGAACAAGCAGATATAAATCAGCAAATGAAGGCATCTCTGTGAATATAACGCAGTGTTGAGGGGCCAGCATATCGTGGTTGTTTAGTTGCTTAATTTATGTGGACACCAGTGTTCACAAAAAGCATCTGTTTTGTACTGGAAACAGTGGATATGGCTGAAGTTACATGGAAGTGGGTGACTGTATGTTCTGGAAGCAGTTGTCAAATCAAACCATGTCAGTAAGAGGTTTTTAAATTTATTCAATGATCCAAAAGAAAGAGTAGCCCAGACAAAGTAAGGAAAAGAGAGGACAGAGCCTGAATGAACCACACCCTGCAAGATCTTGATTACAAACAAAATACCATTGCGGATAATTGCAACTGGTTTCAGTACAGCAGCAGCTGCAGTTCTCCATAAAGCAGGCAGCAATTCCTGTGTGGGATAAGCCACTGGTTTCCCAACCCATTCCAATAGATTTTCCCTCATGTTACTCCCTGGGCTCACGGTGCTCCTCTTCGCCAGCCTCTCACCCCAGCTCCATCTGAAGCCTGTCTTGTGGTCAAGGGGACTACTGAAAGTGAGGAACTCAATATCCCTTTGTGGAAACCCTACATGGAGAAAAAGTGATTTACATTCT
>WEKY01040244.1:56820-148051 GCA_013390045.1 Picathartes gymnocephalus | reverse complement strand
AAAAGTGGAACCTGATTAATAATAAAACTTATGTGACTTGTGTCTGGTGCTCATCTTTAAATCAGTTGCAATGGCATGGTGATTCCACTGGCATCCACAAAATTTGGTAATCACCAGAGATGTCACTGGAAGAAAATGGTATTTCAGAACATGCAGAGTACTTCCAGGTTGGGGTCTATATACTACAGCCAATATCCCTGATAAGCAATGAGAAATGTGACTAGAGAAATTATAGCCTAGAAATCTGAGATCCTGTAATATGGTTAACTAGAGCATTCTGAGCTGCTTTAGGGAGCACTGCCTAAATTTGTTCTGACTCTGGCTTGCATCCTATTGATCTGTCCTGACAATTTGTGGACCCTTTAGGTCAGCCTCAGGTGCAGATACCACCGTGCCTTGAGGTCCTTCAAAACAGAAAATCTGTCCCTTCCCAGGTGTGCAAATGAAGATTCTTCATTCCTCCAAGGGCAGCTCCTTGGGTTTTGCAGCCGGCAGGCAGTAGTCTAGCTTTAATATTTTTCAGCAGAGCTGTTACATGCAAGTGCCCTCCCAGGTGCTGTGAGTTCAGCAGCTGTAGTCTGGCATCCATGGGCAGCACTGCCAAGCACCCCATGCCTGCCCATTCATGGAAAAAGAAATCCCAGGGGCAGGGCAGGTGAGGTAAGAGCATGCGGGCACTGGATATGGCTATGTTATTTTCATACCTCCAGTGATCTTGTGATCCTAAGCAAGGCCCCTGGACTTCTTTATCTGCCTCTAGACCAGACTGTAGCATGAGAGCAAAACAAAACTCTGTTAAGCATGTGATGCCATTTAAATGTTGATTTTCCAGTTCTAGGAATATCCATCAATGAAAAAACTCCAGCACTAAATAAAGCAAGCAAGCAAGCATGAGGCAGAGGATTATTATATGAAGACATAAGTAATACATGGGGAGATATTGCATAATGATAGAATAAGGTTACACAGTGGCTACCTGTGAGTAAGAGCACACATAAGAAACATCTTTTTCATTCAGGAATTCTGGCAGTGTAGTTTGTTACTTGCATGTTCTGCCATGAATGGAATACACACATAATTATCTTTAGTAGCACTTGGCTTAATAATAGTGGTATGCAGAGATTTGGTGCATAACATTTTACAATAAGTTGCCATATAATTTAAAAGTAATGTGATGCCTTCTGCTTCTTGTGCAATGAGCCTGCTCAGGCTTTGAGAACAGTTGGGAAAATTGTTTCTGCACACAATATTTTGCTATCTGTCTCCTACAGCTTCTGAAATCAACATGCAGTTTTGCATGCAACATCGTCTTAGTTGCAGGACTGACCGCAGTAAAAGATATCTTATTTTTGTTATAATCTTTCAGGCGTCCCAAACCTCTGTGGACAGCAACAACAACAGAGCCTTTGTAGAGAGTTTTAGGCACTGGCTCCAGAACTGCAATTAACTCAGAAAGACTGCAAAAAAAGGGAGGAAGATGAAGGCACACCAAGGAAATAAGATGCGGATTTGAATCCGACATCTCAATGGCAGAGTCCGGGTTCCTTCACATCCCAGCACGAGTCTATCGGGAGCATTTTTGTTCACCCTAAAATCACCTGGAAGATTTCCTCTAAATATTAGGTGATCCTTGCCAGGTGAGAACTGTTGCCACAGTTCCCTCCAAATACCATTATTTCACATGCAAGGGATTAAGGGAAATATAAGGTACTTTATTGCCTCAAAGACTAGGACAGCTCAATTTAAAGTGGAAAGGCTTGCCATGCCTTTGGTCACATCCAGTCTGATCCCAGGGGAGCTGTGTCTCCTTCTGCTCTTGTTTCTAGAGACTCTTGCTTGTTACTGCTACTCTGTCTTGAATAGGGGAGAACAAGTGAACATGTCCTATCCCTTTATCAGTCACAAAATGAAGGGCAAAAGCAGAACCTGTGAAATGCACTCTCAGGAGAACATAGGGAAAATGTGACCATTTAAATTGCATTTAATGCCCTGTGTCATAATTTCACGTGTGTGCACTACAAGCAGCAAAGGAAGGGATGCCTGAATGATTTCAGGAAGAAATATCCCCATTAGTCATTGCCAGAAAAATGGGAGGCAGTTTGAATGCAATTCCTATTATTTAAACTTCGCACTGTAAGCACAGTAAGCGAAAAACAGAAGCTGACCTGCTGCACTGAGATGTGCTACACTACTTATATATCATTTGCCACATAGCATTTATGTCTAAGCTGCTTGACATGTGCACTAGCCCAAATTACCTGAGTCCCAGTCCTTCCCCAGCCAAGCTGTCATGGTTTCTCCACATCTCCTGTGGCTGATTTTCCTCCCCCAACAAACAAGGAGCTGAGGAAGGGAGTAGTGTGTATATCCAAACCTGATCCTGCAAAATGAGGGTGGCATGGGGATACACGACTTGATCTGTGATCTCGGAAGTACTTCCAGGTGCTGCATACTAAACATGCCCAAAGAGTGCTCTGGCAGAAAGCCTAGATCTTGTGGTATGGAAGAACTGTAATAAGCTGTTGACGATGCATATATGGAGATTGCATATACAAAATTTTCTAAAACTCCTTTAACTCAGCTTCTTCCAGAGCATTGGACACCCCATATGCTTTTTCTTAATTGTTCCCTCAAAACAAATAATTGGTAAATCCATACATATTTTGCATGCATCTTCATAGGGGAGGAGTAGAACAAGCCCATACACAGCATTTTCAGGTTGAAAGCATCTAACAAGCATCAACTAATTATGCTGTTTAGAGTAAAAAGAAGAGGGACTCATCTGCACAGCTATAGACAAGCTAGTTACCCCTGTCTCCCTCTCAGTCAAATGGCATCTGGGCAATAGAGACAAGAGTCTGGGGCACTGTTCATCTCATCCTAAAGCAGCCACCTAAAGCAGTTCAGACGTGCGTAACCTAAAAATCACCTTTTTCTCTCTACTAAGGTGAGTCTGCTCTAGCTGCCTTAACTTTGGGACAATTTAGACATCCAAGCCTGACTGGGAATAACTTCATGTCCTATATCAATGACATTCAGCTCAATTATACCCAGCTAAGAAAGCAACCATTTCAATGATTTAAACTGCCTGAAGAAGGAATAAGAAATTTCACATGTACAGTAGAATACATCTAAGTAAGTGTTTGTAAAAAATATGCTTCTCCTGTTAAATTCAGCAAACGGCTTGGATATCTGTTGTTCTTACTGTGACTTTTACTTTCTAAAAGACTTGTTCACTCAACTCTGTAGGGATTTTGTTTCATGTTACAAATGATAATTCTAGTTTCTTCAATCCAAAATGCTGATAACATTAGCTATTTTTACTGCCCATGAAGGGCAATTTGCTCGACAGCAATCTGGTGGTCAAAACCAATCATCCCTATATGCTTTCAAACCATATTATCATCGTTAGCATTTTTCTGTGCCATTTAAATATCCTGCGTATCTGCTTCTTCTGCAAGAAATCGTGTTCATTTGTGGGGAAAAAAAAAACAACCCTTACAAAGAGAAGAAGCAGCTGACATGTAAGTTAGTCATACTTCCTTGTGGCTTGCCTCCTGAAGACATACATGGCCAATCTGCTCATAAAATCCCCAGGCACATTGTTAATAGTAAGGGACACAAAGGCTGCTAAACCCTTGGCCAAACTTGTCAAAGTTTTCAGGTAACAAATATAACAAGCTAAATATTAACGGTTCAGCAATCAGGAAGAAGCAAAGACCAAGAAGAGAAAGGCAGTGCCACATAACATTTTGGTAGCAGATGATCCAAGGAAGCCTCTTTGAGCTAGGGCTGTAGCCAATGCCACAGTGAGAAGCACCATTAGCCATATGGGACTCTAAGATTTGGAAGGATGGTTCCAAGTACAATCCCACCCCCTCATCTCCTGGCTCCTAAGGGAAAAGGGCAGCAAAGCATCTCAATTTCAAATCTTACCCAGTTTTAAAATATATATATATATTTTTTTTTTTTAGTCTTTTTGTATGAGTACAGCATTCCCACAGTGAGCCCTCTTCTCCCCAGGAGCATGGAAGAAAGAGCGACTATGACTCAGGATGGTGACGCTGCCTTGGCACTGGTGGAGGCTCCACAGCAAAGCTCAGAGGTGATCCATGGCCCTTTAGTACAATTTAGGGCAGCCACCAGATGTCTTAAACTACAAGGAGAAGGAGTCCTATGAAGTAGCAATGAGCTACTTTGTTGAGCAAGAACAATGAACTCTCTATACTGAAATCACGGAGAGCCCTAAGCCTTCCAGTCCCAGGCTATCACAAAATCCCTCCACAAGGAGACAATTAGCTCAGCTCAGTGTGTTGTTACTGTTTACACACAGCCATAGATAGACAGATACATAAACAGTGCTGCAAACATTTTCTCTCACACAATGTGTTTGTCCTTACATGGCAGCTTACTTCCATGCTTTTTTCTAATAGGGTTGCAAATGAGGGGGGAAAAAAAAAATAGCGCGATCTTCAAGGAGAAACAAGTTTGGCAGCAGGAAGAAAAGGAGATGAGTAATACTTCTGTTTCTGCTTTTCGGAAGGGTTTATTTGAAAGCTCTGTTGTGCCCAAAGTGTTGACTCACCCATGGCACTTTTCAGCATCTACATTTACCCTGAAGCAGAGCAAGCTTCTATATGGAGGAGTAAAACAGGGTTGCACTGGGCAATAGTGAGGGGTTCATATAGTTTGCACATGGGAGTGTAGCTTGAGGAGCTATACAGAAAATCTGCTCATTTTACAAGTTAAAAGAGAAAGGGAAAAGAGAAAGTTTGCTTTCAACTCTCAGCCTGGCAAACTGAATTTAAAACACGAAAGCCAAAATGGATTTACTCTCTCCTGTACACTATTACTGGTACCAAGGTGCCTGAGAGACAGATTGTCCTAGGAGGAATCGGCCTCCCATAAGCTCAGCTTCTTGGTCTGTATTACTCAGCAGGGTTATAAGTTTAAAGATCAGCAAAACTCTTTTTGTAGCCAAGGTCATCAGATGTAGCTCTGAATGCAGCAAAACTAGGGGAGAACGTGCCATTCTGGATAGTCCCTTTTCAAAGCAGAGCTATACCTTCCAGAGACTCTTTTTTCCTACACGTGAAAAGACTTCTCCCTTCGCCCACTCCTGTTCTGCATAATAAAACTGGGTCCTCTCTGTGGACTGTTAGTAAAATCCCACCTTCCACTGGGACAAAGTGCTTAGAAGAGTTCAGAAAATGGGCAGCCTTTCTAGGAACTGCTCTGAAAATTTACTTTTAATTATTTTAGTATTCCATGCATAATTTTCCTTTCACTATTATTTTTGTTTAGTAATAATTTGTTGCTTGCTGCAATTAATATTGTTTGCATTTAATTCACTGAAGTGAGTTGAATGCTGATACGTTTTCAAGTGTTTCAAGTAAAATAGAAACTGACAACTGAGATTAAAGTCATTCTGAACAAGAAAAACTCAGAGCCTAATCTTGTAACTACAAAAACATATGAGTAATTTGACAGAGTATTTGGAAATATTTTGAAAGATCTGAATATTTTGGAAGTTTTCTTGAGCATAAAACATGATACTAGAAATGTATTTAAATAATGTAAAATCAGAAATATGAAACTTATGTATCTGTTTTACTTGTCCTTTCAAGATTAGAAACCATCATGGCTTCAGTGATCAATAACAAAGCACAAATAACGAATAATCAAAGCATCCCTATTGTGACTAGCAAGTGGTCAGAGACCAAGTAAAAAATTACCATATCTGCAGAAAACAAAAATAGTTCTGATAACAATTTGCCAGCCTAAAAAGGAACCAAAATAACAAAGTATGAGATGAAAAATGAATATCTAGATGAGTTCAAATGTCAAACAGCATAGAGGAAAATGAAAGAATGGGAGAACAAGAGCTCCAGATTCAGGTTTCCAGGATCACGTATGTAACAGCTACAACTATGGCATGTCTGCTGGATCTTACAACAGTTCAAATGATCGAGACTGAGTTAATAATATGTAGAATGAACACAAACATTAATCTGTTATCCAAATCGGAAAGAAAATATCTAGCCTCCTAGACAGAAATATTACTACATTTTATAATTCATTCCAGCAAGAGAATTATAATTAGTTCACAAAATGCAGGTTTAAAGGTGGTAAAACACACGTATATAGATCTATAGATATACGAAAGGCACTCAGAAAAGAAAATATATTCATGCAGTACCACTAACCACTGGCAATAAAAGTCTCCCAGGAGGTGTCTGTAAATCTCCTCTTTACAGGAAGTCTAAAATAAGAGGAAGGAGAGGAGGAGTTACCTTTTCTTCACATCCTTTCCCAGAACACCTGCCAGTGACCCCGTGGACTCAGGGATGAGCAGGCCACGATGAGACACCCACACAAGGTTCAGCCTCAACTCTGAATGGCTTCACAGGGCAAAATACCTGCTCCAAACCTCAGCATGGCAAAGTTCTCAGCATCAAATATCTTCAAGCAGTTTCTAGGGAAGTGCCCAAAAGCCTGTGGAGTTGGTTTTTGAGTATGCAACTACACTATAGAGCATAATGTCTCCAAACCCACAACACAGCACTGCTAACCTGCATGAGATCAACTGTGCTTTTTGGGGGCACCTTACACTGTGCTGCAAGCTGGTTTGTATTTAGAGGTGAAATTAGTGTCAGGGAAAATACATGATTTCTTCCAGTTTCATTTCTCATGATACCACACTGGTCCTCCAGTGAAGATGGTGGTGACTAGAAGACATACAGACTGACACCCAGGCAAGTGAGTCCAGCCAGACAGTTGAAGACAGACTAAATAATGAAATTATTTCTACTTAAATCAGCCTCTCCCCACCAAATTAAACAGCACACCTCAGTTTTGACAGGAAGAATGAATGTCACTCATGCACAAGAGATAATATCATGTATTACAGTACCCTCTAGTGACTCCTACCACAGCTGGGTTTCATGTAGCATTCAGCTTATCCCAGGATGGATCCCACCATGGCAAAAGTGCAAGCCAAAGGGTGCTCCAAGGTTGCCCTTGAAGGTAGGGAAATCAGTCTCCAGCTTTCTTTCTTAGGAAGAGTAACACTGAATGCTGAGTGTCCATTCATTTCTTGTTTGCCCCAGGGTTTGACTTTCTTAATTCCAAATACCCAGCTTTTAAAACCTATGTGAGCTAGCAGCTAGACAGTCACTGTTCTTTGATCTCACAGTATGAGCTTCCAACACAGCAGGAAGCCGATATTTTTTCATGTCAAAATCCAGTCATATCTCAGAAGGAAACAAAAATAAGCTTTTTCTTCTCTGCCCCAGTTTTCATCACAAAACCTTTGGCCCCTGTTGCTTTCATAAGATCTTTCCTCCCCGTCTGACACATGAACTGTGGGAAATCTTTCCCAAGTGCGATTAAGCCCTTCCCATCAACCCATTCCAAAAACTGCTTTGGATTCAGTGTCCCTCTATTCAAACACTCTCTTCCCCTCCCGTGGGCTCTAACTCAGGAGCTGGTAAAAAATATTAATATCACCTGAATGGCCTGGCCTTGAAAGGTCATCTTCAAAAGTATTGTAACTCCCTTCTTGACTGGTGTTCTATACAGCAGACTGGAAAGAAAAGGAAACTTCAGCTAGCTTTGTGCCTGATTTCCTTACTTTTTAACTACATTTCTTTGTTATTCTAGTTTCTTGAAAATAGTCAAAGAAGTTGTCTGACTTAGATCACAGGTAACATAAAGAAACTGGTATTAGCAAAGTGAAAGGGTCTCATATCTGTAGGGTTCCATGTGTGCTATATATTTTCAATAGTTGCAAACTCCACCTGTAACGAGATCTAACCGCTTTTCTCTTCAAAGTCACAGACCTAAGGCTTTGAAACAGTTGCCTTTTAGCTAATGGACCATAAAGCCAGTCGCGGTTTAAGCAAGGATGTTTTGAGAGTGAAGAAGAGCTTTTGGGAGAGAGTTTCAGTCTTTCTTCAGAAACTTTACATCTCATGGCTGAAGAGCTGTTCGTGCAGGCGTAGCTGGAAAAATGTGCCGAGCAGGCTGTCAGAGAGGCATAAATGCTTCTTGAATGGATTTATGGCTGGATACCTGAGCAGTCAGCACTCCATGGTGTGGTATCGAGTTATTTTAATCCTTTAGTCTGTCCATTTATGCCTTTGGTCCCATTCCCAGAGTGGCTGAGTCACCTCTATGAACTTATGGCAGAGAAAGGCAGTGGCTGGGAAGGGAGCAGGACGTCAGTGTTTGAGCCCTGAGCTGGGTCTGCCGATGTTACATCCCCAGCATTCCCAGAGCTATCAGGGAAAACTGTGCCTGGCCTGTTTTATTTAACACAGGAAGCCACTCCACAAACAGCTCTCCACACCGTCCTCCTGTGCATGGATACAGCACCTCCAAATTCTCCACGTCCCCAGATATCAGCTGGGATATCAGAAGCTTTCCTGAATTTGGTCTGGAGGATGAGCAGACAGCAACACCACAGGCAGCTCTCATGATTCAAATTTGATTCTAGGCGAATTGAGTAGTAAAATAGTTCACTGTAACTCACCCTAGCAATTTAAAATACCACACGCTCCTGATTCCCTGGCAAGCTACATCATGGAGGATACGATATATTTTTTCGGCAGTTTCAAACTGCCAAAAATTTGGTATTATTTCTCAAACAGGAAATAAATTAATGAAGGATATGAGACGTAAATGAAAACATGTCACAGAATGAAAACATAGTTCAAAAGCTCTTAATAAATTAAAAGTTACAAAAAGCAATTTACAGAGTGTTTTATGTATGTCACTACGATGAGGTTTTATTGGTGTGATATCATAATTTGGCTGTGTCTGATCCCTTTCTTGGCAGCAATAGCTCCAAAGACATTATGTGCTGATCATGCCAGCTCAGAAAGCTGAATGCCAGAGGTCTGCTTTATTTGGGCAGTAATCAAGAGGACTTGTAGGTTTACCTAAGAACTTCCACATCAATTCTCATAGTACCAGATCTTGGAGACTTTCTTGTTTGACTTTAGTAATTGATTTTGTGCAGAGGAACTTAGTAAAGTTGTCAGGATTTGCTGCCTGAATTGCATGGTTTTCTGTTGTTTTCCAAATTTCCCATGAAATTATCTGTGTTTACAAATATGTCCAGATTTTACTTTGAACATTCTCCCCTCCTTCTGCCCCTAAAGATAAATGAATTCCCAAACATATTTGTACATGCAAATTCATAGATTTATACACTTCATGCCACTTTAATCCCTATTAAACTAATTTGAAGTCATGTCAGGCCAGCTATCCACAGCAAAATGGATTAGATAAGCCAGTTGATCAGATATAGAAAGGACTTCAGGCAGTTTTCTGTCTAGCCTCCATGAATTTAGAGTACTATTTTCATACAAATAATTTTGTTCTCTTTAATTCCTTTGTGATTAAGCTAATTCACAAATAACATTGGTTCTTAGAGAATCATTAGTGTAAAGCAGAGCAGACAAGGCTTTTAATTAGGGTTTTTCATACCTCCTCTATCCATTTGGTAATAAAACTACTGCATTAATTGGTTAGTTATTTTAATTTACACAGCAATAAGTACTGATATACACTGGCCATAAACTTCTTTGATAAATAATTTTTGAAGTACAACTGATATTTATTTCCTGGAGAAGTGTAAGGTGTTTTGTTTAAAAGCTTTCTGACCTATGTGCTGTAGCTGCTGACAGTCATTCTCACTGTAACAAAATAGACTTCCAAGTGAATTCTAAGGAACATAACATGCATTTCAGCTTCATTTCTGCTACAGATTTTGTTCCTTCTAAAGGAATACATGGGTTCTTTGGATGTCTTAAAGTTATGTAAAAGGCTTTGCTTTAAAAAGAGAGTCTTCAGTTGCAGAAGACTGGTTATCTACCAAAAACTAAGTTCTGTGTTCTCAATTTTATTTACAGTTCCGTTAGTTTTTGACACAAAGAAATAAATTGAGTTACTTCAGCTTACTAAAGTGATTAGTCATTTTAAACAGTTGTTGGGAAATCAAGTTCTCATGCATTTTTAAAGTAGAACAAATCCACATTCATCAGGCCATGCTTTGGACCAAGAGAGGAGATGAGTGAAAGTGAGAACAAAAATGAAGTCTCTCAATACGAGTTCAGAGCAAAGTGTTTGATACTCCAAAAAGACCAATTTTGAGCTTAGGCTTGTAGTATCTGCTAAAAAAGTTTATCACATTTGATCATAGCTGTTAATATTAGCAGTCATTTCTGAATGCTTCTCCAGCAACAAGGAAGCAAAATTAATAGAAAATACAAATATTAGTGAAAAAATCTCCAGTGGTATCTCCCATCCCATGGTAAAGCCACAGTGGTTGACATTTGGGGGAGAAGAAGGGCAATTACTACTGAACAATTCCATTTCCTCAGCATCAATCATCTAGAAATTTACAAAGCCAGATATGTGTTTCCAGTTGAATTTATTTAGTTTATTTGTTGCTCAAAAAGAGGCCAGAAGACAGCAAATGCTTTTTCTTCCCCCCAACTAAAAACAACCTCATTGAGGTTTTTTTTTTTACAAGTTACAGCACTCTGACACAGAAAAATCATTAAGTGAATGTCACCCATTCTGCTCATTGAATGAGGCCAACATCCTCTGGGAAGAAAAAGCGAAAATAACATGCAATCATGTGGTCACAGGCTGCATATTTGGGACATTTTGCAACTCTGGAATATTTGATTTTTTTGCTAGGTTTGCCAATCCTTTAAGACAATATTTTGCCTGCCATGTTTGTAACTCTGCTCTGTCCATCCTTTTCCTGTCCTATGCCTTTTTCCTTTCGTAGCTGTTTCTTTGCATCTGCCATGGGGCTGAAATCCTTTGGGGCAGGAAATATGTCTATGGAAAATTTTGGAAGACAACCAGCGTACAAACAGTATCATGACAGGTGAAATAAGGCCAACCCGAGCCAGCCTTTTTAAGCCAAAAACCAGCATCTTAACAAAGAGGAAACCATTGCATTTGGGAAGAGTATATTGGGCATATACTAAGTATAGAATATGCTGGGAATCTGCTGCTGTCAAGGTGAGCTTTGCGCTGAGCCTTCAGGAAAGTTTTAACCCAAACAATGATAATCAACAGAGATAGTGACAAATGGAGAGGAAGTGGGGAAGAATAGTGACATTTGGTGCTGAACCATATGTGCGTGGTTTGAAAGACATGACTGAATTGTTTTCGGTGCTCTATTATTCTGACATTTAGAATGAGGCAAGTTTCCATTTCCATTAATGTACTGCCAACTCAAAGGGGAACTGTCGCAAATTTGAGACTAAAGAAAGCTGTTCCTCAAACTTCTCTTGAGCATAATCAATGCCCTCACTAAGCAACAGAGCAGTGCCACAGTGTAGACTCTGAATGATTATTATGCTTTTTGCCTCTTTTATATCTTGTGATGATATGGTATAAGCTGCCTTTGACAAAAGACCTTGAATTTATACATAAATGGAGAATAACCAATGCAAAGGGAGGCAGCTGACCAAAATTTTCTGATTGTTAACCTGGCACTGTGAAAGTGATCCAGCCTTAGGTGGAGGATGTCCAGGTGAAAGAATCCAAAAGCCTAAAATCTTACAAGTTTGGAGGAAAAGTAGAAGGATCATCAGCTTCCTTTACAGCTTTTTAAAGTTGCTGCCTATCTTTACCAAAGAAATAAAAAATAAAGAGGGAGAGGGAGAAGAGAGAGAGAGAGGGAGAGAGAGAGGGCTCAAAGTAAATCTAGGTGACACAGGATCTGGTGAGAAGGCTCTGGACTTGGGGATTTTTCCCTCTTTGAAACAACTCCTGGAAGCAGCTGTTCAGCAGCTTTACAAATAACTTGAATTCAAAGGACTCTTCTGACCTTGTGTGATGACAGATGAGCACAATGCCAGTGACATCACTTAGAGATCAAAACTGAAGGGATGATTTGTCTCAAAATCATCCATTCATGTTTTATCTCCTAATGAACGTTTCTCTCTTGTGACTACTTAATCTCTGCAACTTTGGTGGTAGTGGCTCAATTTCATTCTCTCTAGGAGGCAGTGACTGTTCTTGAGTACAGGAAGAAAACAGGCTGCCTGTCAGTTCACTGTCATACTGATTGCATGTAAAATTATCATTATTTGTCTGGCAGGGGCTTGGTTTTTTTTTTCATTTAACCTGGCAGGAGTTTGAGAAGGTCTCCAGGTAATGAACTCCAGTGTTATGCAGCAGAAGGTACAGAGTTTGAAGCTCAGAATTTGCCATTTCACCTAGGAATAGCAGAAGAGCAAATGCACCAAGGTCTGTGCCTTGTTATTACCACTAACGAGTGCTAAACCACAACCCTGGGCTGATCCTGCTTCCCAGATCCTCTTGCCAGTCATTCCCGACACTCTCCTTCAGCCCCCTAGAAATTAATTTCCTTGCTTACTTCACAAATTTCCTCATGACCATACTGGACCTTAGTGTTATCCTGTGCACTTTTCTGTTTAGTTTGTACCAAATTCCTCATTTTTTATCAGCTTGAATCTTTCAGCCCTTGTTGTGGTATTTCTCCCTTCTGCTAGGATAAAAGAAGTTAAGGAAATATACAGGAGAGAACACACTATGTATAAAACTTGATTTTATATAAATTAATTTATTGCTAGAAAATGTGCAGTACTGGCATCTGAAATTCTTCATTCACCCGCAGAGCAAGTGATATAAAGTTTAAATGCCCTGTAATAATGAAGTGCAAAATCCCTCTAAACACCTCTGCTTTTGGCCTCAATATTGTACCAAAGGGAGGAAACAGATCATACCATGAATAAGAGCTAAGAATAACCAGTACAAATGTCAAGAGGCACAGCCTGAGTATAAATCACATCATTTACCTTACAAGGAATCATAAAGCCATAGAATGGCTAGAGTTGGAAGGGACCTTAGAAATCATCTCATTCCATCCCCCCTGCCATGGGCAGGGACACTTTTCACTAGACCAGGCTGCTCGAAGCCCCATCCAGCCTGGTCTAGAATACCTCCAGGGATGGGGCATCCACAACCTCCCTGAGCAACCTATTGCAATGTCTCACCACCCTCACAGTAAAGAATTTTTTCCTAATGTCTGATCTAAACTTGTCCTCTTTCAGTTTGAAGCCATTCCTCCTCCATGCCCTGTTGCTCCATGCCCTTGTAAAAGTGCCCTCTCCAGCTCTCTTTCAGCCCCCTTTAGGTGCTGGAAGGCACTCTCAGGTCTCACCAGACCCTTCTCTTCTCCAGGCTGAACAACCCCAACTTTCTCTTCTTCTGAAGCCTTGTAGAAGAACACAAGCACAATTCCTGGAAGTGCTGGATGTTTGTGAACTGAGCATTGAATTTAACTCTCTTTAGGTACAGGTTAAAACACAAATTAGAACTAAAAAAACCTCACATGAGATGGGGGAATTAACAAAAGCGGGAAACAAAATTAAAACAGAAATGAACAAAGAAACAATCCATCAGTCTGTCTGCTATGACCACTGACAAAAATAATACCTCAGATAGTGATGCTTTCTGTGGAAATAAGCTGCAACTTCTATGCCATTTGACATAGGAAGCCAAGAAAGCATCCTCTGGAGCAGTTTCCCATAGTTATCATTCTGCTCTGCATTTCTCTTGCTGCCATTTGGTCCACAGAAACCACCCACAGAACATTTGCCTTTGAAGTGCACCACCTTCTCCTAAGTAGCATGAGTGACTTCTTGGGTCTCTCTCAATTTGCCACAGACAGCTTTTTAAATCTCCAAGTTGTTACTTTTTTTTTTTTTTTCTTTTCCTGTGGAATTGCTGCAACATCTTATGTTCAAACCAGCAGCCTTGGAGGGAAAGAACTGCTGGCTTGGGTCAGCCTGGCAAGACCAGAGCAAGACTGAACATGATGATCATGGACAAATGTCCAGAATATTGATAACCCCTATTCAATCCATTGCACAGCTGCAGACACTGACTACCCCAGATTTTCTTTAAAAGGGATGGGTTTTTTTTTCATGTGTTTAATTCATTATGCACAAAACATTGGAAAATTATCCAGGTGTACTACTTGCTGCATCTCACAGTACAATCTTTGACTCTCTGGAAAGTTTTTTCAGTCCTCTAAGACCAGTCATTTCTTTATATGAAGGTTACTGTATTTCATATTCAGCATTTGTATTAGTCTTCCGATCAGTTTTCTTCCATCTGGTTGGCAGTTCTTATTGTATTATTTGATAAATTTCTTATAACTCCTTTACATTTTGTTTATGTTCCCTTTCATTAAACAATTGGTACATGAAAACATTTGTTGTTGAATTTAGAACTATAAAGATCTGAAATTTCCCATGAAAAAAATTACAGACATGTATTTCTGCCATTCTTAGGAACATAGCTGCTAAATATTTCTTTACTGGATTGTAGTGGAAGTTGGTTTTTGTTTATTTCAAGGAAAGCCCTTTCTGCCCATGCCTACTGTTTGGGTTATCATATGAGAGAGAGTTTGTGGTCACACTAACTTCAATATACTTTGGATGAATTCATGGCACTGAATATTCATACAGCGTATGATACAGACACCGAACCCAATTTAGTAAATGAATACTTGTAATTTCACCAAAGCCCCTCTGAGAGATTATTATGCAGATTTATGAAGGAATATTGCTGAAGCAATTCTTGGCTGTGTTTTCAGCCACTGAGGACCTAAAGTATGTAAACCTAAAATAATTTCAGACTTATTTACTGTCATTGCTTTCATCTTCTGAACCTTTCTGACATTACTTCTCTCACTGGTTTGTATCCAGAATCCCCTCTGCTGTCCTTGCCCTTGAGCAAAGAACCAGCGTCAGAACACCTATGAGTGTTGCCAAGCTACACCCAACAATATCCTTGCTGCCATAATGCCAGCGATCTGCTCTAATCCTGCCTCTGCAAAATTGCATTGCAGGCAGGGGGAGGTACGGACACGGTCGTGGGGACAGTATCGCCCACCTGGAAACACAGACACCGACAGACAGCCGCACTGTGAGCAGACTTTCACACCTCTTTTGTGGGATGAAGATTACCTCACTCTTTCGGGATCACTGATCTCATAAAAGGAGGAATAATCAGGCTGAGGAATGATGGAGATACTTGACCCAATAGCATATTACAGTTCTTTAAAATTCAACAAGTGTGCCATAGGTTGTTCTCTGTGTTACCGATTTTATGGGCAGTATCTTTTTTAGTGCCGCAAACCCAGCCTCCCACACCCACCACAATATCTTCCACTCCATCCCTCTGCCTCGGAAAGAAAACTCATTGCCAGTTGCTGAATGTCTCTTTAAAAGTTTAGACCAGTGTCCCTCACTCCAGTCAGTGCTACCCCTCCCGCCCCACTCACTGGGGGGATTAGTCACTGCTGGACTGATGGGCCCGGAGCCAGATCCCAAATCCTTATTCATATTGCGTCATTGGTTCCTCATCCGCTGGAGTGCTACCTCACACGAGATGAGGTAACACATGGGTAAAGTCTTTGGAATGCAGCCCACAGGCTTCAGAAGGCTACAGCAACAGTTAAATTTTAGCACACTGTAAATACCATGGCTCTTCTCAGTTACATTTCTTGGTATACAGTATAGTAACATATGCTACATGGAAGTGAATCGTAAAGGCCAACTTCTGCTCTTGGATTCAGATCTCCCTGACTTCAGTGAGACTGAGAAGCAAGGGAGCCTGGTGACACCTGCAAGCAGCAAGTAACCATGGCAAAGTCTCCATGGGGGAGTGGAGGGAAAGATCAGCAGAGAATTCCTGAAGGGTTGTCACGCTTCATATGAATTGTCACCCTGCGGCTCATTGCAGCCACGTTTTGTGTGGTGAACGTGCACATTGAACTCCTTCCACAAATTAGAATGCATTATGGTAAAGGCAATTGAAGCCTACGGGCCAAAAAACAGGAAAATCTGCCTGTCAGAGAGACAGCAAAGAAAGAAGAGAACTGGAGATAGACGATGATGGGAAAAACAGCTGTTTTTCCAATTTTTACGAAACGTTAGTTTATAAATTTATCTCAAAAAGTTTTCCTGTTTCATCTGTCTTAATTTTTTTCTTTGCATTTTTTTTTTTTTTTTTGGATTCTCTTTTTGTCTTCATTTCTTCATTCCCTGATCCTCTGTCTTTTTCTCCTTGTTCCTCTGTGCTTGGTTGACTATCAAGCTAGATATGGGAAGAGGGAACTTTCGCTGAAAATGTCAAAGAATAGCTGCAAAAAGACACATATTTGCACACTTTATGTGAAGAACGTCCAAGTCTACGCACATAGAATCCAAGACAGCAAGGTGCAGAAAAGTAATTAAGGAAATCCTCCTCCTTTCTATTCTGCAATCACTACCACTGGCACAAGTAAAACATGAGATGACTGAAACTTGAGGATGGCTACAACCACTCAGCCCTGTGTGAGTGAAAGTGAAGAAATTCAAGCAATTTTTGGAGAGTGAATCATGGCTCTGTACTTGAGTCAACTAGACCAATAAATTGCAGGTGGCTTAAGGAAGATTTCCTCATTGTCAGAATATTCCCTTTCTTGCTGTCCACCCCCTCAGCAGTCCCAATAAGCATCACAAGGGTTGGAAGGGTTGAGAGGAGCTTTCCTTTATAGCCTTTTAAACAGAATCAGTCAAACCCTGTGAATGGCAAATAAGTGGTACTACATTTAACAAATCAATGCCAGGAAGTGACAAAGTTGTTAGACAAAACAACAACCCAATCTTCTGTTGGGAGCCCTTTCCAACCCCTATCTCAGATACAAAACCATGGCTTGCAGCATCTGAAGGCAGAACTGACTGTGCCTGACTCACAATCAGCTTGACTTGAGGATCATTATTTAGAGGTGCTAAGAAGAAGGGGTTTTAGATGGTTCTCTCAGACCATCCAGACACCATTTTCCAGCATTTGGAGAGCTGGGCATGGTGGGCAGAGCTTATTCAAAAGCATGTAAAGAATTTCAGTAGAGTGTCAATATATTTTATCTTATATTTTTCTTCTTTTATCTTCTATTTTATCTTATATCTAATATATTATTATGGTGCAGTATTTTCACAAGGGGTGATGAAACTTCTGAAATATAGGAGTCCCAAGTAGTAATGAAAAGGTGGTATGTTATTCTTTTGTTCATAGTAAAGGTCATGCTTTAGGGGTTCCAAAGTCTTAACTCCCGGTACAACCTGCTTTCTTGCTGCTCCTCCAATGGAGCAGGGACACTCTTATAATTTTCTTCAGCTCTTCTAGAAAATTTAATTTGAAAAAGGTATTTCTGTAATGAAGACAGGAGTTCAAATAAAACACAGCAGTTTTGAGTCTAACAAGTAGTTTCTTAAAAAAACCCAACAATCCTTTGATATTTAAAAACGAAGTCTCCAAGTCTGAGGCATCCTAAGGAAAATCTGTTACTATGGATTTCTTGGCAGTGTTTGTAATATAAGTGTAATTTTCCTCTTGTTCAAATGATCAAAAAATTGGATGCAAGTACTGGACACAAAAGGTGCAGTCAGAGTCTTGTCCAGGTTGTATGATATCCCCTGAGATCTGCTTTAAGTTCTAGCTGAGGATTTTAGAAACCTTTTCCTTCTGTTTGTACAAATTATCTCTCATAAATAACATGCTTCTGAGTAGAAATGCACAAGGCTCTAGAGCATGCAAGCCTGACGCTTGCGCCTCTTCATGAAAACTTTAGAGCGTAGAAAAACAAATCAGTTACGAAAGGATTTCTGAAAAGTGGAGAAAGTGATGTGAGTACAGCTGCAGGAAATTCATTTTATAATCTGAATAGCTGCTTAAGATTTTTTAATAATAACCACCTAGTTTTAATGGGCACATTTTCATATTGCTCATGCTGTATGCCTGAATACCCATCTGATACTTTGTTGGAAGCACTTGCAGTATCATTTAAATGAAGCAGAACTACTCATTTTCCTTCTTTTCCACCTCAACGAGATTTGCCTTTTTTGACTCTGAAAAGCCCATCCCCTCCTGCTTGTCAGTGCTCTCAAAACACTGTGGGAAGATATTCAGTAAATCCCAAACACACCCTCCTGTCCCACTAATGACATCCATCATCGTTCCCTCTGCAGTATCAATCTTCCCCTGTCTCTGCTTGCACTTGGTGCCAGAAGGAGCTTGGAGAAGGTGACCTGCATGACTCCTATCTCGAGTTATCTGCCGTGGACTCCCAGAAGTGATTCATGATTATATCAACTCCATCTCCCCGGTGCTGTTTTGTCCTTAAGGCTCCGGCAATCGCAGAGACTGACTAGAGACTCCAATCAACCATCTGGTGTCTGCCAACTGGAGTGTCTAGTCAGGTTACACGGAATGCAGGGAGAAATGTGCTTTGTATCTGGATCCTCAATGCGCTCCTCTCTCCCCGTGGGCCAAGCAGAATATTAAGCTGTTGAAACTCTGAAAGGCTGGGATGGCAGCAGAGGAAAACCTTAGACTTAAGAAGGAAATTTAAAGGCAGCTTTAAAGCTTGACTTGGAAGCACTTGTAGAATGTAGGCATTAGCTCTGGACTGGCAAAAGTTGGATTTATTAAGTGATGGGGTGTTTTCCATCAGTTCCTTCTACAATTCTGGGGTTTTTTATAATAATTTTTATATTTATAAGTGATTACAATGCTGTTAAGGGAGCTCATTTTTTACTTGAAACTCTGATTGTCCTCTAAATAAAAACTTTCAAAAAAAGGAAACATTAGAAATCTGAAAAACTCATTATGTGCTTTTTGCCAAATATTTTTCTGAGCAGGCTGCCTCAATCTGTGCTTTGCATAGACTGTTTCACTCTGTGTATTTTGAGATGAGCCCTTCTCCTCAGATATCTCCCTTTAATTTCTTCCCTCCCAAGGATACCACACAACTGGAAATACACGTGCTTTGGCCAGACCTGGTCTTACTACATTACTGAATCATGTGAAAAGTCTTATTAGTTATAAGCCCTTAATAAGAAGGTTCCTACTCAGCTGGTTTCCTTCTATCATGACAAGTTTTATCACGGGCTTGTGCAATCACAGCAGCCTGAAGTGGTCATTTGGGGAATTACTTTCCAAAGGCAGAAACACTGTCTGCCTTGGCACTATGTGCTTCCAGGCTGAGGGCATGGAGGGCATGTCCTCTGTGGCATGTTGGTGCCTCAGTGTCCCACCCTTGAGCGCCAGAAGCAGCCACTGAGTCCTTGAAGAGACACTTTCATAACACCACCACCACTCAGTCCTGATTTATGTGCATCAGCTGCTCACGGGCTGATTTGTTGGGTAATATCACCCATGGTATTGAAATTGGGCAGGATATTTCCATAACTTTCACTGATTTCAGTAGGAACTGTAAACTGGCATTAAATTCACTATTTTTTTCTACAAACTAAGAGAGCAGACACAGGGCAGTTGCCCTGCAGTCGGCCATGAACGTTTGATTTAAATCAGAGGGAAAGCCAGGCTGGCCATGGCCGTGCAGGGTGTGCTGGGGTGCATCTTGACCTCTGCCCTCAGCCACCCCCTTTCCCAGGGGACAATGGAGCAGCAGGGAAGCTTCTGGCTCAGGAGGGATTTCCCTGCATGCCCACCCAATTTCCATTCTCCCAGGGCTGGACCTGGGGCCTGTGCTTCAACCCAGCCTGACCTTCTTGACCAGAATTTGGCCACATCTGGTAAGCAGCCAAGGTTTAAATACCTGCTTGAATTGGTACAGAGTGGGGCTTTGAGCGTGCAGCTCCCAGGTCCCCGAGGAGCACCTCATTTACCTGCCTGCTCTCCTTTCTGCCTCCTTCCCTGCCACTGACCAAAGTCTGAAATTTCATCCAACACCTGACATCCTTTCCCAGTCAGAGCGCTGTTAAAAGTGTGAGTGTCTGGCCTCGGGTTTGGTCTAAAAACCTGCTTTACCTCAGAAACTGGGTTTTTATACAATTACCTGACCAATCTTATTCAGCTTTAAGACCACAGATAGATCTCAGGTTCCTCTTCATATCAGTTCTTCAACTAAGTTCTGCCCCTTGCATTCCTCAAATAAGGAATATCTCTGCCTGTCAAAGGAAACGTACTTCAGTGGAGTCACAAACGGAACAAGAGTAAACAATTTCTCATAAAAATATGAAGGGAAAACAGAATAGTTTGCTGCTTCATGTGATACCATATAAATTATCCTTTAGGACATCCAGAGACTTGCGTTTTGGATTGATCTTTATTTTGCTTTCTCATTTTGCCTGTTCCTTATAAGGAAAAATGCCTGCATTGAAGTCTAGCTAGAAAAAAAGAACTGAACTATGAATTTTAGCCAAGCACAGAAAATCATAAGAAATCAAATCCTTAACTTCTGAAAGCCAGCTCCTCAAAACCAGTATGTTGAGATAAACTGATCAGACCCCTTCATTTGCTCAGTTTTAGCCAGGGCTGCCCATGTGTTACACACTTCCAGAGCACAGCTTTGTCTAAGAGCAAAGCCCCAAAACAACTACAACGGAACAATAATAAATCCTGGGGAGGCAGTTCAGACTATATTTACTATATACCATCTGCACCGAGCCCAGAGAGACATTATGTTCCACATTCCCTGTCTGTGCTACGGAGAGCTTTTCTGATGTGTAAACCATCATTTATCTTGTCTTTGATTCCCTTCATGTGACCTTTTTCAGAGCATGGCAGTATAACATCCTCGCTATGGCAGGCTCCGAGACCATTTGAGGACAGGCCTCATAAAGCCTGCCTTTAACATTAATCGATCACTTTATTATGGAAGTAAATCAAAGCAGTTAAACTCGGGTCTTCGGGGAGTTGAAGGTCAAACAGGGAAAAACAAACTTTATCCTGGGAAGAACACAGAAAAATTCTATCAGCCCCATCCCTTTGTTCTTTGCCTTGGAGGCATGACAAAAGCACGTACTACACGCACCACTTAGGCAAGCACAAAAGCAAATATATATTAATATACACAAAGTGTTTGACTGCTTCTCATTGCCTCTTCATCTCTTTATGCCAAGCAGTTTTGCAAAGCCCTTCTTTCATGTCCTGGAAAGCAGAGGCTGAATGGGGGGTGGTCAAGAGGAGGATACAGCGCACGCTTGCCTTCCCGACAGCTCAGCTGGAGAGGGAGAGGAAAAGAGGAGTGGGGTGGTGCAGAGGAAGGCTCCAACAGATCTGGTCTTTATTCATCCTTGCCCCACGCTGTGCCTTCCCTGATACATTCTGGGAAGAGCAGAAGGACCTCCACACCGGTGAGCCCAGGGGCTGCAGGCACACGCTTACAGCTGTAGGTAAGGGTGAACACATCGACGCTTTCAGAGAGCAAATTCAGACTGAAGAAGTATTACAGATAGGAAAATCTGCACGGCTGGATAAACTGAAAGCCAACATTGAGTGGCTACCCTGTGTCTAAAACTGCAAGGCATGAAAAAACACCCCAAGGCTGATATAGTTAGGGCTGTATGAGGAGGAGGGCCAAGCACAAGCTGCTGCTTCACTGCATGCCCAGCTCAAGGCGAAGCTGATGCCCAGGGCCTGCCCCTTCCCCAGCAGCTGCAGTGCCTGAGGGGCTGCCCATGTCCCCCAGCCCGCAGGGAACCCCGGCTCTGCTTGGCAAGCACATCTGGAACTCCGGAAATCTCTCCCAGCTGCAGAGGTGAGGATGCCCCCCAAGTGTGACAGAGAGCTGTCTGCCAGCCAAGGGCACACAAGCAGACTTCAACATCACCTTGGACCAGCCTCTAATTTCTGTGCCTCAAATTTCCCTCGCTGAAACAAGTGATATCAAATGTTTTGGGTTTTTTTGTATTTTGGGTATTTTTTTTCCTGTTTAACCTGTTTCATTTATGTCGTTTGTTTTAAAGAAAAAAGTCAGCACTTACTTTGCCTTTAGCCTTGCATTCTTCAGGCCCTGTTCAAGTGTTCCCTTGACCTGTTTTGCTTTTTGAGTTACCTTGGATTTTTCAGGGCTTTACACACACATGGGCACACCCAAATGACACAGGAGGGTGTTGGTCAGTAATGAGCTTTCTAGTCAGGGGAACCTGCCAGTTGAATTTATTTCTTTGTAAGACACAGACATTTTTCAAACACAGAAATTTGCTGACATAATCAGTAATTAAGAGTGCAAGCACCAATCAACCTTATTTATTGGTTTTATTATGGTGAAAAGTGTGCTGGTCACTTTAAAGAGCACATATGAAGACATTGTCACTGTCCTGAAGTGTCCAAAATGTAAATGTAGACGTGCAATGCCACAGGAGGCTGAAGCATCACTGGAAGAAGGCAGAGATAGGAGAGGCAAAGGTTGCAAAATAAGATGATGCCACTGATCAGCTATGGAACGTTCTTATCTTGGCATCTCAATTAGAAACGCAATAAATAAGCTTATTTAAATGAGATTAGAGCAATGGTTGACTCACAGGCAAGGTAACCACTCAGGAAAAATATGCATGTTAAGGAAATAATTCACAGCCCCTGGAAGCAAGGCACACGTGTTTACAGGTGAAATGACAAATAGACCACTGTAAGCAAAGCTGGAATAGGAAACATGGGTGAATTTATGAGAGATCACAGAGAGAAAAGCAGGCAAAGAAGAGTT
The DNA here is from genome assembly GCA_013390045.1 of Picathartes gymnocephalus. Taxonomy (NCBI): domain Eukaryota; kingdom Metazoa; phylum Chordata; class Aves; order Passeriformes; family Picathartidae; genus Picathartes; species Picathartes gymnocephalus. The sequence continues at coordinate 125,496 of WEKY01040244.1, read as the reverse complement.
CCACAGAATATATGTATCTATTGTATCTATTAATGGAAGGCTGAGGAAGGAAGAGCACTGTCAATTTGAAATATAGTACTTCTCCAGGAGTTATGTTTTCCTATTTTTAAGTGATTTCATCTCTTTTTCTTTTATGCAGTGAATCATCTAAAATGAACAGGGAAAGCTGACTGTACTATTAATTAGAGGAAAATTGAAATGTAAAGTGCTATCAAGTACACAGCACTAAAAACCTAGAAGAAGCATGCATATTTCCACATTTCTGTCAATTGCAGTAGTATTAAGAGTATCACCAGCTGAAAAGGAAATCACAACAAATATTTTCAATATCACAGTGGACCTTTTAGGCCTGAAGTTCTGGTAAAAGAAGTTGACTCAAAGATAGCATAATGCTGCCAGTCAGTCAGAAAAGGTCATTTTCCTGAAGAACTCTCTGAAATTTAGCCAGATTGATGGAAGAACACGGTGTGGGTCACCAGGCTCAAGAGCAAGACTACATGAGCAGTCACAGAGTGAGCAGCAGCTATTACTCCAACCAGGGACAAAATGGAAAACGGAGGCTGCCTGAGAAATTACCAGCTTTTATTTATGGTCATTTCTGATGGGAAGCACCCACAACATCAGAGATGGGATTCTATCCTAAAATGAGCATGGGAAGTAGAGTGTCCATTTGAAATAAATCAAGGGTCCAGCTACAAACATTACAGCTGACCCCTCTGTTGAGACAAGCTCAAGGGGACACTTCGGGTCCAAATCCTCCCTCACTTCTAGCAGAAACATCAATCTGAATTTGAATGCTATGGCTGGGGCCCATACCTCTTAAAAGGTTTTCCAGTTTGGTTTGGACAGGCATCCAAATCCCAAATAATCTGAACTTCCAATTAAGTTCAAAATAATTATAGCAGGACTTCCTGAAAAGCCCTGGTGCTTTCTGATTTTTAGTAGGTCAAGGAAACAGAGGACTGTGTATTGTGATACTTCCATCCCACTGAAAACTGCAAATCCATGAGTCCAAGTAAAAGACAAAAATACGGAAGATCTTGTCTGAACAGCCTCAAATTTCAGCAAAAGTTTCTGCTGGATTTTTCTTTGAGTATTTGTGTATAAACTTAACTTATTTCCTCCCAACAGACTAATACACTATGGTAACAGTCAGCCAGTGTTGGAGCGCTTCCCTCTGTATTCACATATGCATGTAAATAATTCCAATAATTTCCCTGGACACAAATTCCAGCTAATGGTTTGTTTCTAGCTATAATGTTTGTGCACGCTCCCTCCCCAACCTGCCATTTCAGTGATATAAGATTTTTTTTTATTTAATCTTGCAAACTGACAATGAAAATAGATTCCCGGGGTTAAAAAAAAAAAAAAAGAGGCCCAACTTTTTCCATCAGGATTCCCACCTGAAACAGTCCTCTCTACCTGCAAAGGTACAAGTCTGCATCTATCTGGCTGAGATAAAACCTTCTCAGCATTCAGCGTGTAGTTTGTTCCTGATGGGGCTGTTCTACAAAGAAAGACAAAGTTGTTTTGTCTAAGCACGCACAGCCCTGACTCCTCAGATTTCAGTGTCCCCCAGACTGCTGGAGGCCAAAGCCTGAACTTACTGGTGAACCTTCTAAAAGATAACTTACCTTGTATTGACATTTAGGTGTTCAGCCTAACTGCTGCCCACTACTCCTAAGAGTATTTGCAATCTCTATACAGCTGGTGAGTGACAAAACAGCCTCGTTCATGCTGCTCTTTTACATTTGCTAAAATGTTTCTGACTTACTGGATGAAGCTTGATGAGAAGAATTCATTCACTCCAGGGTATAGCTTCTATGACAGATATATTAAAGTGCTACCATTCTAGAAAGGAAAACTAAGCTTAAATATTGGCTTTGAGAGTGGCAGTTCAAAATGACAACACTTGCAAATGAACTGCTTGTACACCTATGTGCTTTAGCTCCACTCGAATAAAATAAGGTCAGGAGGGCTATTTTCATGATACACTGCATTCATAATCAATTTTAATATAATCTGTACTTCTGCTCAAAAAAAAAATAGAAGCTTTCAGAAAAGGTAGAACACCATTGTTTAATGAAAAGTATATAATAACTAGCTTGGCAAATGTTGTATGTGAAATTTCAACAGAAACCATAAATTATATTAAATGCCCAATAAAAATGTTCAATCAAAAGCTCATTTAAAGATACATTGTTAATGAACTGTATGAAATGATGCTTAATCAAAATCCGACACCTTGCAGGGGAGAGAGATTCCACAGGACCTCAGGAGCACTATTGTTCTGAACAAAAGATAACAATAGAACAGGGTAATTAATAGTCCGTACTCCTGTGGCATTCTCCAGGGAATTCCAGTTTCTAAATGAGCTCCATTGTTTTTCAAGAAAGCAGAAATTATGCTGTATGATACCATTAACGCCTTGAACTTGATCAAACATTAAAACATAATTTGTCAGGCAGGATTTGGTTGCTCCAGAGTATTGATCATTTCCCTGTTCAAAGTTATTGTGTGAAAAGGAGAAAAGACTTTCCTTGTAAAAGCTTGTTTTGCAAAAGCATTGCTGTGTCCTTGCCTTTTCTGTCTGCAATTTTGTAATTCTCAAATTGCATAAAACTAGTTAAAGAAAACCTCTAGGAAGAGTTCTTCATAACAGTGGTATTAATAAGAGATTTGGTGTGGTTATACTGATATGCACAACAGATTTTCATATTTGGTTCCTTTTCAATTGGCACCCTATAATGAGTATGTCATATTCATCATATATAAATTTCTAAATTTTCTTAGCCAAAGATAGAAAACACTACTGTTCCTAGCAGAGCAGGAGAGGGGAGTAAAGTACTACAAGGACAGAATACTGAAATACTCAAGCCATCCTAATTATTGGCAGCATTACAGTTGTAAATAGTTTCAAATTCAGTTCTGTGAGTATTTTTCCTCCCCTTAAATCTTCATTTCTTGGAGCAACTTGGAAACATTCATTTTCTACAAATGCAATTTTTCAAAACAGTCATAAGCTGCTATTATTATTAATCACGATATTCATGTTAGTACAAAAATGGATTTACTGAAGAGCAGAGGAAGCTGTAACCCCCTCCCCTTCTCTTCATCACAGCCTCCTACTCGGAGCTGTGTTCCTGCTCGCTCAGCCTGCAACGCTTGGGACTAGGAAGAACACAAACATACTATCACCAGCAGCGCCTGAGAAATGTTGGTGCCTTCAAAGTTTTGTTTCTTAACATGGAAGTCAAGTTTTCACACTGGACCTGTGCTCCCTGGGACAGCCAGCAGGTGCCAGGGAGAAGCTGGGGTGTGAATTTGTAGCCCGTTGGCAGTGCCATGGCTGCTCCTCGCACTGGCACTTGTCCCACCTTCCCCTGGGGACAGTCACTGGCAAGACACCAACCAGTACACCACAGATTCCTGCTTCTTTATCCCTGGCAACGTTTCTGCATCCTTAAGCACTTCTGAGAAGTTGTCCCACTCTCATACAAGAGGAGCAGCTCCATTTGTTGTGGTCGGAGGTGAGAAAGCCCCTGTGGAACGTTCCTTCTTCTGGTGACTTCCAAGTCTGACACAGTGCTAAGAAAACAGGTGTTCAAAAAATGGATTTATATTAAAGACAGTTAGATGTGAGATGTTCCCACTGTGAAAAGCCCCTTTTTAGTGCATTTTCTGCTGGACTGGAGACAGCTGTACTGAGATGAGCAAACCAGGCTGAGCCTGAGGCTGGGAAGGGTATTGTGTGGCTGCACAGGACAGCTTTCTCTGTGCCTCGGTACATGTGTCTCAGAGCAGAGAAATAGCTCGGATTATTAAGCTTGGAAAAGCACATTTGGATGTTGATTTTTTTTACAGAGGCATTACAGAGGCATTACTGTGTCACTGGCACTTAAAAGCTTCAGTGGTAGTGGTCTTATTTTGGTGTCTCTGGTGCTGGGACCCAGATTAAGTCAAGGAATTACTGTGCTCATTAATCTTTTTGTGTTTCCTGAGAAGGAAAAGATACTTCTTTTTCATTACTTTTGCTCCTTATAAATGAATGTACGTACACAGCAAACTGTGAAGAGATTAGATATGCAGCCAAGATAAGGTGCAAAAAACCCCCTCAGAATGTGGCAAGGGATATCTCTCATATCTCAAAGCTGTCCTTTAACAAGACCACTTTTTCCTCTATCCAGCTATCAGTTCCAACTCTTTCCCTCAAATTTCTGCACAGTAAATATGATCCCATTGCCGTCTTTATCCCTTAAATATCTAATCTAATTGCTGTTTTTATTTTCCCAACTAATAATTTAAATGGATTTTCAAATTTTTCATTCCAGTAATGAATGACACTACATATTTTCTTATTTTTAATTTCAGATATGATGCACTTTCCTCTTCCATTTTTAAACCTTTACTTATGATTTCTTTTTCATACCTTGCAGCATCTTATAAAATATAAAATAAAAAAATGTAATGAAACATTCAGAGGTTTCTTCTCCTTGTGGGTCTTAGGAGATGCAACATTGTGCTGAATCTCCAGCCTGCATTTTATTACTTCCAAGAAGGTGCAAAGAATAACAATGAACACCTACCTGCACTTGGAAGCTAACAAATAGAATGTGCTCAAAGGCTCTCTCACCTCAACTTCAAGTCACAGCTGGATGCCTTCCAGGCAGGGATGGGGACATTATATGTTGTCATTCTTTTTTTGCATATGGAGGTTCCACAATCATTAATTTAAATATTTAGCGCTCATACAGTCTTGATTTATTATTGGAGTGGACCAAGAGCTGTTGCATTCTAACCAGAAGGATTTGCTGCTGCCACCACAACCCCAACTAGCCATGCTCAATTTTTATTTTCTTTTAAGGAAAAACATGGTTTACTCTGTGGTTTCCTGGGCCTCTCTGGTGATTTCATAGCATATTTTCCCACCTATCTTGTTCCATTCCCTTTTTCCTGCCCATCGAGGCCTTCATTACAACATTCCTTCTCTTAGTCATACGCATTTCTTCTAGGTTACACAAGATGTTCATGTCCACCAGGAAACTAAATGAGATACCATCAGAAATCTCTGGTTCTGAGCAGTTCTAGCCCTCTTCCTCGATTGCTCAGGGTGGATGTTTAGGACCAGCTGCTGCACAAGTAGCCCTATGCAGACAAAACCAACCCTGACAGGGAGCACACCTGCACACGATGCTGGAAGTACCACCAGGGCACCACTCTCCATGGAAGAGATGGGTCTGGAAATGAAGGACTCTGGGAACACAGCACTTCCCTTGGAAAAGGAGAGGTTCTGGATGTTTGAAGAGCAGATGCTCTAAGAGACTTCTGGATTCAAAAGTAAAAAGGGCAAATGGTACTGATTAGTCTTTTTTGAAGTATGGAAAGATATCTGCATGTGTATATTAGCTGAAGAGGAAAAAATAGCTGGTGACATACCATTATCAGGCCTTTTAATGATGGTGTGTTATTAATAGGCTTAATAATTTCATTCCAAACCCATGACATTGGGTTTGGAATGAAATTACCTAAGATTCCTTCCAACCCAAACCATTCTATGGTTCTGTGGTTGTATCTTCCCATCATCCCAAAGGTAATTCCAGTGTTCAAAAGCAAAAGAGTCTGTAAGACCGTAACATTTGAGTGCATCTACAAAATACTTCAGGAGATAATTAAAGTTTCAAGGTCAGGTGTGTGCTTTTACTGATATATATAAAATATTTTTCACAGAAGACAAGTCCCTTGAAAGTTTATGAGTCAATCACAAACTACATTGCATTAAAAATAAATTGGGGTTCAGATGCAATGAATTTAAATATGCCACTCTTAAAACATGTAGAATTCCACTGAAAATCCAAGTCTAAACAGAAGACAATACTTTTTGGAGTGTTTATGTAGATAAAGAAAAAAAAAATCTATTCCAAAAGCAAGCAGACGAATCTGAAAACAAAGAGAAGTGGGAAGTATGTGGAAATACAAAACACAGATGAATGTCTAAAAAGGTCTGGCATATTGGAAATGTGCAGATCTGAGGGTCAGTGCAGAGGATTTGGGGTCACAGAACAGAAGGAATGGTGCAGTGGACGCACAGTGCTGCATGAAATAGAAATAACAGAAAGATGTAGCAGCACAGCATAGTCACAAAGGTTAGCAGCATAGAGAAATTACACCAGGATAAACATTAGTTGATATTTAGTGCACATAATGTTTTAACATCCATAAAGATATTTGAACAGGTAAAACTATTCAAGCTTACCACAGTCATTGCCTAAAAACCAGCCCCATTTTGCAAATTAGTCATGAATGTACAAGATGTGTGTATGCATTAAAGCAGATAAAATATTTACAATTCTAAATTGCAGATACAATGTCCCACTACTGCTTGCTTTCAAACCATGCTTGAATCTTAAATTGATCGTGTAGATATTAAGACTGGGAACTATTTGACTTCCATTGCTACCAGCATTAAGCCAGAAGACGTAATGGAAGGATACAGGGATTCATTTCATAAAGCCCAGCAGTCTCCTAGGGAATACAAGATTAAAGTGAATCCTCCACTATGAGTACCAATGAAATATCCCTCTTTCACTAAGGCAGATAGAACAGCAAGGCTCTTTGAGACTAAAATACAGACAGAAGGTCCATGCCAACACCAGGAAAAGGCATTCATGGGAGAGCAGTAACTGCATCTAAGTCCTTAATCAAGAATATGTCTGAATGACCTCACCTGATTGTACATACATTTATATATGCAATTTACGCTGTGCTAAGTATTTCAGATGATGGATGTAAATACAGCTCTAGTTTATTGTTCTGTGTATTACACGCTCTTAAATCTTATTGCTTGTCTGCACTGAGTCTATAAATTTCCTTTGTCTGCAGTGCACTTTCCAGAGGACACCGTGTCTCAGACACACAGTTTTGGCAAAGCCAGCTCTTTCTTTGCAAAGGCTCTTGGTAGCACACCTTCCCTCATCAGAGGAAAGCACCCTCAGCAGCCCCATCTGCCCTCAGGACATACAGCCATCATTTTCCTTTAGGATAATTTAACCAGGCTGAGCTCTTTAAAGCTCTTGGATTATTCACAAGCCCAGGCTGAGCCATATATTACACTGCTTGTTGGCACCACTGAACGAAAATCCAGCAGCAGGATTGTACCCTGGTGTAAGTGAAATCAGAAACCACAAATATAAGCTTATTCTATGATGAAAACACAGATAAATAGTGGACTTGTTTACATAAAGGCTTGGGAATAAATGGGTCCAAGACAACAGTCAGTAATTGATACAAACAAATCTCCAATTTTCAGGAAAACATGATGTGCAACAAAGAGGACATTTCAGCTGCACTTCCAGCATCAAAGTTATTCCTGAGCTTGACTAAAACCTTACTAAATTTGGCAAGGTTGTGGCCAGTCTCCAGATAATAATATTATGACTATGGAAATACAGCAATGGAGGTACAGCAATGGAGAGAAATTCAGATTCGGGGATGAATTCACTGCTGGCACCTGAAACAGAGTGTGGCCAGGCATAATCATACAGAGAAGTCACTTGAGGCAGGTGATGAATGCAATATAATCAAGGGTTTCACTGAAGCCACATCACCAGTTATGTTCTTTTCTAAATATTTCATCCGAGTGTTAACCAGAACAAATTCTCTGCATAGTGTATTTGCAGACAGGAATTCTTCCTCAAATCTGTGCTCATTCCAAACAAGGCAGTGATAGATAATGGAATGATATACATGAAATACTGGTTAGTCCATGATCACTGAAAGTTTGTGTAGCCATTTTTATTGTATGTAAAATATGAAAGTAGTCCCAGAATATATTCTTCTAAATTGTATAAAATGCATTCTTATCTTTGCCAGTCTGTATATATTACCTGAAAATACCAACATTAAACTGGCTACTGAGAATTTTCTTTGGACTGGGAATAGAAGAATATTTTACAAACTTAAATTAGTACCTTATTGTAATCTATGTACATCAGATTACCTTTCATGAATCTTTATCTTCCTATTAGATAAGATTTGCCTCTGTCTGAATTTTTCTGGTGCAATCCACAGAGAAATGGAAAGATTCAGGAAATATCTGTTACCGTTTAGTGTTGCTTGTACTCTGAAACCACCTTAAGGCTTGAATATATGAATATTTGCTCTGAAGTCGACATTAAATGTTCCTATTGAAAGTCAAAATGTAGTGCACAGAAATATCAGCAGAGTACTGTCTAAAACCCACCTCACTTCTAATTTCAAAGGGATTTTCTCTCTCAGGCAGGCACTGAGCTCCTGAAGCGATGATAATTTGGCCCCACCACGGCAGTGGGGAGAGCAGAGGTTGGAGGCAGGTAGGGGTGCAGTATTTTGGGGAGTCACTAGATGGTGGTAATGCTGACACCCAGACACAACTGTCAGTTCTGCTTAGCCAAATGCCAGGTGAAAATCTTCGTCCCCTACTGCAGAAGCAGCGTAGATGATTGGTAAAACCTTCCTATCGTATCCTTTCTGACTATAAATTATTTCTTAGCTATAGTGATTACCTCAGGCTAGATCTAAATTTTAAAATCTAAGTCTAGACTCCCCAGCCTTTCTTCTGGAACTCCAGCAGACAAGGAGATGCCAACTGCTCCCCTTCCAGTCTTTGTACCCTTGGACACAGCAAATTCCCCTAGGACTCTGCCATGGTGCAACCCCAGCTGGCAAGTAAGCCACACACAGGAGCTCCCTGTCTCCCCTTGGTGGCATGGGGGAGCGTACAGGAAGAGTAAAAGGGAGAAAACTTGTGGTTTGAGATAAATACAGTTTAGCAGGGAGAGCAAAAGCCACACACACAAGCAAAGTAAAACAAGGAACTCATTCATCACTTCTCAAGGACAGAAAAGTGTTCAGCCATCCCCTGGAAAGCTGGGCTCCATCACATGTAACAGTGACTTGGAAGACGAACACCATCACTCCAAACATCCCCCTCTCTTCCCTCTTCTCCCACCTTTATGTTCTGAGCATGACTGGACATGGTCAGGGATGTCCCTTTGATCAGCTGGGGTCAGCTGTCCTGGATGTGTCAGGGTGGTGCAAGAAGCAGAGAAGGCCTTGACTTTTCGTTGCTGCAAGCCCTGCTCAGCAATACCAAACCCCTCTCTGTATAGTCACTACTGTTTCCAGCACAAGTCTGAAACACAGCCCCATTTTGGCCGGAAAGAATTACCTTCTCTCCTCAAAACCTGTACAGGCTCTAATCCAAAAGGTCTCCTCATTTCCAACCATTTGTGAGTTCAGATGGACGTGGGTCCAGAAAACAGCCGTGGACATGGCTGTGCAGGTGGGACCTGCATGGTCTGTTCCACACGAGGCACCACGGGCTGCCAAAGGCCACCAGCGTAAGCAGCGACAGAGGAGGAGGAGGAAGAGACATCTTCCATCAGCGAGGCGATGGAGAGCTGCAGCAATGTGGGGAACTCCAGCAGGAGCTCTGGAGGTGGTGCCCAGCAGGTTGGGGGATCCTGTCTTGGGTATCTGCATGGCTATGGAGCACATCCCCTGGCTTAGATAAGCTTCACCTTATGCACAGATCCTGTGCACTGCCACAAGAAGGTACAAATGTCTGCCCCTGCCCTGCGTTTTGCTGAGGGATTCATTCTTTTATTTTCCAGCTGCACCAAAAGCTGTTGTGTTTGAAGCTGGTTGTATCTTTGTTGTTTCTGTTGGTCAGGACTGTACTTCTGAATTGGTACAGAGAATGAAAAGAGAGGAATGTAATGTATTGATTTTTTAAAACTTATTTATGACCTCTCTCAGCATACTATAATAAAAGTTCTGCATCAGAAAACTATGTTTTCATTCCTTCCACAACTCTAAGAACTTGGCGCATTCTTTGCAATGAAGGCAGTGATCGGTCTTCCTGCTTCTGCTACAGCAGTTCCAGTAATTTGTTGGTTTAATCCTCCATCAACAGGCAGAGTATGAAACATGCTATGAGGAAACAATGTGTCTGGAAATGTATTTATAAATATGCTAAGTGCATCTTCAGAAATTTTTTTTCCGATTCTTTAGCATTGTTTCAAAAGCAGTCTCCTTCATTGTTTCTTCAGAAATGCACATGCTCACCTTGAATAACTCATTATGAACTTCTGCACAAAGACCTTCAGGAGTTTAAAAGGGAAAAAATATCTGTTATTCAAAATAATCTCATCAAGAAGACAGTTTTCCTGTAGCCAGTCTGGGTGCAGTGTGAGTGTTTTGCAGGCGCATTCTCGCTGACCTTGGATGTAGCAAATAGGTGTAAATGACATTCAGGCCCCTCTGCTGCTGTCATTATGGGTTCTTTGTTATACTGCAGCAGTCACATTAGCATTACACTGAGAGTACAGTATTGCAGGTGAAAGAGAAAACTGAACCTCATGGATATTACAGTGTAACAGCTTTGGCTCAGACTCCTGAGGCACTGAGCCAAGCGATAACAAAATGTAAGTTAAATTAAATACAAAAAACCTTCCTACATTAGCATTAAGGATCTGACTTGCACTCCTTAAGAAAAAGTGTTCTAAGTTAAGTCTGCTTCTGTCTGAGTTTGGAGTTAAAGCAATACAGGCAATTTAAAACTCAAAAAATGGGCAATTGCTCTGCTTGGTTTTGTGTTGTATTTCACTTTAATTCTACTTTGGACAGTTTTAAACCCAGATTTTGGGTTTAAACCTCTATTTGTTTGATCATAATGTTTTTTTCAGACAGGAAAAATTAAGGGTCTGCTCTAGCATTGTTGTATTGATGTATTAAAATTTAGTAGATTTTGAGGCAAGAGATGACAACTCAGGAATACATGTGAAGAAAAATAAATTGCCAAATGCATGAAAAGAGTATATGCTGGAATACGGTTTCCAAAATAACCTTTTCACAATGTTGTTCAACTTGCATTAATTTCCAGAATTGCATGAATCCACTGTAGGTTCACATTTTTGCAGTAAGAAATATAATTTTCTAGTTGATAGAGTCTTGCTTAACCATATAATTAATTGGTAAACTTTAAAAAATGAGCTTTTATTTTAAAAGCCAAGGAATGAGAATTGCTAAGCATATACAAATTCCCCTAAGAAGAATGGAAGGACTAAGATGAGCAAAGAACTCAGTGTCAGGCTTGCTGCAAAACTGAACTGTATATCTGACCTGCCGTTCCTTTTTAACTACAGTTGCATGTATACAGCACAAGCAATCTAGGCAGCAAGTTTTGACTTGGAATATTAAAAAAAAGGGGATTGACAAAAACTCCCTCCTCTTCTCCAAAAGACAAAACGAAGAAAATACCAAAAGCTACATAATAATCTATTCTAGTGGCAGGGAAGGAGCAGGACTTAAAGGCATTCTTCATCCACAGCCATGGCAAAACTAAAACAGGATGCAATCAAATTACAATTCTAAATGTGTGGTTTTAAAAAAAAAAAATTCTTAGCTTTTTTTCTTTTTTACCAATTACCAGATCTTGTGAACCGTTATATTTCAGAGAAACGAGTCAGACAAGACGTTTGCTTAAAATTAAAGTGATGAAGAAACATCGAAATTATGTCCCAATTCAATAAAACTTAATAAAAATGAAAACAGAATACATGTGCTGACAACAAATAATGTGAACATGCTTAAAGTACACCAGGCAGGAGTCAAAAAGGACACTGAAAAACCTGCAGCCTACTGATAGCCTGAATGGCCGTGCACAGAGTGAAATGTTTACCTATCAACCTCTCCTATGGAAAGTTATGTATATGAAACCTATGGGAAATGATCTTAGCTTAAATTGAAATTGTTACATCCATGGGGAGACAAAAGTGTCCATGGGGCTTCCTTAGTTTACTTCTTATTAATTGAATTCTAAGTAGAAATGAAAAAAGTTGGCATTTATTACAAAAAAAAAGAATTTACATGAAGAGAGATAAATTTAAAACCAAAATTAATTTCTTATTTATATTGAATAACATCATTCCTCACAACACTGTATGTATGTTGAACATACTGTATGTATGTTCAAACTAGTGAAATGTGAAAAGGAAGACTTCTGTTTCAATATTTTTAATGTTTAAAAATTTGCTTTTGCTGACTGTCACAAACTCTCAATGATGACAGAAAAAAATTGTTCTTTCTAACCCACACTGTTTCTCCAATTGATCTTTGATCTCTTTTTTTTTTTTTTTTTTTAAATTGGGACCAAGCAGCAGGCAATAAAATGAAAGTCAATAAACAGGTCAGCTTCTCTCCAGCCCTGTGGGCATTCTTGCTTTTGTCTAAAGAAACCCTAAACCTCCAGTCATATGGCAAATGTCCTGGCAAAAAATAATGATGAGAACTTATAAAAAAAGATTGAAGTGCTAAAGAGTTTGAAAAACAGTATTTGTCCTTGCAATAAAAAAAAATTCAGATTGGTGACTGTAAAATGAAAAGGCAGCAGATCTTTTTCATGTACCATGCACAATGAGAGGCAGAGCCAGGCACCTGATCTTGAAGCCGTCCTGGGGCTACCTTGGGCTCACTGCCCATGGCCACATTCTCATGCAAGGGAGAATCCATGGCAATCCATCGGGTTTTGTCCATTTTCATAAATGCCAGCCATTTAACCTCCAGGTGAATCAGAACATGACTGCAGCATGCTGTCCAAATACCCACTGAAGGTGAAGTTGCATTGACATTTCACAGTAATTGACAAAAGCTCCGACCTCCAGGGAAGTGGTGGAGTTCTCTGGTGAGCTCATGTTTCCAGCTGGCTCAGGGGCTGACATGTCCTAGGGCATGTCTTCGATGCCTTCCTGTGTCTGGTGTCCCTGTGCCACAGCTGCTGTCCTTGCTCATGCTGGGTAGTGGGTGGGACAAGTCCATCCGCTGCGCACTGAGTCACCACGTTAATCAGCGCTGTGCTGCCTCTTGGCTCCTCCCTGCAGGGAGACTGGAAACACACTCGGTATCCTTGAAACCGGGATCCAAGGTGTGAACAGGATGTTGAGCTACTCATCCTCTGAACACTCCGATGCATAAGTCTCCTTAGAGCATCAGCTTAGCATGAAAATCCCTTTTCACCGACGTGCTTACGGTGGGTGAGCACTGCTGCCTCACTGATGTCATTCCCCTGGAGCCAGATGAGATGCACTGTTTGGCTGAAGGAAGCCTCTTGGCTGCCAGCTGATTTGCAGGTAGCACTGACCTACAAAGCCCTAAACAAGCCTTCTCTGTGTTCATTTCCTCTCCCTCTATGAGTCCAAGGCAATGAAATAGTTCAGGCACGCAGTTAAGGAGAGCGTCTGGTCTTGAGCAGAACTTTTACTCTTTTACACAGGGATACTTTAGTCACTTATCCAAAACAAGGAGGGGACAGACATTTCCAAAACTGAAATAGAGGCATCATTAAGAGTACAGTATACACAGATTCTTGCTCTGAATAGGTCGAGTAGGATGCAAGCTCCAAAAAAAGTGCAGGTTTTGGGGAGCTGTTGAGCAGTTGGGTTTGGGGTCCCTCTCAGACACCACGTGGGAGATGCAGGGAAGAGATTGGGGTAGAAATATGTGTCTTTGCACAGTCAGAGTGACATCAATGTGAAGTCTCTCATTCTCTTCTGGCCTGCACAGAGGGTTCCCCAATCAATACATCCTTAATTAAAGGAGAACCTTTGAGCAGCTTCATCTACAAGCTTTGGGCTGGCCCAGGAGGCCGTACAGCTGTGTCACGTCTCCAGGATTTCTCCCCATGCAGCAGTTGCTCTTGTAGGTACAACATGCCAAGCATAATCAGTTGAAGTAACCATGAGGTCTTCTGAGTGACAACCAGGCTCTTCCACACTTCCTTTCAGCAGCAACAGCGCTGTGAACAATCCTGCCAAGAGGAGGTGGGTGAGCTGCACGACTTCAAGTTGCAGCTGATAAATTATGAATTCTCCAAGAGGCTTCTGAGAGTTGAAAGTTGGAGAGGAAATGTAACCTCCAAGCATCTAGGGATCATTTAAGAAGGACTTTTTCCTGACAGTGGGAGAGACAAGATTATGTGCAAAGTGCTGACCTGAGAGCAAGTTGAGCACATCTTGCTTTCCTGGAAGGTTTTGAATTTGCCAGAGTTGTATGCAACCATATTAAAAGAAAACGGGCCTCACAGACTTTGGCCAGAAATGATCCTAAATCAATCCTGATATAATTCCCCTAACAGACCACAGCATAATTGCTTGTTTCCCCCATAACAGTAACTGAGTAATCCCCCAGGTGAACACTGCCAGAAGCCACTCCTGGGTAAGCTGTCCATCAAGGCAGACTGGCCCTCCTGGCTCAGGTTCAGCAGCCTCCAGTCCTGTATTCATTTACACTAGGAGACAATAAGGTTTAGCAAAATAGGGCTGATGGCAGCAGCTCTGGTAATCCTGCCCTAACCTGTGCTAGAATGACAGCCTGTGTGAAAATGCCAGCCCTTGCAGGCACAGGCTAGAGTGTTAGAGGTTTAATGCTTGGTGAACTCTAGGATGTAGGAATTCAAACTAAAAATGGCTGGAAAATCCCCATTATCTTAGTAACTGAGAAGTAGGAGGATCTTAGCTCATCACTTCCCACCTCAGCACCCCCAGTCTCAGCTTGTCCAAAAACCTCATTAAGGCTTCTTTCAAACTGCACCATGGGTCTGATGAATTAGAGAATTTATATTTCCCAATGAAGATTTCAGGGCAACTAGATACACTTGGAAATGAATTTGGTGTCTTGTTTTTGCCAGATCCTGGATATTCCCATCAGTTCATCAGAAATTCAGTTCAAGCCCCCTGCAGGAGGCAGGGTTTTCTGATACATGGGAAGTCACCTTCATGTGTTGATGACCCATTTAAAGTTCACTCAGAAGCACAGTAGAACCTGTGTAACTCAGAGAGAAACAACACAGTTAAGACAGAAAATCCAGATTTGCCACTAATGTAAGTGATGAACACTTCACTGGAGCACTCTAAAACAAAGGCAGCTTTAAAATTCCGGATCGTGAAGCCACACCCAGCTTTAGTTTTCATCCTCTAAACAATGAGCCACTGTCATCCTCTCACCATACCCAAAGGAGGAGAGAGGAAAAGGGAGTTCTGGTTGCAGAGCAATGCTTACGTTTGTTTATACATCCCTGATCTGGAGACAGATGGTATGCTGCTATACATCACCATATTCGATTCTTTGCCTTTCAAGGGCCCCTGAAAATAGAAATGTCTGCTTACTGGTTTGTACAGATGCTGAACTAAACACCAAGTATAAGGCTTTGTCAATTTAATCTAGAGGATGCAGCTACTAAAGGAAACATTCAAAATGCATTTGGAGGGATGGTATGAACTAATATTACAGGCTAAGGTTGTTATGCATAAATAGCATTTCTCTTAGAATACTCATGGCTTATAGCTGAACCAACATTCCAGTCTTAACAATTAGTTTGACCAGGCCAATCAAGTGGAACATTGGCCTGTGGCTCAAGAACAGAGCATCAACAAAACCAAGAGCAGCAGCAGCTGGCTGAGGGGATTCATGGTCTAAGTCTGTTCTGTCACTCACGCTGATGAAGGAATCACCCCTACAGAGGATGTTTCCTGCCTATCAGGATGAATTTAAAACCCTGTACCCCTGCAGAGCAGCTAAAGGGTCGTGTGCAGCAGAGGTAAGAGAAAGGCTGTGGTTTTAACCCAGCTGAAAAATAATAGCAGGTCTTCTCTGCAGCCTCAGGTAGGCATCGTGTGCTGCTGGTGAGGTGCAACGCCCCAGCTCAGTCTCTCCTGCCATGCCCTTGCCTGGTTGTCAGCCACGTTAGTAAAGCACACTGGAGCACAGAGGCACATCCTGCCTTCAGACACGCCAGTGTGCAGCTACACGCCATCACCCGGCCAGCAGAACACGGCAGCTGTGAAATCAGCAGCTCCTTTTATGTACCTGTTGGCTGAGCACAAGCTTTCTGATCCTCACAGCCACGCGTGGCAGGACGGGTCAGCTGGAAAGCTTCCTGCACTGCAGCAACCAGTGCCCAGCAGAGCTCGAGAAATGTCAGCTCTGCAGAGCGACCTGGCAGGACAAAATCATTCACTTCTGGCACAGGGAGAGTTTGGGATGAAGGCCTGACTGATGCTCTTTGTGCAAAGCTGAGCAGAGTCTAAAGTCTTTATAAATCCCCTGCATGATTTTAGAGCTGATGAAAACTAGACTGTCAGCTCAGCACAGGAAAAACTCATCCATGTGAGGCTGTGTGCCTTCCATGCCAGGATACAGTTCCACTGAGACTCAGAGGCCTTTTCCAAGCACTCTGCCCAGGGAGGGATTTCTCCCTAAATGAAAACAGCTCTCCAGTAAGCAAAACCTTCTAGAAATAGCTTGCATGACTGATGTGTCACACGGTACATCATGTACTGTATTTTCCCCCCCAGGTAATCTGCCTGAACAAAGACTTGCTTTTGTCCTCAAGTTCTTTTGCCTCCTTGTATCTCTCATTCTTCAGCAGTGCCCTCCATGCTGGAGAGACGCCGTGAGGCTTTGCTATATTGTGCAATGTTGTCAAAGAAATTTATGGTCCAATATTTTGGGTTTTTGGAAGACTGCTCCCTCCCCTTTCTGCTTTAACAAAGAATTTACTCTGGTCAAGGTCATGTGAATTTCAGCTGTGGGGATACCTGACTGTCAGTCTACCACAGTGTGGCCCAGACATGTACTGCCTTTGAAAATATGTCACAAAAAAGTATTAAACCCATACCAGCCTGCAGCTTTTTAATTCCAGGTTTGGCTGGATTTTCATGCTATACAGACAGAAATTTGGTAGTTGCTTCCGAGAGAAAAAAAAAAGAAAAAAAGGATAAAAATTGATAAGTTAGAATAAAAGCATGAATCCATATCAATCACTCACAAAGGTTTATACACAGATAGGTGTGTGGGAAAACTGGAAGAACTCAATCAAAACTGATGTGGAGAAGAAATGACTGGCTATATTGACAATGAGGGATAATAACTATAGAGATACATGGCAGGAAGACTTACAAAAGGGAGCCTCAGAACTAGTGACATAATTTGAATGAGAAATGTCTCAGGAAAACTTAAATGTCATTGCTGTTCAGGTTGTCAACAGTAATGCTGTCATTTAGGTAAAAGCTACATTATTTTATTACAAGCCTTTAATTACTGTTCTTGCATTCTAAATATGTTTTGTTAAGCTCAAAGTTAAGGTGACCCATTATTATATATTAAAGGTAAAATGGCAGCATAATAGCAGGCTAGTCCAAAAAATCCTCCTAGTATCGTGATGCATTCACGGAGCTCACCTTGGACAGCCACCCTCAGTGCTTCAGAAACACGTCAGGTCTGTTGTTTGGTTTGTCTGTTCCTGTTTGTCACATCTTCCCACAAGTATGAGGTTCAGCTTCCTTCCATACATCAAGGGCATGACTGTGTTTTTCTAAAGACTGTGGAAAGCTGACTAAAAAGCAGCGGCCATTAGTTCCAGGATGAGCTCATGGCAGGGCCCCTAGCCCTCCAGAAGTTAGATTTGATGGAAGGATTGCACTCTGTGCGCTTTTCAAAAAAGGGCTTCACACGTCAGCAAGTATGCCTTAAGGAGAGGTTGCATCCGAGATCTTTCCAGCCCAGGCCTCCTTAAGGACATTAATTCATCAGTCTCCTTCACAGCTGACAGCTGAACTGTGAACTTTGGGGTTTTTTGCACTGTCTGTGAGATTGTGCTTCCAAACCCTCAGACAATGCAGTGGAAAAAAACTGGAAAATGCAGTTATACCTTAGTCCCATCACATGACTTGTCTGTTCTTGACCCCAAGTTCACATTCAACTTAACTAAGAAAATGAAACAGATATATAACAAGGGAAATGGGCCTGGGGGAGGGGAGTGATAATGGCCACATGCTGCAATACAGAGAAGAACTGGAGCAAAGTATTAACACGTGAAAAATCACAATTCAAGGCAGGGATAAATCAGATGGGCTGCAAAGACTGCAGTGTATCCAAGATATTTTCTGTGAGGGAGAGAAAAGAGGCCATCCAGGGATTTGTAGAAGGGACAGGTTTCAGCCCCAGAAAAAAAAAGTTCTATTGAAGAAGTAACAAATACCACTCTCTGATCTAGTTTTCTTACTTGGCGATTTTTTTCTTGACCTGCTGCAATTTTACAATGAGCTCTACAACTTTGTGGCTGGTCTGTTGCTTGAAACAAACTGACTCATCAAATGATGCACGTTTACTGCTGTTTACACTACTGTAACAGCCTTATCTACAGTACAATAGTTCACTGCACTACCCAAATAAATATAAAAAGCTACCAAGTCAAATTTGTAAGTCAAAGCTACCAAAGATAGAAGGATACTCTCACTTTAGGGGGTCCATAAGAGAACTTGCATAGTGCACTAAGTCCGTAATAGACTTGGCGTGTGTTTTCCATCCAAAGTACAAAGGATTCAGTCCTTGCTGGATTTATCCATGTAGAAGATTCCATATGAGACCACTTCTGACTTCCAGAAACTTCAGTGTGGAACACAGAATTCAGACTGGAACTAGGAAGGATGTCAGGGAGTAAAGAACCTGAAATTGATTGTAAAACTACTTTTGCACATACCATACAGAAAGGATGTGGCAAAGTGGTGGGAGGAACTGCATAAAAAGTACGCAAAGAGCTGACACAAGCTGATATAAAGAATGTACTTGAGTCCCTCCAAAATTTGTTCCCCAGTCTCTGTACGGAGACAATTTTTCAGCGACATCCCAAATACTGTATAAGACTGTTTGAGAATAATTCCTGCATGTAGCTCTGCCCTGAATGTTTCAGGCTGTTTTGTTCAGTGCTCAGCACCAGGCAGGCATTTCAAGTGTGCATGAGCAGAAATAGGAGCAGGACGAAGTAGTTAATGGGAAGCATTTGTTATTGCCTAATTGCATCAAATACATCAGTATTTAAGAAAGCAAATTATGAATATAACTGACAGTCATGGATTTGTTCAAGGTTGAACACAGTCCTGGAGTCAAAGATTAAATATGATATGATTCATCATCATGAACCTGTGGATATAATGGCAACCAAGGAGTTTTTGACCAAGGAGAGAATTCATAACACACGACAACTCAGTTGATTTCCAGTTACTTTAAATGTCTTTTTTCTTTAAATATAGACCATCCATATGAATATCTACTCATTGTTCCATAAGGGTCACTTATCAGCCCTTTGCAATTATTCTTCCAGCCTGTGGGGCTCCATGATGCCTTTTTTTCTCCCGCTTTTGCAGCAGAGTTCTCAAGTGTTCATTTACAGAGAAACCCTCTGTAGTGAACAACCACAAGATTTAAATTCACATCCAGGGCTGAACTAGACACACAAAAAAGCAGGCTAACAAATGCAGGTTTTACACATAATAACGATAATGACCCATGTAAATGGGACTTGTAACAACCCATTACTTTGATGAGTAAGTGTTTTAGAAAATCAAAATCACTATTGATATAAAAAACGGATGAGAATCTCTTTGTTCTTGAGAGAAGTGAGTGCTAAGGTCTCTGGCTCCTAAAAGCAACAGTACTATTCCTTGCTTGGAAAAATTTTGCTCCATGAAATGTAGCTGCCCTCCATGCTGTGAATAGCTACGTTTCTTCTTCATTTGCACGAAGGACCTCTCTTAAAAACACAAAATATACAAAGAAGGGTAACAAAAATTACACTGGAGATGAAAAATAAATGACATTTAAATTTCTAAAATACCTTAAAATTAAAACTGAGCAAAGGTCACCGAAAGTAATTTGCATTAACAGGAATGAAACCTAACCTGTTGTGTTGACACCACTAAAAAACTGCAATAAAGAAGTTTTCATACAAGGTATACTAGAACATGATGTATAAGGACATATATGAAAAAAACAAGCCAGTTCTGAATGCATGAAAGGATTACTGCAGTCTTCTCAGATGTTCACGCTGACTTTTGAAGGGGGTGTTTTCCCCCTCCCAGGGCAGCCTGAAAATATTTCCCCATCTAGTACAAATAGGCCATTATATCGTGTATTAAACAAATCCAGCAGTGTCTGGTAGACTTGATGATTGCCTACTTTTGTGTCCTTTGGAGGAGTTATGCCACAAGCTCCCATTTTCCTGGCACTCCAGGAAATGTCTCCTCCATTTATGCACGGAGTTACTTCAGAGGAAACTTCTGTGCGAAAGCCTAACGAAAGCAGCAAAACTCATTTTGATGCACTCCTGATGTGCAGTGGGCTCTGACATAAGTTCTCACAGCCATTTCAGCATAAAGAAAAAAATCATTTCCATGTCTGCTTCTTTTATTACATATTAAACCTCAGCTCCCAAAACTGTGATCAGAAATAGAAGCAATGACCAATTCTGCTACGTGTCTTTGATAGTAATGGAAAAACAGAAGCCACACATAGATGCATTTGGAAAGAAGGTAAAAATACAGAAATGATCTTCTCAGTCAGTCAGGTAAAATCGTGTTCTGCAATACTAAAAAAAAACATATTTAGATTTCATTGTACAGACTGGAAAAATATTCACCCGGTGCTCACATTGAAATTCATGCTGACATGGCTGTTTAATTACTTACGGTGAATTAAAGGATCAAAGTCCTGAGGAACAGAAAGTAATTTCTCTTGTGCTTTAAAATTATGGTTTTTACTAAAACATGCTGAAATATTCAACTTCATTCCCTTTGCAAGTCAACAAACAAGGCAGGGGCAAAAGCTCCCTGTCACAGGCATTTGTTCTTTAGTATGAAATTAGTTTTCATTTACCTTAATTTGTTCTGTTTGCTGAGAATTACTGGAGCTATTAAAGCTGAGACTTGAATTTTAAGATCAAACTACTTTCTCATTAATTTAGCAGTATAATAATCTCACACACCAGTGGCATCTTCCTTCACCAACATCTACATATCTGCTGTTCATCTCTGGAGTGGCAAGCTGCCTGTATTGTCTGTAAATATGTACATTTGTCTGTAGTCTGAGGAGTTCATATAACATTCCTTGTGGCTGGGCCATCCCAACCCTTGGTCTCAACTTTCAAGTTAAAAAAGTAACTGGAGAAGTAACTTATTTGTATAATATCTGCTTCTCAGACTTATTAATGATAATATTAGAAAGATTTTCCAAAAGCAATAGAATGCAAGGCATAGTCTTCTCCTGAAACTGGACGTCCTGAAATGAGAGGCATTTGAAAGTTTTGCAAACAAAAAGTTTCTGCTAATGACCTTAGCTATCTTGTTTGCCTTAAATAATTTTTAATAAAACTTTTACTGTCACAAACAAGACATTCCCTGTCAAGAATCCTGACAGAGCTGGTCAAGGACTCCTTATTAATCAGGAAAGCTCACCTCCGACATCAGAACAGGACACAGGAGCTGCTGGTGGGTTCCCACTTTAGCACAATGGGACTGGGGAAGCTCTAGGCAGGTTTTGATTGCAAAAGACCAACTTTCAGATAACAACTGGGATGGAAGCCCCACAAAGAGACTCAGTCAATTAATTGATAGGGTCTTTGAACAGTATGATCTGAAGCAAGTGCTGTTACCACATCTGCATCAACATCAAACTACTCACACACAGGGGGATGACAAAAATGTTAAGATAAACCCCTGAATTCCCAGAAAAGAAAAGCCAGAGAGCATGATAGAAACATCACAGACAAGACAGCAAAAATCTGATCTCAAAATGAACATGAACAAAACCAGCATCAAAAACAGTTAGCATATGAAATCAAAGGATTTTACTACTGTACTACTCCACTGGAGAAAACAGATGACTTTGCAATACCTGTGGGAACAGATAAGCATTAATGACAGCATGGGAAAGATGAAAGAGATTAACCAAGTATTCTGGCAATGTGTCCTTCTCACCTTGACCTACAGTGCAATGCAATACAACTCACTTTTTGCATACAATACTTAACATGTCTCATAAAATGTTTATAGGGAATGTCAGCCAAGGTAGAGGAAGACTATAGAGAAATGCAATCCCCAGAGCAAGTCATAAGTAGTTGAGATAAAAGTTTGCACAATTTCCTGTTCTCCCTTTTCTGTCCTCACCTCTTGTAAAACCTGCAGATTTTTCTTCCTGTTTTCCACTCCTTTATGCCTGCTTTCACACTTTAATGTCACAAGCTAATGTGAGATGTCATGTATTTATTATTTTAATTTACTTATCACATAAATTTATTCTTCTGGTTGCTGCTGAGTTGAGTTCACAGCAGAAAGAAAGTCAGATCCCCTGCACCTTACAACCTCCCAATATTGTGTGACCCTGGTAAATTCAGTGCTGACATATTCTCAGAATAAAGGGAGATTTATCCACTATTCTGCAAGTGGAAGTCTTACAAAAAATTTTCTTTAGTATCTCTTCTCTACTCAAGACCCAGAAAATAGACATAGTTGGTTTCTCCTGAGGAGCAACCTAGGCTTTCTAGTTCTGCTGGTTCCTCAAACTGGAAGGAGAAAGGGAGAAATTGGTGGGGAGAGTGTGAGGAACAGCCTTTTTTTTTTTTTCTGAGAGGGTGCTGGTAAATAACAGGACATAGGTCAAACTGCCTCACCTCCCCAAGTCCTTGCAGTGAGACTGTGGGGGACACCACCAGGAGGAGGAGCAGGAAACGGAAGCTATTCCAGCAGCAGAGCCACGTGGAATGAGCGACAGGAAGTTTTCCCTTTTATAAGATCTAAGGGCGATTTTACAGCTGGGTTTAGATGCAGCTGCTGTGTGTGGAACAAATAAAGGAGATAGCAAAGTCTTGGGAGGTGCAGTGCATCCAGAGAGCCAAGTCCATCCTGTTTTGGTGTCCCTAACTCTGATGTCAGCGGAGCTGTGCCTGCAGGCATGAAGACTGACTTAGGCCCACTTAGAGCTGTCAAAGAGGCCGAGCTACACCTGGTAAAATGGGAAAATAAGGGGGGAAATGCGACAGGAATGGTCATAGACTACCATAAAAAAAAAAAAAAAAATCTGAGCAAGGAGCAAAAGCCAAAGATTCAGCGATGTGTTGAAACAAGAGGGCAATGGGGAGGGGTGTCCCCATGGTCTGTGGTGTCAGGCTGCAGGGTGATTGATCCCTGCTCTTGTGCCAGTGCCAGCCGGCAGTGAGCGCAGCTGTGGGAGGTGCACCCGGGCAGAGGGACCCTGCTGCAGTGTTAGGAAGTCTTCCCCTGAAAAGAGAAGGGTTTTTTTTACCTGAACTAGTTCAGTTTGGATGGAGCATCCCTGGGACCGGATGGCTCTCCGTGCAGCTGCGGCGTTTGGGTTAGAATATCTAGCGTTCAAGTTTCATTGTGAAAGGAACCAAAAGAGCCCACACCATGGGCAGGGATTAACCTCAACACAGCATGCTTCTTGTGCAGCTGCCCATCACCAAGATTGAGCAGGGTTTGCCTGAAATCCCAGTCTTGACAAGCACCAGCTGTCACATCCTTCTGGAACAAGATCTCTCCACCTGCTGGTCATCGTTTTTGGGATGTAGGAAGCCTGTAATCCAGCAGTGAGCTCTTCTAAAGTAGAGCAACAGCTCCTTGTTAAATAAACTCTAGTGGCTGCAGGTAGAGGGAGAGAAAAGGTTTGTGTCTTTGCACTCCCTCCATTTAAACAGGATTTTGCATCAAAAAAAATGCAGGAACCTAACCAGGAACCAAAGATACTCCTCCATTTCAGGGATGCATATTTTGCTATTTCTACCTGCTTAGCTTCCTGTATTGAGTGGGGCAGGAGAGCCTTCTGGGTGGGACAGGATGTGTCCAAGGATGACAGGGTTAGGGTAGTTGTGTAATGAGTTGGCTCGTCCAGCCATCTAAGAGCACTGACTGGGGGAATTGAGTCAAACATCCACAGTGGGTTGCAGAGCCCTGATTTTGGTGCTGTAAACAAGAACTGAGCGCTGTGTGGGATGAATAGTAGAGTATTAAATGCATTCCTCCACTTAAGGCTCGGAGTCCTTTCAAGGATTGTGTTCTCAAAAAAAAACACTTTTGCAATGTCTACTAGAGATATTAATGCGGCATAATTTTGAGATGTCATGACTTCTGCGTTGTTTTATTGGAAAATAAAACCTCTCTTCAGCCACTAATGAGAATGAAGTATTTATATTTAATAAAGTTTAAGTGGTAGTGGAGAAAAACTGTGCCTTAAATTGAGACTTCAGCTCCTAATTGGCCTTCTCAAACTGTATGAGACCATTTATAAGCTGAAGGAAGTCGCTGCAGTACCCAGCCATCTGTATAGCCCTCCATCTCTATTTTGCTTATGTGAATTATAATGGAGATTTACAGGAATCTATGGTCTGCAGAATATCTTTGTTTAAAATATAATTGCCAGGTGTCAGCACGAGTTCTCCTCTGAAGAGTTCCAAGCACTCAGTGCAGATAAATATTCTGGATGGCACTTTCTTTTCCACCTGACCAGTTATTGTCCTGCTTGCGTGCATGAAACGGGAGAGAGCAAGGCAGACCAGGAGGTATTTTGTGAGGCAGCAGAAAATAGCTTGCCAATTTAGTTATCATATTATTTTAAAACACAAGTATTAAACCTCTTATGACTAAATTTTTGCTTTTATGCAAAACAATGTACTGACAATGTACTGACAATGGTACAATGCATTATGTGTCTGCTGGGAAAATAAATGGAAAGATGAAAAAAAGAAGTCAACACATTTGACTTAACGCAAGGGTTGCTTTTATTTCTCACTTCATGTAGCCTCTGAGGACTTATTTAATCAATAATGGTATCCCATTTAATCACAATATTCCATCCCTTTTAATATGGGAATAATAACCACTCCCCAAAAGGTGTCTGGAAAGGAAGAAGTTTGTTGAACAGGTCAGTCTTGAGTCCTGCTACACTTTCTGAACATAGGTCTCCTTCCTAATGCTTCTCATTACACGGCAATCATCTGATAAGGCAGAGTATGTGCTTTGTATATCCCTGCTGGCAACACTTACATTTCTATACCACATGTATATTTGTATATACATGTGTGTGTATATATATGTATGTAAATACATGTGTATAAGTATGTACAAGCTGTAAAACAATAAGATTTCTCCTTTGCTGTTTGAATTCTGATATATTAATCTTGTGGTGGGCTCCTTGGAGGTGAACAGCTCTAGTGCAAAACTTCAAACAACCTTATTTTTACCAAGCTGTCTTCTTTTCACAGTGGTCTCTTTGAAGTATCTCATTTTACTAAGAAATTGCTTCAGAGGTGGAAGGTCACATTGGTTTTTCTTTCTGACTTGCTAGTTACATGCTGCTCTACTGAAGTAACAAGGTTAAGGCCCTGGAATCAAATATAAGAGCAGAATGTTTTCTATTTGAGGGAAAATGAAGATTCTTTTAGATCTGCTATACTGACTCACAGGGCTTGCACACCAGGATTCTTCTGCCATGACATCTGATTCCATTTTATGTATTTGTCAGGGCGGCTCTGCAGAAGACATATTCAGCTCGAACACTAAAACACACTGATGGCTGCTGAGGGGTACACGGATTTGGAGTCTCAAGACAGACTGCACATGATTCATAACTCCTACAAAGCAAGAAGGTTGTAGGTCTGTTAAGCCCATGGTAAATCACATACCAATAAGAGGTGATGAACACACTAAGGAGGTCAGATTTTCACTTTTTAGATACCCTTGAGCACATGGTACCAAAGTGTTTCATTACCCCAAGAAAAAACTGGTGGTCAAGCTGTGCTTTACAAAGGAAATAACTTGAAATTTCCACTCACTCATTTGGAGTGCAAAATCATGAATTTGTGCCCAAAGAACAGTGCAGGCACATTTTAAAATATTTACAACAAAATGATATTTACTTTTGTGTTGAGTTTTTTGACTGTCTTTATAATTTTTTCAGTGATTGCTAAGGTTTTACAAATCTAATAAATAAAGATGCTAAATATTTTCTCCAACTGATCATTATTTGTATTACAAAAATGTTCTAGAGTGCTAAAAGACAGATATGGGGTGGAATGCAAATGCCTAAGCACATCTGTTTATTGCTATTTTAATTGTCAGCAAGATGCTTTACTGAATGGGTCACCTATAGGTCTGTTGTTACATCTGCCAGCTCTACATAGACCTGTTAGACACAGGGGGTGTAGAAAATGACAATAAGTGTCTGTGTTAGAGTCCTGAATAGTCCTCTGGATCACCTGAAAGGTTTTTTTCTATAAGTAATTTTCTCTCTTTTTTATTTTTAAGCACGTATGAACATATTACCCAAAATTTGACAGAAGTAGACTACGTCTGAAAGCAAATTGCAAAGTTGTGACACTTGACATTTTATTGCATGTCAAGTTTGCCCCATGACATTCCCTCCTCTCCAATGCAAAAAATATGATGATTATGTAACTTGGATGAAAATTACCGCACCGTTTCAGTTCTTAAAAAGAATAGTATTGTGAAATTTTAACTAAACAAAGTCCTTGAGTACATTATTAATCCCACTAGAGAGAAACGGGACTGCTTGTGTGCTCCAAGATAAACTTATTCTTAAATGCTACAATAAGCTGAAGCCAAAGAAAATAGGTATAGAACAGAGACAAGAAAGACATGTTCGTGGAAATGTAGAATAAGAGGAAAAACCAGTGCAAGAAGGTGAAAGCAAGACATTTCAGTCAATCAACAGGAATAAGCATGGGGAAAGAACCTGAAACTATTTTCTGGGAAGGAAAATTTGAGATGTTCTTAGCTGATTCTCATTCAGATGGAGAAAGTTCTCAACAAATAAAAGAGAACATTTGCTGAAGAGGAATTTTTCACTAAGCTTTATGAGGTTTTCCTTTGAGATATTTCATCATATGAGTTACATTCACTCCATCAATGAGCTGCAATACCATAGGGTCTGTCAACCCCAAATAAAACAAGATGTCTCAAATAAACTAAGAAACTGAGATCGCCTGCCAGGGGACAGAAAAAAAAAAGATAAGTAATGAGGAAAATCATAAATTTTGTAGTAAATACGCTTGTGAATTGCAAGTTGCTACGTTCACTTCACAGAAAGGCAATAGTATGGATTTGTCAAGCAGCGTTTCACAGGAAACACTTCCTTCAGCTTATAGTTTCTGCTACTAATGTGGTTTGTTCTGGGTAATGCAGTTAAGCTCACACGTTTCTCTGAGCAAAGGTAAACCCCACTGCCTTGGTCCTTGTTTGTACTGTCAGGGAGCTGAATCATGCAAAGCTGCAGTGAACTCGCATGTGCTTCAGAGGTAAAGCTGAAATTCCCATCTCTTTTTCCAGCTGACTTCCCCTCCAGCTGTTACCCACCTACCAGTTGTTCTTTGCCAGCAAACTCCTTCCAAGGCTGCTTTCTAATCCAGATGTGTTAAATGATCCCTTTGGCATTCATAAACTAGCTAGAGGACAGACAGCAAAGCAGGAGATGGAATACTGTATGGAGAAGAAAATTCAGATTAAAATGTGCCATATAGTCATGGTAGATCATTCAACCAGCTGGGCTAAATGTCAAAGTGACTGACACTTAACTCATGCAAAACTCCCACAGATTGGAATAAGAGTGATGCATACATAGTGACTTCAGGATCAAGTCTGTTCTCGGGAGCTTCCGAACGCTCCACTTCTATTGCAGTCCTGGAACACACTCATCAGCATCCAAGAATCTGCCCCAAATCCTGGCTGTGTTTTGCAGTGCACCAAAGACTGTTGAATTCTGATTTTATCGCACTGCTGAACAAAATCTTTTTTTTTCTAAAAAAACTGACACGTATGTTAATAATGGTTTTTAGGAAAATTTAACCAATAGAGAACAACAAATACAGATCACCTGTGGTTTTGTGTAAGGCAGAAAGAAAATATGCCAAAGATATGGTCACCAAGAAGCTGAAATACTGTTGTCCAGAGGTTAATTGCTTTATTTGTAGCCGTTTGGTGCCTAAATCTTCTTGTTTTCTTACTAAGAAACAGTGTAAATAACACAGGAAGTTTATACAGGTTTTCACCCTGCACTGCTCTCACCATAATTCTTTCAGAATCAAAATCTTCTGGACTGGCAAAAACCCTCCGTTCTTAAAATAAATTAACTTTAATAATCACGCACATTATGCACAATAAAGGTGATTGAATATTCGAGCACCACAGCTATGCAGTCCACATGAAGGCCATACATAGTTCTTTGTCTCAAGTAACTAACCTTCACATAATGCAACTCAAAAGTTTGGAACCTTTCCTTTTCCGCTGTTTCTAGGAGGAACCTCATGAAGCATTCTTCATTTCTGCAAAACTAGAAAAAACTTTAGCACATTTTTTTTTTATATTGCCAGAACTGCTTAAGCAATTTTTTGAAAGAGAAACATCAATAAAATTAATAAAAAATATTATTTTATTTAAAAGTAAAACAACTTCTTGTATTTCAGGATAGGCAACAATGTATTTCAACTCTTTCTGAATTTGATTCCATCACCTGCAATGCTACTCATTGTATTGTGCCCTGGAAAGTGAGAATAGATGAAGATGGAAAAGGGAAAATTTTGCTTTCCTCCATTGTCCCTGCTCAACGTGGCAGGTGCCTCTGTCACGTTACTTACATGAAGTCTGTACCTACCCCAAAACAAACTGAACCACCCCATTTGATTCAGACAGGAGGCAGTAATTTAGCAAAACCCTTTCTCCTCAGCGTCTGTGAGTGATGGAGAGAGGCGAGTTTCCCTGGTAAACTGCAGAGCTACAGAGTTTCAGCTCCTTACCAGCGAAGCGGGGTGTTCATCGCTGCCGGCTCCAGCGGAGCGCGGCCTCAGCGGAGCAGAGCGCGGGACTGCACCTAACAAGCAGCTATAATTCCCTGGTCTGTTGGTTCAGCAAATGAATGCACGTTCATTGCTAGAAAAGTAATCTAGTTCTGTCAGAAATATCTATGGTCTGTCTTCTGCAAAACCTGTACCATTAGCACATAACCCAGATCCTTTAACAGTTTCATCTTTTTCTGGAATTTTTTTTTTTTGGGATAACACTTCCCTGAATGTGTAGTGTCAGCCAACTGTACATTTTTTTTTAGAATCTCAAAGTATAAGTAAATGCTTCAGTGTTCATATGAACCTGGGTTCTTACTTTCTTTCTGAGGGTTGCAACCCTCCAAGGATTTTCGGCTGCTTTTCATAATTACTTCTTTTTTTGGTGCTCTTTGCAAACACTTTGACAGCAGCTCTCACTTCACACCTGGACGTTTCAGGAGCAGCAACCTGACAGCTCTCTTTGTCTTCAGCCGAATAAAAATGTATAGTCAGTTTTCATGACCTCGCACAGAATTTCACGCAGGGCTGCCCAAAAGGAATTCATCAGCTTTTGCGTTTCACCCCAACTTACACTGCTTCAAAATAATTTCACCTCTGATGCCCCTTGCAGGTTTCAGTCGTATTCACAAACTCCAGCTTGCCCCAGTGCTGGCTGCCAGTTCCATAGGAGCGCTGGCAGGCAGGAGAGCAGCCAGGGAGCGCTGAGGGTGTCACAGTTTCCAGAGGGACCAGAGTCAGATGTGCATCTGCAGCACCGCCAGCCCTGCTGTAACTGCAGCATCCTCCTGCACAGGAAGGAACCTTTGTTCCTTATGAGAATGTTTTATGGTTAACTGAAAATCAGAGAAACAGTAAGTTAACATTTGAAAGTTGTATTGGTATATTGCATGACCTGGTTTTCGGTACCTGGGTGAGGGGGGCACAGAGAGGTGGCTTCTGTGAGAAGCTGCCAGAAACTTCCACCATGTCCAGCAGAGCCAATCCCTGATGGCTCTGAAGATGGACATGCTGCTGGCCAAGGCCAAGCCAAGTAGAGATGGTGGCAATGCCTCTGTGATAACAGATTTAAGAAGAATTCAAAACAAAGGTCGTGGCACAGTTGTAATTCCAGCCAGAGAAGAGGAGGAGGTGAGAACATGTGAAGGAAACCACATGGAGGCACCAAGGTCAGTGGAGAAGGAGGGGCAGGAGGTGCTCCAGGCCCCAGAGCTGAGATTCCCCTGCAGCCAGTGAGACCATGGTGAAGCAGCTGTGCCCCTGCAGCCCCTGGGGATCTCCAGGGGATGCAGAGATCCACCCGCGGCCCCTGGGGATCCCCGGGGGATGCAGAGATCCACCCGCGGCCCCTGGGGATCCGCGGGGGATGCAGAGATCCACCCGCAGCCCCTGGGGAGGTGCCCGTGCCGGAGCGGGTGGGTGCCTGGAGGAGGCTGTGATCCTGTGGCAGACCCGGAGGAGAGAGGGGGCCCCGCTCCCAGGCTGGAGCAGCCTGGCCTTGGAGCTCTGCACCCCGTGCAAAGGGAGACCCACGCCGCAGCAGTTTTGGGAGGGCTGTGTGCCCGTGGGAGCGACTCGGGTTGCAGCCATTTGCACAGAGCTGTTGCCTGTGAGATGGACTCACACTGGAGAGCTTCATGGAGAGCTGCGTCCCGAGGGAGGGACCCCGGTGCAGAGGGGAACGACTCCTCTCCCTGAGCAGTGGGAAAAGCCCCAGGTGGTGAAATGACCAACAACCCCATTCCCTGCCTCCTTGCACCGCTGGGGTAAGAGGTAGAGCTGGGAAGGAGGGAGGGGTGTGGGGAAGGTGTTTTTAAAGGCTTGTTTTACGTCTCATTATCCTGCTCTGGTTTTGTTAGCAATAAATTCACTTTGTATCTCGAAGCTGAGCCTGTTTTGCTCTTGAAATTATTTGAGGAGCGATCTCTCCTGGTCCTTATCTCAACCCATGAACCCTTTGTTATATTTTCTCTCCTCTGTCCTGCTGCAGAGGGGAGTGAGTGAGCAGCTTTGGTGAGCGCATTGTGTCCAGCCAGCATCTACCCACGACAAATGTGTATGCTGAAACCAAGAAAAAACCCCTACTTTTGTATTAGCATCTGTTTGCTTCAAAACCTAAGAAATGAAATTTCATGTAAAGAAGAAAATTGTTTTGATTTGAAAAAACATTTTCTTTTATGTATCTTTCTTCAAGCAAATAATCATGGTTGCAGTCAACATACTCAGCCTTCAGTTCAATTTTCAGAGGTTGGCTGAGAATTTGTGGAGAAGTGTTTGGTCTCCAGTCTGCACCGGCGAGCAGCTGATTAGCACAGTGCAGCACCTTTTTCGGGAGCCACTCTGGCAGTGACATCATGGGTGACCCTAAGCGTGAGGGAGAAAGGAACGGTCTTGTGGTTGAGGTGCAGAAGCCGAGCACCTCAGTCCTATTCTTGGCCCCGCCGCAGATTTCCTGCACGGTCTGGAGGCAGTGACATAATTTCTCTGCCTCCATTTCTCCCTCTCTGAAGCCTGCCTATGTTTTTGTCACTGCAGTTGGGGAAGACCTGCTCAGGGCAAGGCAAACCAGCGCTCAGCCGCCTCGGGTTTGCAGTTCCCCCTTTATTTCAGCAGAGACACCTGGGGACAGAGTGCAAAATGCTCTCAAACTCGACTAGTGGAGGCTGGAGGCTGGGTCAGCAGCCCAGACTCTTCTGGGATGCAGAGGATGTGAATTCCACCCAGCTGATGACAGAAACCGTGGTGTCAGGAAGATAAGGACGATCAATATTTCACAGCTGGTTCTCCTCTCAAATAGCAATGAAAAGCTGCAGTCTTGAAAAGGTCACCAAGGCACAAATCTGGCCGAGTAAATAAATTTATAGGTTGCTATTAAAATGTTTTTTATGTTTAAAACGGAATGGTTTTAACTGAAAAGAGATATTTTTTTTCAGTGAGTTCTTGAACAGCCCTCAAAACTGACATGATGGTAAATGTAGAAGTACAAAGCAATCCAAGGTCTGAAATTTAACTTGCACATCGTGTTACCAAAAAGCCTAAAATTTTCCCTTTTGCCTTTCCTATCCTGATGAATTTAAATTAAAAATCACATAAAGAAGAAAACAAACTGAAATATTTAACTGAAACATTGCTTTTAGAAAAAAATCTACTTTGAAATAAGAACGAAGTACAGAAAATCACAAGAGTAACCTGTTCTAATATTTTCTGTTGTTATCATGGTGATTTTCCAACTGAAGGGATTCTGATGTTGCACATAACCATTAAGTAAATATCCAGAGTTTTGGATCTATAGCTGAAATTAACTCTGAGAGCAGTTTGGTGATGAGTATCATTACTTCCCAGATCCTCAGTTGTCCTGAAATGACCTTGAAAAGAAGCATCACAAAAATACATTGTAGATTTTATGAGGTCAGTTTCAATTATATCCAGTCTGTTACTTCTAACACACTTTCCTCTGAGTGCTGTATTATTTGAAAACTCTCCTTTATATTTCCAGTGATATCCTCCAGTTTTTTAATAAAATTCTTTTGAAAATGCCTATTTATCAATAGCAGGCGTAAGTCTGATTTTTGCCTTGGGAAACAGTGGTATTCCTGGAAGAATTACTTTAGGTAGCTAGAAAGATTAAAAACATAATTTAGTCTTATACAAACATGAAGTATGACTATAAAAACCTGCCCTTCTAGATATATGATTTGTTCTTTGGCCAAAATTAAAACAAAGAATGAAAATACTTAGCTAAAAGATGCACTTCTCATCTTCTCCTTGCTCTTTATAGCAGAAATCCACTTCTCTTTGCTTTCTATATAAGGTATTTTACATCATCTAGAATTATGGCCAGGGCTGTATAAAGGTTGTGTCAGCATTTCCATTATAAAACCATATTTTAGGGGGTTTATAACTCTGTCATAAAAGCTCCCTCCACACTGAAACTCAGCATGCAAAATCCCAACATGGAAATTTTTTTTTATCATTGCCATTTTATTTAAAAAAAAAAGAAAAAACCCAGAAAAATCCAGACACATTTGGCTGTTTTTCAGTTTTCTGAATAACACATGATATTAGATGATGGTGTATCCAAGATATACCTGGCTTCCTGCCACTAGAATAAGAAAGGTGGCTACAGGTAAAAATGGGTTCAGAAAAGACAAATCCCATCCCAAAAAGGAGAGGCACATAAGTCCTGAAAAGTTAAATGTTAAATCTCAGGAAGGCCTGCCAATTTAGTGAGGAGCAACTTATTAAAGGAACTCATTAAAGGAATAAAAGTTAATAATAAAACCTTTTTCAAATGTTTCAGGAGCAGGAAGTCTGTCAGAAAGTCAGTGGGGTGAATCCCAGATCTGAGAGAAGAAAAGTTCTTGGTGGCAATAAAACTCTCAGAAATGTTACATGAATTATTTTTATTTGAAACTCGTCTTTGTAGAGTCAGTCATGCAGGCTCCCAAACCAAAGCTGAACTCTGGGAGAAATGAATTGAAGGACCTGACTCAAACAGGATCTGTAGAAGAAGCGTTTTTTCTTTTTTAATTTTGAAAAAGTTAGAAGTGTTCTATTAAGAAAAATGGTACTCATCCTGAAAAAGCTGAAGGGACAAGTTCAACTAAATTGCAAACCCTAGTGTGGAAATTATCACTTAAAGCAGCCTCTGAGTGTGCCAGCATCCCTACAAGACTGGAGGATAGATTGATCTTTGCTTTGAGCCGGGTTGGAGGATCTTGTGGTCCACCTACTTATAGGTATTTTTTTTTTCTTAAAATTATATACTTATATCCAATGCTTTCTTCCTTTTATGGAAGCTCAGCTTCTGGTGACCTACATACACCCGCTACACAAGATTAGAGATACCAATACAAAAAATAGATCTTTCTTCCCTTGCTAGGGCTTCCACCTAACATCTGCTAGACTGATTGTTTTCACCAGGAAGTGGCAAAAGAAGCCATTTGTTTGTGATAATATGCAAGAGATCAGTGTGACACGTTCCTGCTGCCTTTGCACCGCTGAGCCCTGTGGTCTGGTGAGTGTGGTCACCGTGCTGAGAGTCACGGTGCTGGCAAGGGGAAGTTTATGTATGTTACATCAAAAATCCACCACTGAGCAAAGAGACCCCTTCCATGACTATATTTCTGGCTCAGAGGAGTCTGTATCCATGTCTGCCTACGTTAAAAGGGATAATTACATTAATTAACATCCTTAATCCTTTTGAAACAGATTCACATCTGAGGCTGACTGCGAGCGTAGCCCTCAAGAGTGGGTTGTACTCTGAGATCACCCAGGGCTGTGGAGCTGTCTCAGCCACCACGGATGCTTTTGAAGAGGACTGCGGCAGTAGCAGGGGAAGAGTGCTGTGCCATGGCCTCTCCAGCCCCTGCAGGCGGTGCCTTCAGCTTCCTGGGATGCTCCATCAGCCCTCAGCTCTGAAAGTGAGGAGATCTCCAGCCCTGTTACCGTGTCTTTCTCGTAAGAGACGACCCTCTTGGAAAGGATTGGTCACAGAAGCAGACAGTTCAAAGTCCTGATGCCAGGTCATGGGTTAAAAGAACTTGCTTTGCTGTTTCTGAAAAAACAACTTCCGAGCTATAGGTGTTGTTGTCATGTAGCTTCCTTCACTGTGAGACACTTAACTGCTCTCCATTCCTACAGAGAGTTGTTTGAAGGGTGGGAGCGTCCTCCTCCCCAGCGCTGCAGCACAGTGTCACCCACACAGGCAGCGTCCTGCCCGTTAATTGCAGTTATTGTCACTCTGGGAGAGCCCTGGGAAATCGCAGAGCAGCTCTGCTGTTTCTGCCGCCTCCTGCAGAGGAAAACAAATCTTGTCTGTTTTCTAATGGTGTCCCTGATTACTTCTGCTTCAAAGCAATTTCTCACAAGCTTTGCTACTTGCTTTGGGTGTTGTTTTGGTTTCTTGGTTACACATCTACCAAAGCTTACTCCTGTGCAGGGGACAGGTGGGGATCTCACACAAGGAGTCTGCCATCCAGTGCAAGACTGCACCTCACATCACTGATGCTTCAAGTTAGGAACCCTTACTTTTTTTATTACCCTATTATTATTTTTTTATTACTCTTCCCTACTTCTACTTTATGAAAGACCTCATATAACTCTGGTACAGAGAACAACCCATATCTTCATTGAAAAAAAAGGTTGGGCTTTTTTTCTCCCCCATATCAAAAATGTGGACAGTGTGCTAGATAACATGATGAAAGGCTGTCCTTCATGGATGGTCTTGGTCTTGGCCATAAGACAATCACATTCTTTCCAGCGGGAGTGTGGAGACAGAAACAGGGATCTCCAGCTCTCACACCCACCCACCTGAGCAACTTCTGACAGGGATATTCATTGATAGCAATGCCAGTTCCTCATTCAGCATCTCCTGAAAGACAACACATTTTTTAATTATGGTTTTATGACCTATCTTCCTGTAAGAGTGTTTTTGACATTTATGATGCAGTGTTTCTCCACAAAATTCCTTTCCCAGAGCTGCCCAGTGGTTAACCCAGGTTTTCATGATCATATCTGTTGCATACTTAGGCATGAGGAAATATGTATTCCCCTCTGGTAGGGAGCAAAGAAATTGTTCATTTCTCTACTACTGTCACATTATCTCTCAGGCAGAGTGTGTGCGTTCTTCCCAGCCTTCAGGCAGGATCCATATGATCCAAGTGCAAAACACACCCATGCTAGGAAAGACAAGGAGTTAAAGAAAGAAGTTGAAAATGCTGCAAACCTCTGAAAGACTTCAGTGATGCATTTGCTGTTCAGCCTTTTAATACTGCATATCATACTGCTGGTTTAGTGCTAGCTGTGCTTTCTCTTGTCCTTCACAAGTATTTTATGAGGACAGTGCCAGATGGGGTTTAGCAAATAGTGACACTGCAGCAGTGTCAGTGGGGTCATCTGCAACCTGTGCTCATCCCATTGGTGATTCTGCTTTCTTAGTGACAAAAGTCACAGTGGATTGGTGCTCAGGCATACTGAGAGATTCCTCTGTCACAGCACTGGAGCTTCCCAAAGCTTTGAGGAATGCTCCTCTTTCCCTACAGCCTGCAAGGGCCAGGCAGCATGGGGGCCTTACCAGACCTGAAGTCCTTCCCTGAGGGGATCCTGGAAGCAATGTGAATTTAGATGATTAATCTGAAGGATAGACAGAGGATTTGGTGGTTGCCCTGGAAACTGAGACCAGAGTCCAGACTGTGTGTTAGAGAGGAGGCCGGGGTTGGACAGGTGAAGACAAGAGCTGTCATGAGCCCAGGATTATCTTTGGATGACCTACAGCAGATAAAACAAGAGACACATGGGTGGGAAAATAGTAACACTAATAGGGCACCACATTTGTTTAACGCAGGCTGTGAAGTTTTTCTCTTCACAGTGATTAGGACGTGAGGACAGGATGACTGCACTCCCAAAGAGCAGTCAAGGACAACCTGTGGGCAGGTGAGAGAAGGCTTCCTACCTTCACACAGGGCCCAGGAATCATGGCTCCTGAGCATCATAACCTGCACCTGAGAAAGCAAAACTCCTCAAAGGCTGGTGTATTTAAGAAATCTTTTACAGATAATTTCTCTTCAAGACAGTTTCTCTTGGTTTATACTACTTGAATTGCAGTCCTTACTGTAGCATAGGGAATGAAAATGTTTGATTTTCTTATGACGCTAGATACTGAAATCTATAAAAGGAAGTCCCCTTGGATAGAAGAAGGAAAGAATTAACAAACATCATAAATTCTTTTGATTTCTGCTAATACTGTATTTGTTA
Organism: Picathartes gymnocephalus; assembly: GCA_013390045.1. Classification (NCBI taxonomy): domain Eukaryota; kingdom Metazoa; phylum Chordata; class Aves; order Passeriformes; family Picathartidae; genus Picathartes; species Picathartes gymnocephalus. Next base: position 89,009 of record WEKY01040244.1, on the reverse strand, counting down.
TCATGGACAGAACCCTATAGTACTGTACCATCAGAAGAAAGCCTGCATTTGCTTTCTGTCCCACCCAGTTTGTTGTTTCCTGTATTTTGGCACAGCTCCAAATCACAAATCAGAAGTAGCACTTCAACAGAATAAGAAGAGTGGGATTGCTCATAGTGGTAAGTAGTGGTAAATCAGAGATTAAATGTGGAGGGGGGGAACAGTTGAAATAAAGATTACTTCAGATAGCTATCTCCTTTATTTTTTCCACTGTGTCACAAAAAAAATACTTTTTAACTTCTCATTTGCTTACTGTGTTTCCCTGAAGCCAGCTCTAGAATAGAGCATTCAGGTTTGTACTGCTATATGATACAAGGTGGACACTACTTGTAATGGTGTCATTAATGTGTGCAGGAAGAGTTTCTTCCTACCCACCCTGAAATATATAATCACCAGCTGTTGAAGTGCAACTTTCCTACAACAAATCCAGAAGCAGAAGGGCTTTTGCAGACACAGGTACATCACTCACCCCCTCCTCCTGGCACAGGCTGTTACAGCTCTGCTGGAAAACACTGATCCTGTAGATATGGTTACATTGCACATTGCTATGTGTCAGTGATTCATTTTCTATCAACTACACCAGCATTAAGGAGGAAAGCCTCACAAAACTAGGTGAAAACCAGCCAACAAGGTTAATTTTAATTATAGGATGGAAAGAAGTGCTTTAATCCTTCCTTAATATGTGGTAGAAATACTGAGAATTCAAGGCCAAAAGCAAAAATGTTGCTGTGTTTGTGAAATCACAGCTCCTAATGCATGTGAGAAGACTTCCACAGGAGGAGAGCAGCCCCCCGGGTACTGTCAATCTTAGTTATTCTAGGGGATTCAGCTCTGGAAATCCAAGTCAGATAGGAATATCCATGTCAGATAGGAAAATGTGCAGCAAGTAATTGATTAATCAGTATTGCGGTTTCCACTGTATAGCAAATGATTAAACAGATTGATCTGAGCTTTGAAGGAACAGCAAGTCTTCTGTTTTCTTGTGGTAAACCCTTTCTCCATTGTGCTATCCAAGACATTGCCCTGTATGTTCCCTTCATGCTAGAAAAATCAAAAAAGTGCTTTTTCTATCAGGAAAGTATTAGCAATGTCATTAATGATCAGAACAAGAGATGTAAAAATCAAACTTGTTTGAGTTGAACATTTATAGAAATTTGCTCAATGAAATCAATAACTATTTCATTGTGTTGTTATTGGATTGGTTTTTTTAAGGCCGGTGTCTTTCTTGAAAAATATGCTGTGACATTAATTAAAAGTTAAAGGTGAAGTAAAAAATTAATCAAAAGTTATTTATGTGCTAGAATGTTTGTCCAAAGCCTGAATTAGATAACAATAGCAGCTGTTTACTTTGCAAATGGAAACCAGTACAGCTCAATTGACTGTAAAAGTGAATGTCAATCAAATTTCACACCGAAGGCTGCCGGGAGTCAATGCAATATACAAATTTAAAAAATAAATATTACGTACACCTGATTTTAACCTATTTTAACCATGATCTTCCTGCACTGTCTCGTAACACATATGTGCATCTGTACATTGATTGGTTAAATCAAAAGGAAAGGCCTAAAAGGAAAGAAAATACATGACAAATTTAAGGGCCCATGGTGGTGGATATCATGGATTGCTCAAAAAGGATGAGGAAGTACAGTAACATCAGTGTACCCCCCTGACCTGGAGATATTTATTTGATTGCATCAACTTTTCTGTGCACAACTACAAGCTTTGAGGTGCTGGGTATAAGACAAGGGAGGGAGCTGGCAGCAGCCAGAGAAAGCAGTGAAAGAATGTTCTTCCTTCTTTTCCAAGACAGAGATGTCCCAACAGTAGAACTCACCACGGGCTGCAAGGAAAACCTGAGGTTTTTATTTAGAACATAGATTGCTGTGGTTTTAATTTTCTAATATGCCTTTCAGTAGCAAATGAGTTTGCTGTCAAGGAAGGTCTTCCTTTAGCCTTATCACTGCTATCAAAAATTCCCAGGAAAAGAGCTTTACTGACACCACAGCCCCCTTGACCGGTATTTCCTCTACTGAAGTACCAGAGATGGCAAGCTCCTGGAGCTGGGGGGCTTTGGAGCTCAGATGAGAAATGGGAGACCAGGTCTCTTGCCTGACAGCCCAAGGATGGAGAGGAGGATTCAAAGCTTCTTGGCCTGTTATTCCTGACAGGTAAGCTGATGCCCCTGCTGTTCCTGCCCCAGGAGCAAGGCTCCAGATCTGCTCTGTAGCCAAGGGTGGTGCAGGAATGGGCGCGTGCCAGGTTTTAACCAAGCCCAGCCAACATCAGCATACACAGGATATCAGGATAATTGCCTATAACACCATTACACTGGAAATTAAATCCTGATTATTGCAAGATATGGAAACAGGACAGTTCATCACTCACACAACTGCTGCTGCCTGCTAGCTGCAACTTCTCAGGTTTGTGGAGAACATGTAAAGGTCAAAACAAACATCCAGGAGATATAAAATCCCATTTCCTTTTCTCTTGAACTGTCTCCAAAGTACTAAAACATGAACATATGTTACAGTATTACTCACTACATAAAAATACATATGTTAGTAGATATACAGTATAGTTAAAACACGAAATTATACAATCCACATATAGTCACATAAACCTCCAACAAAATCATCTATCAACACACTCAGTCAATCAAATCCTATATAAAAAAATATTTTCTTATTCTCTAACAGACATTAGACAAAAAGTTAGAGAACTTTCAAATGTCTTAAAAATTTTATTACATTCATAAGTGACGGGATGTTTTTAAATCAAAATATACAGTGTTGTCACTTCCCATGATGTCAATGATTCTCATTAGTTGATGGTTTCTAAAGTCTCAGCTCATGAAACTCCAGCTATTTAAAAACAAGGGCTTTTGTCTTTATCCTAGAGAGAAACAGTTGATGTCAGTTTTGATACCTAACCATTCAATTACCAGAAAGAAATAAAAAGAACTCAACTCTGTGTTTTGAAAATCTCACTCCTCACTCTAACAGTGAAGTTTATCATTAATCCACATGAATCTGCTGGTTCTTTTTTTCAGACACATTTTCCTGCAAATTATTGTGGTTTAAAATAAAATCTAAAAAATATTAGAGCATTTTAGCTGCTTATTTTAAATTATTTATTAGAAAGTAAAGTCAGATTTCTACGTTTTCCTGCTGAAACTTCCTTTAATTTTTAAAAAGCAAAGGAGACTTGAAGGCTCAAATTTGGCAGAACTTATTGATTTTAAACCCTGAAAACAATTTAAAAAAATATTTTGTCATTGCCTCAGCCGCAGGTAAAATGTTTCCCTTCTATCTACAAGTCTTGAAACTTCCTCACTGATGTCTGAGGTCAGAGCTTTCGATGCAAGCAAAGCACTTGCAGAAGGTCAACACCTCTTTTGCATCACTGTAGGAGGTATAACAATGAGCAACTAGAATTCTTCCCTTTCTTCCTCTCTCCTATGAAATATCTAAGAAGAATCCCCAAAGCAGCACCTCTGTATAAAAACCAGGTCTTACTACAAAAAGAGCAGATACTGATTTTTTTTAATTTGCAGTGGAACAAAATTGGTATTTAGCTCGAGCTGGCTCTGTTCAGAGTTTAAGCCAAAGCTACAGGAATATTTTTTGGCAAGTGGTTGGATGGCAGCCCTGCCACTGACCACCAAGGTGGAGAAGCTGGTTGAAAAACTTAGAAATTATGGCATGCAGAAGTCTTTTTGTATTATTGGTCTACCTGAGGTTTTCTTAGACTGGTTGATTTGCCAGTAATTAGAACTGCTGGAAAAGTCCAGTGTAACCAGCAGGGACTTGAGATCAGTAGGGGAAGCTTTGGAGAGATCCAAACATTCGAACAGACACAGGGATCTAAATGATTTTGGATTCTCCAGGTAAAATTTGCACTTTAGGAATTTAGCATCTAGTAAAATGACAGCCTTCTAACAGGTAAATAATACTGTAACCAAATAAAACCAAGTCTATGTGTCTAATGTCAAAGCCCCACATTTGTGATCAAGGGCTAAGTACCCTGAGCACTTGCAAGTCTCATCTTCACTGCTCTGAGGGATGGATGTTTGGCACTTCTCTGAAGAAAGATTCTTATATTTTTCTTGCTCAGTTTCTATTACTGAATAAACCTAAAAAAGGCAGTCAGCTTGAAAATGCTGCCAGTTTCCAACTTTCAGGCTTCTCGTTCATTTATGGTTTGGATGTCATTTACTTTCTTGGGCAATTTTTAGACTCTTAACGATTTTTGAGAAAACTTCAAAAAAGAAACTTCCAAAGTCTTCTATAAGTCTGTTCCTAAGAGTTTTTAAATAATGTGTTAATAAAGTAAATAAGTGGAAACTATGAAGTGGAAGGGGGGAATACGCAAAAAGCTTTTGTTCTGAAGGGAATGTTCCAATAGCAATAGCGATTTTTTTTTAACTAGTTTAAGCAGGATTATTACTTAGTTAATTCTTGATTACTTTTTTACATTGGAACATGATTAAATAAGTCAACACTTGCTTTTGTCTGACCCTCTAAGGCCTACAGTTTGCTATTCATAACAATGAGCAATAGCTGGAATATTTTTTGCTGTGTAGATCTCTATCTTCTGGACCACGACAAAAAAAGTAAATCTTTTCCATTTATATGCCTGATAATTTTTTCAATGTACTGAAGTGCTTGAATTTTCAGGGTCAGAAAATGATTAATCTTATTAAATGTTTGACAGAATGAACTAAGGAAAACATCTTTTGATAGCATAAAGAGAAGATGAAAAGAACTAATTCTTATCATTGTAATGCTTTAGCTGCATGACTTCAAGGTTCTTAGGCTATCATAATATAATGTTTATTAGAAGCCAAAACAAAGATTTCTCTCTTAAAGGAATATCAGGATGTAATACAGAAGTCAATTTCAGAGATATATCCTATTCAAAAAGAAAGTACTGTGTTTGCTAAATGCTAGGAATATTAAGCAAAAAAAAAAAAGTTTAAAACCAGTAAAATGAGAAGCTTCATTCTGGGCAAGATGCTTGCGGTGACTAACATGCTAACAATAAAGATTTTCAGTGGAATGTATAACAAATCTGAGGGACTTTTATTAAAAAATGGCTATGGGCAGCCATATTTTGGTTTTGGCTAAGCCTTAGTCATCATGTTTTGATTTAGAAGGAGAAAACCCAAACCACCTGTGGTTTTCATTTTTAATTCATGGCCCGTAGGAATACAGACTTTACACTTCCCAATTTTTCCTATCCGTGTGCAGACTGTTAATCAAAAAAATAATATTATAAAACTATTCTTATCCATGTGTAGAATTTTAAAGAGACTGAAGTGAAAATATACAGAAGCCAACATCGGTATTGTCCATGAACACACCAGAGGGATCTTGCAAATCCAGACCTCCAACCTGGGTGCCATAGCTTGCCCTTTCTAGATAGACCACATTTACTGCAATGCCAGCCTCTCCAACTTAAAATTATTTGTTATTTTCTTTCCTTAATGAATAATGTTGGAGATAAGTGAAGTAACAGCACTTGTAATGTGACCAGGGAGAGACTTCTCCTAGGTAAGGCTGATTTTCTACTAGTCCACAGAGTGGTTTTGAAGAGGTAGTGGACCACAAATCTCCTCACTCAGTGATGACCCACATATCAAGCTGAAGGGAACAGGGCCATACCCTGGAAAATTAGAGAGTACAAACCAGAAAAGTATGCACACGATCTCCAGAGGGGACAGGGGTGAGATTTCAAAGGAAATGGGCCCATGACCATTCTTAAACTTGGCGGCTGAGGTGAGGTACCCTCACGTCACAGCTGTACCTTGTTTGGTCATGCCTACAGTGATGCACCAAAACAGAAATATCAGGCAGGTGTTTCCCCCTGTTTTGTGTTAAAGGAAAAAGTACGTTTTATGTGCTGATCTACCACAGTAGACTTCCAAAGCCTTCACCCTTTGTCATGCAATGAAATGCTGACACATATTTCTTTTGTCTTAACCCACATCTAGCTGGCAGATGTTATTGGCAGCTCTCTTTGAGAAAATACACAGGGTGAAATACAGATCCCTTTGAAGACAGTGGGAGATTTGCCCTGGACTTTAGTAGGGCCATATTTCACACACTTCATTTTGATGAAGGCAGCAAACTATTAGAAATAATTTGGTTTTGAAACATCTATCAGTATATAGTAGATGTACTTCATTTCTTAGGTAAACTAAGCTTCACCTTCTATGTTATAATAGTCCCACTACAAGCAATTTGATTTATATATTTAAATATTTGTATGGATGCACAAGTATACATGAATATTAAATATGCATAAATACAGTTTGCATTAAACCTCTTTCAAGAACCAAATATCTTCTATTAAAATCCAGTTATGCAGGGTGTTACTTTCCCTTTTACAGTTAAACTGTTTTTATTATAAATGGTCATCTTCCCCACAAAAATTAAGAATAAAATGCTTCTTAAAAAGCATGTAAATGTATATATAGCCATTATCTTTATATCTATATCTATCTATATCTATATATATATATATGTAAGCAAAAAACTCTGAATCTTTTTCACTCTCATATATACATACATACATATATATATATATATATGAACATATACATGTGACAGTAAAATACAGAGAAAAAAAAAAATCCTCAATAAGGCAACTTCTTCGCAATATTTTTAATGAGACTGAGAGACCATAGTGGCTTTATGAACAATTCTGTGGTCAGAGGCATGACCATGCAAACTAATCATGACAAAATTATAGCTTAGGTCCTCTGTAAAACCACCATAAATTCCAGAGACTCCCATCACGTTAGTAGAATGACTAATATTCATGTTTGTAGGTGCAGATCCTTGATTCTAATGAATTAAAGCAGCCTACTGTAAACTCTCTGTGATCTGCCTCCCAATGTCATTTTCTGAAATGCTCCCAGAGGGAAACGAGAGGACCAAATCTGAATTTAAGATATTTTGCTACTCTCCCTGGATTGCTCCTTCGTTCTTTAAGTAGACATATATCTATTGGATTTTCACAGTGATTTTGCTCTAAGTTATGTAGCAGGATGGGACTCCTTACATGCACTTACTTTTCTTCAAGGTGTTCAATCATCTTATCAATTTGTAATCTCCAAAACAGTGAATAACATGATCCACTGACACAGCAACATAACAACTGTTTCTCCAAAAGTCCCTAAGACATAAAATATGACTGAGCCCAGCAGATTTGCAAGGTAGATAAATATTATCCAAGTCTCATAAATGAGAAAGTCAAAGCAAAAAGTACTTGATAAGTGAAGTACAAGATCCTTAGGGCAGCAAGGAGGGATATCAGGAGAGCAGGCTTTGGCCTCTTCAGGGTTCTTCTTGGTACGGTACCATGGGACAAAGCCCTGGAGGAAAGAAGGTCCCAAAAAAGCTGGTTGACATTCAAGGATCACCTCTTCTAAGCTCAGGAGTGATGCTTCCCAGCCAAGAGAAAGTCAGGCAAAAATGGCAGGAGGTATGCATGGATGAACAGAGATCCTGGGCAAACTCAAACACAGAAAGGAAGCCCACACAGGGTGCAAATAGGGGCAGGTAGGAATACAAACATATTATCAGAGCAGCCAGGGATCAGGATAGGGAAGCTAAAGCTTGAGAGAATTACATTTTCCCAATGAAAATGTGAACCTTCTCCACTAGGAGACAGGACACATGGTTACCTGGGATATGGAGAAAACTGTGATATTCTATGATATTTTTGCCTCAGTATTCACCAGAGAGCACTGGGAGAATGAAGAAGTGCTCACTATAGGAGAAGATCAAGTTCTAGGTCATTTGAGGAACTTGAAGGTTCACAAGTTCCTGGGACTGGATGAGAGGCATCCAGAGGTGCAGAGGGAACTGACAGATGAAGTGGCTAAACTATGTTCTATCATATTTGAGAAGTTATGGCCATCCAGTGAAGTTCCTGCTGACTGGAATAGGGCAAAGACAACCCTCATTTTAAAAAAGGGAAATAAGGAAGACCCAGGGTACAACAGGCTGCTCAGCCTTACCTCAGTGCCCAGTAAGGTCATGGGGCAGATCCTCCTGGAAACCATGCTAAGGCACATGGAAAATTATGAGGAGATTGAAGACAAAAAACAAGGCTTCACTAAGGGCAAATCAAAAGCAGCATGGCCAGCAGGAAAGAGGTGGTGATTCCCTTTCTGGGTTCCACTGTCATGAGACCCCACCTTGAGTACTGTGCCCAGCCCTCAGCCCCCAACACAGGAAAAGCATGGAATGGTTGGAGCAAGTCCAGAAGGGAATGACAAAGATAGAGGGCTGGAGCACATCTCCTACAAAGGCAGGCTGAGAGACCTGAGGTTGCTCAGTCTGAAGAAGAGAAGGCTCCAGTGAGACCTTAAAGCACTTTTCAGTACGTAAAGGGGGCTTGCAAGAAAACTGGAGAGAGACTTTTGACAAGGGCATGGACACATGGACAAGGAGTAATGGCTTCAAAGTCAAAGAGTGTAGTTTTATGTTAGATATTAGGAAGAAATTCTTCACTATGATGAATGACGAAGTGATGAGGCACTGGCACAGGTTGCCCAGAGCAGCTGTGGCTGCCCCATTCCTGGAAGTGTTCAAGGCCAGCCTGGATGGGGATGTGGGCAGCCTGGTCTAGTGGAAGATCCTCCTGGCCATAGCAGGGGCGTAGGAACTCAATGGTCTCTACGGTCCCTTCCAACCCAAACCATTCTGTAATTCTATGAATACTTGGCAATGCCATGACACAACTGAAACTAAATCCAAAATCTCCATTTTTCAGGGAGGAAACTGGGCATCAAAGTTAGTCTCAAGTTTTACCAGAGCAGAAGAATTGTGGATATCCCAGTAGCTCCCCACAGACAGCATTCAGCTGCTTACCCTGCACACATTAAAGCTCTGTTTAAAGATAATATATTTCTATTCCTATATGCCTATTCTATTTAATGTATTTATGTGCCTTGATCACCTTCCATAGTAAACCAGGTCTGGCAAAAGCTGAATTTAAGTCAGCATTATGCCTTCCATATTTTGATTGCAAATGGAGAAAAGAAACACAGAAGTGAAAGTCAAACCAATTTTTGGTTAATGAACAGTCCAGCTACTAAATTTTGGGTGCCTTCCTTAGATGGATGCTGCCAAAAGGGCCTGGGGTAGAGAGGGAAAAGAGTCAGTGCAGATTTTTAAAGGAGAGGAGTTTGAAGCTGATTTGATCCAATGCAGAAAGTCATATTTGAAAGCTATTTGTACAGATGAGAAGAAAATAACACATCTACAGAGATAAATTTATAAAACTGAAAAAATTTTGCAAGCATGCCCATGCAACATAACTGAAAATCTCCATCATTTTTATCATGCTGACTTGCTTATATTCATGTGGTTTCAGTCTCACAGATGTTCTGGAGGCTAGGACATGTAATATGGCTCCATAGTTTTCTAACCACAGAATATCCAAAATATATAACCAGGAAATCACTTGCAGTCTGTGTGGGGTTTGGCAGATGGTATTTCTAAAAATGCAAATATCCAATATGGAGGTAGTGGAGAAGACGGATTTCACAAGGGAACAGTGTAACTCTTTATATGGAGTGTAAACTTTACACAGTATTCCAATATAGAACTGGTGAGCACTGTTAAAAAAGTTTCCAATGAATATTCATTTCAGTTTATAAACATATTCTCTTCAACTGTTTCAATGCCCTCTTTGTGTTTGCTTACTGTGCATGTTCTAGCTATTGCATTTACTGGCAAGAACGCTTGTAGAAACAGCAAATTTTAAGCAAGTATTAGGGAATATATATGGGTAATGAATTTTTCATTTGGAAATAGAGGTGCCGGCACCAGAGCTTCATTCCAAAAGGTATCTTCATCCACTCTAGAGAGGAATGTATATGATCTGCAAGACTGAGTTTTCACAACCATGTGCACTAGCAGTGGTCAGATGAGACAAAAATCAGAAAGTCGTGCGTTCTCCTGATATGGAACTTGCAGGTAATGGAAGAAAACCAAGGATCGGGGTGGTGTGAGATACCAGCTGAGCTGCATTCTGGTTTCTGTTGTGATACAGTGATGAGAGAGGCACAGAGCAGAAGGGATGTCCCAGCTGAGGGGCAGCCTCCCAGCCAGCCTGCTTAGGCTGTGACCAAGCCTTTTCTCAGCTGCCAGAGCTGCACTGAGCACCCCTCCCTTCTCTCCGTAGCGAAGTTTTGGGAGTGGAGCAGAAGAAAACCTTTTTTCCAGTGTGCTGTGCCCCTGGAGGAGCAAAAAGCACCACCTGGGAGGCAACGTGGGGCACGCTGCCCACCGTGAGCGGCACGAAGGATTTGCTTCTACGTTTTGCGGCCGGTTGGAAAAATCCTGAGATGAGCAGAACGACCCCCAGCTCCTTACAGCTGAAGGGATTTCTGCCACTGATGTTCCTTGCCTGGCAGACCGTGTAGCTTCCAGTTCTGAGGGCTTTCAGAGCTAAGTGGTAAATATGAAATATGGATACATGAAACACGTGACATATGAAAGCTGTTTGAGCCAAGTTTTGCTCACATGGGATCTGAATGACATGAAATCCTTGGTAATGATGGTTTAGTTATAGGCTACAGCAAGCACAGAAAAGGCCAGGCAGACTTCATCTGGGGGAAGATTTCATATTGCATTGCACAAGTGCAGTCACCGTCTTAATATGCCATAAAACATATAAACCCACGTTCCTAACTGATGCAAGCAATTACTGCTCCATCAAGTTAATTTACAGTGGAACTAAAACATATCATTCACCCAGGAATTCTACCATAAACAGGCTGGGTTCTGTCCTAGGATAGACTGGTATGTTTATAACCCATAAATGTATTTACTAGAAACAAAAAAATAGAATACAGAGCAGACAGAAATGCATGTCCCCCTATAAAATATTTGTGAAGTTTAACAGAAATAGAAATTTTTCTAAAGGCTCTTTTACGCATATGCCATGGTTTAACTTTATGTGTATGTATGCACATCTCAAGCACGCTACTCTGTAAAACATTTTAATCACCTGAAAGTGAGAATATCAAACTTAATCAAGATCTGCACCATTTTAAGGTCAGAGGTTAAGTTTAATATCTACTTCTTCTCTATTCTTTTTAGCTTTACCTTCTGTATGGTTTTTCAATTCATTTTTTGTCAAAGAAAAGTCATAAAACAGAGGAAAAAAAACTTATCTGTGGCTGAATTGCTGACTTTACTAAAGGGTCAGTTTCTTTCCAAGCCATATCAAGCCCAGACAGATTTCTGGCAATCTCAGTTCAGCTGCAAACAGCCAAGATAATGAGAGATGATCCAAAAGATTCCTGAAATATTAGATATGCCTGTACATATGTATTTCAGACTAAATATTTTCATGACTGCAATCACATAAAAGAAAAGAAAGATCCCTAACACATCTAAAAATCCAGTTTTACCCAGTTCAGACTCTGTTTATGAACCAACAAGCCGTATAGATTGGATTGTCTCTTTCCTAGTGGCTTGCATGGGCTTTGTCCAGAAAAGTGTGTCCCAGCTGCACTGACCTTACATCTCATCAATAATATTTCACTGCATTGAAGGGACCACACACTTCATTATGATGAGAATCCACCTTCTCAGGTCAGAGGGCCTGGTCCATGGCCACTTATGTTCCTTAAGCTGAGATCATTAGGCTAATTCCTTTCCAGTGTGCTAATTGTCAGTTTCTCTCCAAAGTGTAACAAAATATCAATAGAAGTTTCTGTGTATCTGTAATTAAATATTTCCTTTCTCAATTCTTGTCAGCTAAACCTGTGGGAACTTTCTCTTCATCTTTTTTCATGTAAATAATTAGCATGTGACAGTACAAAAGACATCCTGTGCTTGTGCACATCAGCAGCACAGCTTTGGTGCAAAACAAATCTTCTTTCAATCCATTCATTGTCGTATACCAGTGGATATTTTTATTTCCAGGAACAAAATAATCCACTCATGAAGCCATGATTCCAGGTTACTTTATTTCCAAGGGGTAATTTACAGCGCTGTGCTATTCAGTTTTGCAACAGCAGCACCTGGAGAAGCTCAGCGTACCCCGAGGCCCAGATTCCTGGACTTCACATTTATAGCCTATTTCTGATGCCAGGTAAGTCAGTGGGACCTGTGAGCTTTCGTGGCAGTGGAGCACTGCTGGAGCTGTGCAACAGCTCCCAACCCCTGAGCACTCTGTCTCCTCTGCAGCCGTCTGAACATGGGCTACTCAGCTGAGACAGAAAGCCATAATACCAAACCACAGACCAGAAACACACTCAGGTAATGCAGCACTATTAGTCTTGGGCTTGAAATGCATTATCTAACGGAAGAACAGGCACAAACCCAAAATAATTTGGAGTCATAGAGTTCTTCTCTCTGAAACAGAATAATTATCATTAGCTTTTCAGTCAGAGATCTGTGTATCTGTGACACCAAGCATAGTTTAAACTTTTCAGACCAGTCTCGCATGACAGTGTTGGAATCGGAACAAAGATTTGCGTATCTTTTTTCCAAGAAATTTTAAAGGAAGGAGGGCTGAACAATGTGAGAAGCTAAATAATCAGTACCAGCCTGACTCATGTGCTGCTAATGCAGTAAAGAAGGGTGGTAAAGGGTTACTTATATTCCATCAAACTTGATTCTCCTGTGACTTACTGCACTTTTACTCTAAAATAACACAGCTGGAGTCTTTGTGAAGTTTCTCTTTTTAGACTGCAACTGATAGTGTAATCCAAGTATGGACTTAAATGCTTTTTCTATGGATTCAAACCGTCAAAATAGGAATCAATATCTTACTCTTGGAGTTTTCCTTTCAGTGTATTAAAGGCAGAATATGTTTTCTTCCATAACTTTGTAAGCATTTATGTTTTCCCATTTACACAGAGCAGAAAGGCACAATGACATTCATTTCCGAATGGTTGAAGACAGGTCAAACACAAAACAGCACCGAAGCCCTGTTCTTCCCCCTTTGTTGATGGCAAAGCACCTTGTAGGATCATGATCACACTCTAAAGAGAAAGATCTCTGATGTTTTTTCCCCGAAAGCCGTCAGCAGATATCTGGGTATGAGCAGCTGTGGAACAGCAGAAATATGTGAAGAACTTAAAAATATGAGCACTACTTAGAATCAGAATACGCCACTTTTCACAGATCTAAGACCATACCACATTCTTATTTTCTTCCTGTGGGAGGTCAGTGTTTATATAGCGGATGTGTCTGCCAGGAAGAACATTTTTGCACTTGCTCCTCTTCCAGTTGCTAATCTGCACGTTCATTTGCCTCTGCTTGAAGAATGGCCCATCTGAGCATTTCCAGTGCTGCTGGCAGTAGACTCAAACATTTTTACAGAATCACAGCATTTTGCAGGCTCAGGATGGAAATTTTATCTTCCCCTGATTTGCCTTTCGCACAGTACCAGGAGGTGGCTGCCTTCTGTCCTGTCCTGGCTGCTAGGCTGGCTTTTGGAAGTGGGGTCTGAAATTGCAGGAACCTCGACAGTGTCCTGCTCTGACCAGGAGGCTGAGAACCAGCTTTCCTGGCTGCTGCCTTGGTTCCTTACTTCTGGTGAATTCCCTGGATCCCCTCACAATCTGCAATTTGGCTGTGTTGGCAGCAAATAAAATTTCCCTCCTGCAGCATCATGCTGGTATTTCTACAAATGCTCATAAAGCTCGTTGTTATCCCTGGCCATAAGCTGGAGAAGAAACACAGCACACAATGCCTCATCAATTTTTTTGTAGCCATTAAGCTTGCCACAATCTTGTCTTTGCCTTGTGTCAGGAAAATAGCAAGGTAACGAAACAGCAGAGTTCACTTTTAGGGATATTTCCTAGAGGTTTTAATATATGTTATTCCATGCAATGCATTTTATCCCAAATTTAATGGGAGTGCAGAAAGAAATGAAAGGCCAAGCTAGTCTCTCCCTCAGATTTGCAGGAAGCAAGGACAAAAGCTGCCAGACCTCAGTGTGGGATTTCTCCCCCCAAACTCAGGTTTTAGATTGTTTTAGTATAGCTAAGTAGCGTTGGATGCAAAACAGATCCAAACCAGCATGTTTAGGTCTTTTCATGCCTCACTCATTAGAAAACAAACAAAAAAAAGGATTAAGAAAGAGGTGCATTAACTTCCCTCCCTCGTTTCTGAGCATTTCTCCCAAGTGGCATCTGCTGCTGACTCCGTGGCCAAGCTGGAGTCAGCACGCTGCCTCTCCCAGGCTCCAGCTGCACAGCCAGGAGCTCGATGGCACACACTGGCTTTTCTGAAGGATCCTGTAGACACTAAGCTACTCTCAGAATATCTGAGACTGAAACCCATGGCTTTTGCCCCTGCCTGGTGAGTGAAAACGAGAACCTGCGCAGCGCCGTGTCTTGCTGCCGCTCTCCCTAACCCTGCGGTTTGCGGGGAGACCTTAATGGAGTGTTTCCTGGTTTTCTAATGTTTGTTTGGGGTTTTGTTCTCACACATCCCAGGAGGTACAAGTTGAAGGAGGCATTGTGAGAGGCTGCAGCCAAAACTCCATCTTGATAACACTTTTATGGGGGTGAAACTACAAAGAGCAACTCAACAGCTGCCAGCAGGGCTGTGTTAGCGTGAAAGAACCACCAGAAGCAGGCGAGTAACATCCATGCTGAAAATATGATTGATCACTTCTTCTTTTCCCTGCAACTCTGCCCTGGTACAAATCCAGTCTTGGTGAGAAGTGACTTAAACTAGGGCTGAGTTCAGCCTTCAGAGGCAGCTGCACTTATTTCCACCAAATCACTGGTTCACATACCAAGCCCAGGGCAAAGCTGAGGGCTTGGGGGTGGCATGTTGCCCCGGGCTTTGGTTTGCGTAAAAGTGACAGAAGCAGACATTGGTCGTTTTTTGAATTCCATCCTAAAGACAAGTCAATGCATTTCTGGGTGTGCCAACAAGCTTAGGTATTTAACTCTTCTCTTAGAAAATAGAGCACGCTGCTAATAAAGGTCACTTTACCTTTGCTTCAAGAGGAGCTGAGGGATTTTCCAGACAGGTAAAGGGCTGGATCACCGCACGTGCCTCTCTGATCAACATCCACTGCTAAAGTTAAGGCCACTGAAACGATGTGGAACCACAACTGCCCTTTGTTTGACACGCTGACTTGTCCTGGTCACAGGTACCGTACAGAACTTGCGTAATTACATTTACGTAATTTGCTTAATTTAACATCTTGTTTGCGTATTCAAATATACACCAAAGAATTTGCCACAGAGTAGTGTTTTTTGAAAAAAAAAATAGTATAGAATCTGGAAAATATATTAAGATGTTTTTCTTAATTCCTTAAGTTCCCTCGCTGCTTACAGGAATTAAGTATGGAAACAACATCTGTGTAATATTGTGAAGAATTTCAAAAAGGCTCCTCAAAAAGGGCTGACACAATCTTACTTCTTTTAGAAGAGGATATGAAATGAATTGCTTACTTTGGCTATTACATGCACTCCCTTCCCCCCAGCAGCAGAGCCAAGAACTAGTGGCACGTCTGAGAATTTATTTTTTTTTTATGGGGAGTCCTTCAAATATTTTTGACTATTGGCAATAAGACCTAAGAGAGGTCCCCTCTCATAAACATAACAAAGGAAATTGCTACACTATAGCCCCACTTAAGTGAATGAATAATAGATTAATAGAAACTTATGATTAATTATTTATGTCATGTTTTGGCATATGACCCTGGCAGATGAAAAGGGTAAATGAGTAAAATATATATAGGAACATAAAAAAAAAATCATAGAAACCTGTTAAACCTTAATTAGTTATTCAAAACAAGTAATGTTATGCAATCTAGTAGATATTAGACATACATTCATAACTATCAGCAAGAAATGTCATTTGACAGTAGGCAACACTTCCATCAATGAAAATATAAATGCATGCTGGCCTCCCCCCCCTTCCTGTGTAGATAGTGAAATATTAGCCAGAGTCTTGTAACAGCGCCCTTGAAAAGGCAGCTACCTCCACTCTGACAATATAAGCCCAGGTATGTCTCCAAAGTAATTAATTAAAGCCTTAATGGCAGTATGGAGCTTGATTTGAGTTTAGCTCAGCTTTTAAGATCACCTTAATAATACTTTCAGAACTTGCCTGGGCCTAATTACATTTATTTTGTATCAGCTCTGAGGTTAGTCATGTGTGAACACACAAAAATAACATCTTTCTTGTACTTTCTGGAAATATTCTAATTGTTTTCAAGTGAGGAGTTTGCCTAAAAAGAGGAGATGTCTTTTTGAATTGAAAGGCTACAGGATGATTTGGGATGAAGCTGCATGTTATGTAAAGTCTCTTCCTACCTTAGGGAAGGTAACCAAGAAGTTCCCATCGACTTGTAATTAGAATGACAGGACACTGCTCTCTTTTAAGACAAGGTATTTGCAAATGCTGTGTATTGTGGTAGGCGAAGTGTGTCTCTCCTCTCCCCCATGCCCACATGCAGAATTTGCTACTCCCACAGCTTCTTTCAGCACAAATGAGCCTTGCTGCAGCCAACCCAAATTGAACAGCCATGTCCTAGAAAGAGTAAATACAGATATTTCAGGACAGACACCAGCATCCTGTGGACTCAGACAGAAGAGCAGCTCCTGCAATAGGTTATATCACGTTTTCAGGTAGCCACTTATAAGCACATACTGTACTTACCAGAAAATGGCCATGATGGCAACTCCACCTGGATGCTGCTGCATTAGTTGGACCAAACTGTCCAACACAGTTCTTTAAACAAAAACCCTGTCCTTCTACAAATGGGGAAAATTAACCAGAGTTGTGTTGTAAAGATGCAGATTCAAAGTTTTTAGGAGTTTTGACCAGTTGCCCTTGAAACATCATAAATGTGAAACAGGATGCAAAATCAAATAAAATACTGACTTTCTTCCAAGGCAAGGACAACTCGAGTCCACTCTGCAGAGAATCTTTGTCCTCCCTGAGGACAGAGGAGGGCAGACCTGGAGCAGGATAAAGAAAGCTATCTTTTCCAGGAGCATTCCACCAGCATGGCTCTGCAACTCTGCTCCCCTCATCCCCTACCTAACACCTGGCACTGCTTAATGCTTGGAAGAGCCATGGTGGGGAAGCTCCCTGTGCCAGATAGGACAAGGTTGCTGGATTTTCCATGCCCTCCTTCAGTACCAGGCACTGGAGTTTGGCTCACCCTTAACCTGCCAGCTTGACAGGAACAGTGGAGTTCACTGAAAAGATTATTTGTAGCAAGAATATTTCAGTGCACCAAGCCAGAATCCAACAATGCTCTTTCAAAATAATGCTGTCTAGTAAAATCAACCAGCTGAAAGGCGTTTTGCACAGTATCAAAAATGTAAATACAATGGACAGTTGGCCCATTATTATGCATTTGTGTGTATATATAGTCACTGGGCAAATCCAAAACACACATGTAGTTTAGAAAATAAAACAGATGTATGTAAAAATTGATTGTTTTATAGTAATTTTTCTGTACAATTATGGCGCTATTGTTCCAGTGTAAAAAGATCAGGAAGGAGAAGGTGGCTGTATTCTCCCATTGGTGTTTTAAAACTCTGTGCTTGCTCTCATGAACTTCTTATTCACAGGAAGAATCCCCACTGAAGCCAGCAAGACTAAGTTCTCCAGGACCAAGCCCTTAATTTGTGCTTTAATAGTGTTTGTAAGCCTCCAGTATATTTCATCTCCTATCTAAAAATTTCCCAATGGTATTACAAATACTTTATGAAAAATAAATATTTAGACAAGTGTAGAACCTATTTAACATTGATTTTTTTTCTTTTCATTACAACTCATCTAATGTCATAGGCTGACTAGATCAGCCTGCATCCACGTCAACAAAGCTTGTAATCAGCTAATTTATCCTCGGGGCACTAATTTCTAAAATTGTAACATTTGGGAATTAAATGTAAATAAAATGCCTTTGATTCTCCAGTCAAAATTTAACCCCTCATTTCAAAAGATAGAAGTAGCCTGAAAATTAAAAAAAAAAAAACAAAAAACCCAGAAGAGCACCAGCAGTAGGATCAGGGGACGTTTTCTTCACAAGCAGCAGCCAAATCAGGCAGAAAAGCAGGGCAGGACGTCGGCCATGCCTTTTATCCAGGAGCCTTTTAAGGGGATCGTGGTACCCTGCCATGAGCTGCATCCACGGCGCGAGTGCGTGTCCAGACACATGATTCCAATCAGGTCCTTGGAATAACTTCTCTGTCAGCAGCCTGGGGAAGAGCAGCCAAGGCAGCAGTGCTGCGAGGCTCTGATCCGCTTTGCAGCGTCCTCCTTGGGAGAGAGCAGACCTGCACCCAGCGGGGCGAGGGCGCGGACGTGCGCTGGCCACATCCCTGGGACCAGAGCTGCCACCTCACCTGGGATGCTCTGAGGCTTTCCTGCTGGCAGCTTCTGCCATCCGGCAGCCCTGGGGATGGCTCCAGGCTGGAGGTGGCTCACAGACAGCTTGTGGAGGTGGGGTGAGGGTCTGAATTGGCACCACTCCCCCGAAATCACGGCGCTGCTGGTCACAAAGAAGAACAAGCAAAGGGTCACGCAATGTGGGAAAAACCTCCTCCGGGGCCCTGGGGCTAAATGTCTTGGAGTCAGAAGCCCAGATAGAAAAGCCAAAGAAGCCTTTGAGCCCAGAAAAGGATTAAATGGATTTACTGGGTCCAAAGAAAAGCTAGGCAGAAACAGGGAAAAAAACATATATATACTGTCTTGGTCTGTTTAGCTCGCTGCTATTCAAGAGAGAAGAAATATGAGTCACAATGAACTGGGAAAGGATTTTTTTTTTGAATGTGTGAAAGGAAAAAATATATTGTTCATGCTTATTTTATGTTGTCAAATACACCAGTCTGGGAAAGAAATAGCCATACAGATTTCTGTATATTCACAGAAAGGGAAACTGGGGCAGTGGGGAGACTGCTTCAGCCACTCATTACAGGCTGGAGAAAGAGTTCTTTTAGTTTATTTTGTCAGAGATCATTTTCTGCCGTGCAGTATTTGGGTAAAGGCTGTGTGTATCATGGCCATGTTATTCAGGAACCACAGAACCTCCCAAATCCTGATTTCAGCTGCAGTGTTGCATGTGCTAATGGATGCAATATAAGCTGCTTTTCTGTTCCTCTTATAATCTCTGTGTTTCTTGATTATCAATAAAATGCCCCTGATCCCCACTTCTTAGAATATTCACCTTTGAAATGAGTGCTTGCATGCAGGCATTCTCTTTATTTATGTTTGTATTTAACTTCCACTTTTTTAATACTCTAAGTCTGCTTATCTGTAGGAGACACTTTAGTAATCTGATGTGAATAATATTGATACATAAGGATGGAGGGAAATTCATGATGCCTATTTTGTTATTCAAAAGTAGGTGCTGAGGCTGTGCATTTCTGCTAGTGTAATCATCTATTGGTTGCAAAACCTCCATATATAAGCCTCCATTTTTGTTTAAATTTCAGCTGAAGACAGCAAAAGATTAATAAAGTCAGACTTACCAGAAAGTACCAGAAAGTACAGGGAAGTGTCATAAACAGAGCTAGCTTTGTAAAACAGCAGAAGTTGCTCTCAGTATCAGATCTCCAGTAAAATTTTCATTCACTCCTATGAAGTACTTTTTTTATTTTTTGGGTTTTCCCTCCAGAATATATATGGCCCCATCATTTCTGCAGTGCTTCTACATCGGTACAAATATTTTGATGGTGTAAAAACCCATTTGTGTGTCTCCGAAGATCTCTTTCTTGCCTTCTTTGGGCTGTTCCTCTTTTAAAGCAAGGGCAGAGTGCTGTTATGGAAGAAATGCATGTCCACACACCATTGTATTTTCAAGGCCACGTTTGTTTGCAGCAATTTGCTGACGCGCTGCACTGTCACGTGCTTATTTCCTCATTTTCAACTTTATGTAATCCATTCTATAAGAATGAATATCTGGACCATGAACTCTCCTTTATCAAAGCCTATAGTTGTAGGCTGTGATATCTCTGAGTACACAGATACCTGATTAGGTAACGTGTTTGCATTCGGGCTATTTGTGCAGCTATTGAGCAGCAAGAGCCACTGAAGCACCGTCACCGAGTGCCAAATTTGCTGAAGTCTGAGAACCCTTTATGGCCTCAGATAGCAAGGCTTTGGTTCCCACTTGTGTGCAGAGCAGATAAATAAGTTATTGTGGTATTCTCCATCACCAGTCAAACAGAAATCATTTTGCCATTACACGGATTTAGCAGTAGGGAATGTGTGTCGGGATTGCTTTACTGACCTCAGTGAGAACAATGAATGTGGGTAGCACTTGAGTCTGATCCTCCTCTTTTTTTTCCTCTAGTCCATGCACTTAGACCTATGAAAAGTGGACATAAAAGGGCTCATACCCACTCTGTGTGATGTATGCAAAGGCATATGTGTGTAGCACAGAAAACATGCTACTCTGGAAGCATGTCTGCCTTCACCTGTGTGATTGACTAATAAAAAATGCTATCTTTGAAGAGCTTCAATAATTAATTTTTTTGCTTAATGTATTTCCCTAAGTCCCAAAACAGCTAAAAATTGCAAAATAACTTCTGATTTCGTGGGGTTTTTTGGGGTTTTTTTTGGTTTTTGTTTTTTACCAGGGACCATCAACAATGTAAAAAAAAAATTTCAGCAAAGGTATTTTCTGTCATGCCGTGCTTCTCACAGACTTTCCCCATTCCTTTTCACTCCACCTCAAAGGAATAATTAGCTCCTAAAAAAATGTTTTTCATTTTGGCTGGGAGAAGACAGAGCATGTTCTTAATTAAGGAAGTGTTATTAAAATAAACTTTTCTAGGAAAATGTACATGGGGTAATATATAACATAATTAGAAAAATACTTTTATTTCTTCTGTTGGCTTTTTTTTTTTTTTTTTTAATGGCTGACTGAAAAGTTTTCAGCCAACTCAAGTATTAGCTCTATCTTTCCTTTCTGTTCTCATCGTCTTGAGTATACTTACTTCTTTGGCTCATTCTTTTCCTCAAAAAGCAGCTTCATAGATTTTGTTACTTCACCTTCTATCTTAATTGTCTCTAAATTTGCATCCAGAAAAGGTGTGGATATTTTTCTTTTCATCAATGTGTGTCTCCCAGCTTGGAGTCCTGCCTCGAACACTTGCTGGTCACATAACTTTTATGCCTCATTCTTCTCTCTGATTCTGCTGCATCTGTTACAGCTGCATCCACACGTACAGAAAGAAATTCCAAGATTTCAGTTAAATGTAAGTCCTGCCTCACGTGTTTACTTCCACCAGATTTTCAGCCCGGAATCTCTAAGCTAACCTGCATTACTTTGAAAGCACTGGCATGACGTCATCTTTCTTAATGGTTTCCGCATTGTGCTGATTTCTTTTCTGAAGTCCGAACTTGTCATCAGTAACTAGGGGTTGAAGTTTATAGAAACGTTATAATTTGTGCAAATTTTGTATTAGCTGGGCCCTGGGGAGCCTTCAAACCACCCAGCAAAAGGTATGTTTCCTCCAGTAAAATGCAATTGAACTGTAACTCTTTTCTCTTGTGCTGTCTCATTAACTTCAAAATATTGCTTCATCCTCAATGTCAGTGCTGGGCAGGCCTCTCTATAAAATGTTATCAAAAGGCATCAGTTTTTCCAATATTCTCTGACATGCTGTCAGCATAACTGAGCCAGTTGCATTATTCAAACCACATGGTGAACACTGCTCAGGTGGAAGCAGCAAGCAGAGCGCTAGGTCATGTCACACCAAAACAAAATGTGAGTGCTGGGGCTCCCTCCCTCCGAGGAAAAAAGGCACAGGTCCTGATTTTTTGCAGGCAGTGTACCTGGCAGACTTTGGTTTCTAAAGCAGCTGTGTGCTGATTCTATGTCTAATATCAGGGCTGGCTTGTTTGCTAATAATAGACATCACTGGATAGTAACAGTGCTCCAGTACAAATCTGAATGTCATCTTTAAGATATTTGGACCTGTGATAACTTGAAATCAATGAGATGCTCACTATTAATGCATTTGAAGACTGTCTATAAATTCCTTTTACTTTTTTATTCCCTGTATAGAGACACATTTCCAATATCATCTTCTATTGTCTTCCATTGCACCACACAAGCATACAGTTGTTTTTATCTTTTTTATTTTATCTTCAGCTGAAATCTTAGTTAGCACACTGATAAACCTGTTTATTGTAAGTTCTAGCATGTTCTGAAGTCAGTTTTAAATAAGCTGTGGTGCACAGGCGTAAACACAGAGTTTAGGCTAAAGTGATGGAGGAGATTGGTGCTGTAACATAATGTTGATGTCAGGTGCTTTGCCATCTGCCACAATCCCAAGTGCCTAAGTGACCCTGGTGACAAAAAGACTGAGGAAAATGTGGGCCCTCTCTGGAAGGAAACAGGTGACCTTTCTACTTTAGGGCATGGAGAAGACTGATGTGCTCCACGATGTTCCTGCTTCAGTCTTTACCAGCAAGTGCTCCAGCCACACCTCCTGAGCTGCAGATGGCAAAGCCACTGTCCATCATGGCTGAGAAGTTGTGGCAGTCCAGTGAAGTTCCCACTGACTGAAAAAGGGGAAATGCAACCCCCCCATTTTTAAAAAGGGACAAAAAGGAAAACCTGAGTGACTACAGGCTGGTCAGTCTCATCTCTGTGCCTGGCAAGATCATGAAACACATGGAAAAGAAGGAGGTCATTGGTGACGGCAAACATGACTTCATCACAGTCAAATCATGTCTGACAAATTTGGTGGCCTTCTATGATGGGGCTACAGCATTGGTAGAGGAGTGAAGAGTGATTATTTCTATCTACCTGGACTTGTGCAAAGCATTTGACACATCCCACACAGCATCCTTGTCTCTAAACTGGAAAGATCTGGATTTGCATGAGGAAATGCTGATGTGTTGACACAGCACACCACTGGAGGCAACAAAGCTTCATACAAGCGCTGAGATGAAGATTTGTGCACCTGATTGTCAGGCCAGGGTCCAATGCAGGTAAATACAGGAGACAAACGAAGGTTTCTGTGAATTCTGGTGTTTATTTGACCATAAAATGTGAAAGAAGCAATAAAATGAAGGAAATGGCTTGCTTAAAGAAGTATTAATACAGCAACTAAGTAGGGTAATAGGAAGCTTATACAATTGGCATTTGTTCCCATTTGGTTTTTATTTTATAGCTAAGCAAGGCAAGGCCTATTATTTCATCTAAAGTGTGGTTAAAAGTGACTGTAAAAATCGCATCAGACAGCTTAAATTTTATATTTCATTTACTTCCAGGTATAATACTCTTCACTGTTTATAAATAAAAATACTCTCTTTCCGAACTGTCGGCTCAGCAAGCACAAGCTGGCCTCTGAGATCTGGGCATCCCCATGTCTGATCTGCTCAATAATAAAAGTTATGTTGTATATCCTCAACCCCTGCTATGCTACAATTTGCATGCCAGTTTTGGATAAAGGTGTGCATTTAACGAGGGACTTGAATATGCAAATTTTGCTTTGTGCAAACAAAGGAGATGTCAGCTATACAAATAAACACGTATGTAAATCCTTCTCACGCAGCAAAATGCCTTTGCGTTTGTCAGCAGTTTGCAGAATACAAGAGCAGAGACAATCCTGCCTGTTGCTTGTAGTCAGTGTCTCAGAAAGGCGCTGTGGTGGTTTCCCTCCTTTATTACCAGAACAAGGCTCAGCCTGCCCCTGGCCATATAAAGCCCCATTCAGAGAAAATGTGCAGGGAGGAGCTTCCAGGAATTAGTTTATTCTCTTTGTTGCCTGATACTCTGCCAGATGATGCACGTGGGGAGGGATTCACAAAAACCTGAAGAGTAAGGCTAATCTCCTCCACGCCCTCTGCAATCACTGGAGTGGTAGATGGCCCCCTCCCTGGCACAAGCAGGGATCAGCACCTTCCCACGAGGGAGCCTGGAGAATTCAGGGATGATCCCTGCAGGCTCTGGCAGCAATCCTGCCCCCGGTCCTCACAGGATGGGCGAGTCAGCTGGCTGGGAGCTCAGGAGCCTGGGGGTCCCTCACTGGGCACTGCCAGAGACATTCCTCACGCTCCCTCCCACTTCCACCACCCCCATCCACAAGAGGAGAGGGGGCCCCAGGTAACAGCATCCAGTTGGTTTGAAGTGGTCCAGGGGACAGATTTTACAAACTTTAACATTTGAGCTGGGTTTGCCTTTGAAAATGTATCCCTTGCACTTGAAGAAAATTGGTTCTCAAAGTTGCTTGAAAGAGTCAAGAGTCATTAAAATATGTAAATGGTAAAATTGTACATGGATAATAGTCTGATTACCATTTCAGTGACAGATGTTCTCACACAGAACCAGATTTTCAAAGGAGATCCGGGTTAAATTTTCAAGTATTCAGCCCCACATCTGGAGCTGAATTTTCAGATGAGCCCACCTCTTGCTGAGGCACTAAGTGGGCAATTCTCTGTAAAGCCCTTGATATGTAGTTCCCATTGTGGTCTTAGTCAGACTCTTTTTTTTCTTTTTTTTTTTTAGTTTCCAAAGAAAATTTGCAAGCAACCGAATTTGTTTGAATATCTGGCCCTGGCTCTCAGTGCTGAGTGCTTGTGGAAATCCAGATTCTCACGTGTGCCTGAACCCTACAAGCATAGGATCCTTGAATGGTTTGGGTTGGAAGGGACCTTAAAGACCCCCTAGTTCCAACCTCCCCAGCAGGTTGCTGCCCACTAGACCAAGTCACTCAGAGCCCCATCCAATCTGACCTTGAAGATTTCCAGGGATGAGGCATCTGCAGCTTCTCTGGGCAACCTGTTCCATGGAACAGTACCAGGGAAGGGTGTCTCATGCACCTTCTCCTGAGGGGTTTGTCAGGGATCTTGGTACAGCAGAGTGGACCTCCTTGGCCTACTTAGGGCCATTGGAAAAGGCCTGCTATACCTCAGTCTCTCTAGGGGCATCAGGGAAAGGCAAAGAAGTGGGTGAAAGAGTAAAGGCCATACTGAAACCAAACGCTGGTGCGGAGCACATTGGGTTTTTAACAGCACTTCGGTATTGGAGCTACTACCAAAATCATGGGAATCCAAGTGTGACTGGGAACTGGCTTTTTTATGTGCATGTCCTCCCAGGCAACCTCCATCTGTCTCTTTACAAAGTTTCAAGTTAAAAAAGGGAGCCTTTAGTGACAGCTAACCTCAGGAAGAGCATCACCATCTGACTTGGGCACCGTGCAGCTTTCCCATGTAAGACACTTCCATCCTGCCAAAGCCACTATGGAGGGAAGCCAGGATTGCTTATGTGAGCTATTGTTGAGCACCTTTTCAAAGATACCTGTGACACCAAATCCCACAGCATGCAGCTCTGACAGCTCAAATACATCCAAGAGCAAACACCATCCCTGTGCTGCTGCAGCAGGGAGATGCTGCAAAGAAAGGTGCGGAGAAGTCAGGGAGAAGCTCCCAGAGGCCACAGCCACCCCAAGAGCGCCCAGGACTGCCACCTGCACCATCAGCTCACACGGTGGAATTGCCACCTATTAAAAAAAAAATGTATACGGGTTTCTGCTATTAAAAATAGGCATCTTTTATCAATGTATGTAAAACGCTTTAAGAGGGGGAAAGATGTTCAAGCACGATGACTCATTTTCGCATTCATAGTATGCGACTAATACTGAAAGTACAGAAGTCGTTCTTACACATTTGGTTTATTATGTGTTCGGTTTCTAGAGTGTACGAAACACTTTCATAATCACTTACTGTCTGACTTGGGCTTCCTTATTACTGGGAGGTACCACTCGCCCACTCCACTCACTCTGTGCCTTGTCTTGCACCCATGACCTTCACAGTTCACTCATAATAATTCTAAATTAGTATTCTGGGGGCAGGCAATTCTGCTGAGACCTTTTTTTCCTTTTTCTTTTTATTGTAATTTAAGCAAATCCCAGCAACTCATTTCCAAAACCTGTGGCTATTTTTTAACTAACATTTATTTCAAAGTGATGCATCAATGATTAAAAAAAAAAGTTTTTAGCAAGCATTCCCACAAACGCTATGACCCACAGTCACTGCTGGCTACCTCATTTTAAAAGTGAAGCATGCAGGTTTTCAACAACAACAAAAAAATCAACAAACTTTATAGCTGCAGGGTTATGACCATCCTTGCTCACCATTTGTGGAAGGTTTGAAAATCTCAAATTTCATTATTTTTTTCACCTGGGATTGTCTGTCAAGAACCTTCCTGTTGGAAGGATTTCATTTTGAAAGTCTGCACTCATTACCCTTTATTACGCTGCGATGGCAGAGGAAAATGTCTTCTATAAATGTGGCCCAGTACTAGGGGCAGAACACTTGGCAGTGTGGAGAGCTGGCTAGTACCTGATGGCTCACATCTGCATAATGTTGATGGATACAGCAAAATGTGACTTTAACACAAGCCCTTATGACAAGCTGCAAGAGGAAGCAGTCTGAAATTTGGCTATCCTCGCTTAAGCTGATTCTTACAGTTGGGAGTCAATGACAGGGAAGTAGGAGCTAATTAAGATGTGGGATGGGGAGAGATTAGAAAATTGTTCTAAAATCCTATAAAGGTAGGTAATTAGTGACATGGTGTCTAATTGCCAGAATTATATGCGAGTATCAATGAGAATCTCTTCCTTTCTCCCTAGCTAAAAGCAAACATTTCTTATGTTGGTAATAATTGCTAGCTGTCTTTGTCGTTCTTATTTGTGCCTGTGAACAACTATTTCTATTAAAAGATAAATCATGGCAAGAAGATGTTTATTAATTCTAAGTATGGTGACTTTAACCCTGCTGTGAGGTGAGATTCATGTTCTGCATCTTGCTACGGAGAAAACTCCATCCCCGATGTTCACAGATCTCCTAATTTGGCTGAAAGTTTTGCCTTGGTAGTGCATTTCCCAGTGTTGTGAAAGGCTGTGATGGAAGCAGGTAAATAGAAAATAAATACCTCTAGCTAGAGACACTCCTATAAGAGACTCTGCATTGATTTCAGAGTAATCACTAATGTCTTGGTGACTGAGGACAGATTTTTGTCTTAACTAGCAGCAGTTTTTTTCCCATAATCTTTCCTATGACTTCAGACTCAGGGAATTTATCCCACTTTATTTATTAACAAGTCCAGACAAATATTGCTGTTACATTTTATAATTGTTTCTGAGGATCAAACATGCAATATGCCTATAATATATATATTGTTTCTTAAGTAGAAATCCCCATACTTCACCTAAAATTACTCCACTGGGAGCCTGACAAGCATCTGGTCACCTGTGCATCTGCTCAGCAAAGATTTATCATGGTTAACAAGCCCCTATAAAATGAGCTGTTTGTCGCTGAGGCTGCTGTCAAATCCCGCAATGCTTTTCCACTTTGTCCAAGCGGTTTGGGAGAAATCTGATCGTTCTCTGTCAGGCAGCATCAGGCTCATTCAGAGAATGCTCATTCTGACTGACAGTAATCTGAGGAGGCAGCGTTTGATCAGAAGGATACTTCCTTCAACAGGCGCGTTTAGGTGGAGAGAGATTCCCAGATGTCGCAGGGTAATCAATCGCCTCCCCTGGAGGGGGAACGTGAGACAACCAGCGGCGCTGGCAGAGAGCAGCCGGCGGCTGTTCCTCTGCAGCTGGGGCATCTCCTTCTGGAAGTGCTCAGCACTGCCGTGCAGGAGGTGATCCCATAGGAAATCACGTCTTTTCCTACCCGTGAGAAGACCACAAAGCCACCGCATGTGCGATCCTCAGCTATCAGCATCTGCTTGCCTTTTCCTCAGATGCTGATATTATACTTCACAGAGCTCTGGAAACGAGATTTATCTGCTGGGAGCGTCAGAATGAAGGAAAAAGGCGCGGTCCCGCTGAGACACATTCCAGTCAGCTTTTGCAGCACCAGAAGTGTGAATTTCCACACATGGCACCATCAGGACACAGGGGTACCATGGTATTAGAAACAAGCCCTGGGATGAAAGCAGTGTCCTTGGTTCAGAGGGGAAGCGAGGGTGCCCGGCACACGCAGCAGGACTCGTGCCAAAGTGTCACTGACACAGTTGAGGCCGTTTTTCCTCTTATTTATTTCTTTCTTTTTCTGAGGCCCACAACCAAGAGGCAAAGAGCAGAGGGCAGTCCCACGCTGGCAGGACATTCCAGAGATGGTGAGCACTGAGCTGGGTGGGACTGGAGACCTCCTCTTTCCTGGTCCCAAGATGTTGAGCTGCATGATTTTCTTCCTCTTATGCTTGTTTTCACGGGCCATAAAATACTGATAGGGCATATTTAGCTCTTAGTCATGTTGTGAGCATTATTTTATGAGTGTGTTACAGTGCTTTGAAAACTCAGTATTCCCTGAATTACTGCTTTAATGCTGTGCTAGAGATCAACGACACTGATAAACTGGGGTTGCCTGCTCATTAAGTCATAGGTTTGACCAGCACACACCAGGGAGGACTGTGAGCTCTCCTCTCCATCATGCCTTCACCAGAGCAAGAGGCTTATCTGTGTTTGCTGAATCATCTGCTGGAGCTGCATAATCAATGTATTTGCTCTGGATACTAGTTCCTGTGAAAATAACTGCCCGCGAGGCCACACCTCACACTTCTACTGAGATAAGTGGTTAACCATTGTCTCAACTAAAGATTGACACTAAGCTGATAAAGCCACTAAGCTAACTGAGCAGTAACTTCATTAACTCCCTACATGCCAGTCAACCAGGGAGTTTTACAAGCTGACGAGAGATTAAGGCCCCCTGAAACTCCTGGCAGGCCTTTCCAGCTGTTCCCAAGTGTTTATTGAGTAAATGTCCCACTGTCAGTGTACACACTGTGCCGGCTTAAAGCCTGACAGTCGTCTCTTTCAGCTAGCTCTGTAGGCATCTGCAGCCAGCCTTCGCCACAGCTGTGTGTATCCCTTTGGGCATCTTGAACAACCATTCTAGAGTCCATGAAAATGCACTTTCTTGTCTTTCCTCTTGCCTCTTCTTTCCTCCTTTACAGCAAGAAAAACACAGTTCAATCACAACAGGGATGGAGCACCACGGTGGTAAAGACACAGTTAGCTCCACCCGGAGGAGCTGTGCAGGTCCTCAGGATTTTTCTGGGTGTTGCCAGGATGAAAATGTGGCACTTCTGCCTTTTGCTTCCTCCAGGTGTTGCTCGCAGCCACTACACTGATGGTACGGAGACACTGCTTCCTAAAGGGCCTGCAAGAACCTTATTGAAACCCATTTTCTCTCAAGCAAGTCCCTCTAAATCTTTAGGACTGGGTGGGTTAGAGGTTTGTCTTTTCAGAAGACCATGGGCTGACTGGACACAACACTTGTCTGACCCAAGAGCTGTCTTTTTGGGTAGGATGGAGGCACAGTGACAGAATGACATAAAAAATTCCAACAAAATAGTGCTACAAGGGAAAACTTTGAAAGTCCAATTGAATCCCAAGATTGAAGTGTCCCTCCTGCAAAACCTCCAGTCTTTGCCATATAATCTGCTGAAGCTTGGACGGTGATGAGTAACAAGTTTCAGTTTCTCCAACTGCTCATACAGAGTTTCACACAGGGCCCCAAACCTGCAATGCACAACTTAAAATATGGCACTTTTTTCCCCCAGCAGACTTAGGAGCCTGAGAAACTACCTTGTATATATTACAGTCTTGCTTGTATTAAGTCATCAGGTGCAGAGAAAAAATATTTGATAGCTCCATCTTTTCCATCAAAAACTTGTCCTTGGACTGCATCATAACATTTACAGTGTGCCTCTGCAAAACATACTCTGCAAAGGGATCCCTGACTCCTTGCACTTTTTATTCATACATTGTTTTCGTCTTTCCTGTGGGGGAAGTCTTACTGAATCTTTCACACCCCAAGAGATAGGGTAGAATTATTTTTGAACTGACTTGCAAAGTAAGGAGTTCCATACCAGCGCAATTATGGTTTATTATTTCAGTTGGTTAATGTTTAAAAAAGCAGCCGTCTCTTAAGGCCATATCATAAAATGCTACTTGCTCACAAACTGTAAATAAATAGAAATAATTGCTTATGCTACAGAATCCATCTGGGGTTGGTTTCAGTTCCTCATATAGCTGCAAACTTTTTGTCCATCTATGAGCAAACCAATTAATCTTGCCTGTATCTCATTTCCCTTTTAGTGCAATGAGCAAAGTTATCTCCCCTGTCCAGAGGATGAATTCTGTAGTGTGACAGAGCCCCAGCACACCTATCCCCTTACCCCCTGCCCCAAGGAGGACTTCAGCAGGATCAAAGTAAATAGCTTGCAGTGATTTCACATATTCCCAGCCTCATGGGCTTAATGTGATTTTTAAAAAAGGGAATTAATTTCTAGCCAACTTGTGGTTTAGCTGTTACCCATTTACACCAAAGATCCCAGAAAGGATTTAAGCTAAGGTGTGACTTGATTCGCAGTATTTCTTCTCACAGCCAGCTACACCACCCTCTTTTAACACTCTCGCTGCCCAGAGGAGCAAAGGAGAAACTCAGGAGCCAGGATTTACATGAGGGCCACAGCTGCTTCCATAGCTCTTGAAACAAGAGCAACCAGATTTATGCTCTGGTGGCTTCCTATCCTTGCTCTAACAGTTAGTACAGGCAATCATGAAGCACTCAAAGTTAGAACCAGTGCTTGTTTGCCACCCATCCTTGTCACATCTAAGCATTCTCCCATAATTAAAGTGCGTGGGCTCCTTCACCCATTTCCCCATCAACTTCTAGGATACATCTGAAAAATCCTTGCGTCTCCACAGGGAGACACAGCTAAGCCTCATGCTTGTGTATTTCTGCAGACTCTCTCCTGCTGTGCTGGGGATCTTGTCATCCATAGAGAAAAAAATCATGAAAACTCATTTTCAAGGAGAATGAAAAATGGATCTCTGCAATTACAAGGGACTCACCTCTCTGTGCCTCACTGGTACCTTCACTATCATGACAGTGGCTACCTAGCAACAGGGCCTTTCAACTCAAGCCAGCTTTATTTAGGTATATTTGTATTTCTACTGGCATGGGGGAAAGTTGGCCATAAAAATATTAATTTACTTGGACATGGTAAGCTAAAGTATCTTCTTTCAGAGAATTTAAGACATTATTTCAGCAGCAGCTTGAAGAAGCACCAGCAGCTCATTTGTTGGCATAGCAGCTGTACCTGTTTAAGCTCACTATTGAGACATGCTTGTTGTCAGGTTAGAGTGTGCAAAAAGTACTTACTGTAAAAAGCTAAAAACAAAACAAAACAAAACAAAAACCACTCCCCTCCTCTTCCCCCAAAATCCCTGAAAAATAAGACCTTAAGGTTTTCCAGGAGCGAGTCCTCTTCCTAAAAATGCACAGGAGCAAAGAACCAGTGGGTGGTTTCTGGGCCAACCTTAAGTTAAGCTTTAAATATATGTACTTAATACAGTTACTTATTGCCTAGAAGACAGGGTGGAGTTAAATGCGCTTAAGATTTGTAGACAGAGGCAATCTAAGGCAATAAAGCTCTTTTGCCTCCCTTCTGTCTGAAGGCAGAGCTAGGTTAACCTTATAAAGCTATGTAATTGTGCTGGTTGTTTGTATTTTAGATCACTGCCCTCCATTTCAGCCCTCCCTCCTCCCTCCCCACCATCTACGAAAAACAAAATGAAGCAGAAGCAGTAAATCACTGTAGGGAACTTCCCTACCTCATCCCTCTTGCAGCTGACAAGAAGCAAAACCTTGCTCATTTTCACATGGCAATCCTTTTGTCAGTTCATGGAATGAGATACCCTTCCAAAAATGTCTCAATACGGTTCTGTATTCCTCCCAGGTGCCATTCTGCTCCATGCTGTAGCCTTGTCACAGTGCCTGGCTTTGTCTTAGCCTTCACACTGGTGTATATTAAGTTTTTAATCATTTCAACGTTACTTACTTAGTATTATCCCACTAACTTTGAGTTTTTCCCAATATTTATGAATTAGCCCTCCCAAAACTTCTATGGAGTAGCAAAATGTTCCTTGTCCAATTTCACATGCAAGGAACCAGGGTTTGCGTTTAGTATTATTGGGGAAATTTCCTGATTCCACTGGAACTGGGTACTAAATAAAAGGATTTTGTACAAGCAGACAGTATCTGGCCAACAGTTAGAAAAACTGAAACCCAAACAGCCAGTAGGCAAATCAAAGGAAGGAGGGGAAATGTGTTTCTGTAAAAGTAGACATGGTAATAAACAGACATTAAAAAAAA